>JANFOE010002051.1:0-402500 GCA_025667525.1 Glebionis coronaria
AAAATAACATGGAATGAGAAAAAGGAATATTTACAAGGTTTATACATCCATGTCCATTAGATGGACATGGGCCGGCCCAAGCCAAGCCCACATGTGGCCTTGGCCTGGTTTTACTATAAGTAATATCATACGAGCTTGTTACTTAGTATTGTTGAAGTGACTGATCCTTCTAAATACGTAAAAACGTATTTCCAACAATTTGTTCTTCGATGGCATCAGCGACATCTTTTACTTTAATTTTTAACGTGATTTGTGTGTATGTGTTACGATATAAGAAAATGGACGGGGTTAAGATGTATTTGGAATGTTGGGTGGGTGGGCTGTGAAATGACCAAGATGCCCCTCCGCTTTTAATTAATAAAATTAGGGATTAATCTCAGCCTTTGATCTTTTCTGGATGGAAGGTGAGAATTGGTCCCCTTGCATCTAAAAGATACAAGGTATCCAGAACAACACTTCTCAACAAGAAAAAACTTTTTGTAATTATCTTAGGTTTCACTAATAGGTGAACTTTGGATAACCTACGGTAACTCAATTGATATTAGCCCAATCTGACTTGGTTCGACTCAATTATGTTTTGACCATCATTGTAAAACCTGTATTTAAAATCCTTGAATAAATACCCGTAGTCTCATCTTTAACTTTAATTAAACGTAAACCGTAAATACGCAGTCTCAGTTCATTTAAATACTACAACAAAATAATTATTCAGAAAATAATAATTAACTTTCAGAAAAATATTACGTATGTATTGTTTATTATACATAAATAATTAAACGTTACCAGTAATTACGCAGCCTCAGTTTTATTTAAAACGTTACGCAACTAATTATTTCATAAAAATAATTAATAGTAATTAGTCAAGTATTATGTAAGTAATAAATATTTAGGAAAATAAATAGATACGTGATGGAATTTAAAACACGAGCACGCAAATCAAAAGATTATTAAATGAAGCGAAACGAAAACAAAAAAAAATCATACGAGTGGTGTGGGCTGCGTTTTAAAATGAATAGAAGAAGAAAACTTGGGCCTTAGCCTGGCCCTATTTCGCCAAGAAAATAAATACAGAAGTTATACTCCTTTCCTCAAAACAATAAACGAACAAAAAAATGAAGAAAACTAAGGTTTCTTTGGGTGGTTGCCGTCGATTAACAACACACAGGGAGCAAGAGTTTGATTTTTTTCCCGTTTTTGATCATTTGTGTATTATACCTCATCCTAAATCACGTGAATAGGTAACCCCTTTTCTCTTCTTGTTGTACTTTAATCGTGAACACAAGGTTAGCTAAGAATCAAATGTTTCTAAACATTATAAAACATGTAATAATACAAGGGGGTGTTGTTGTTTCTGCGTGATTCACGAAAAACCGAGACAAAAATGTCTCGGTTGCCCTTTCTCTGCTCAGCCGTGACCCACACAGGGGTGGCTTGGGGCTGTTTTCGACCAACCAAAGCTAAACGAACCCACCAGGGGTGTTTGTTAATAAGACAGTGGGAAAAATTGACTCGAAAGGGGTTTTTGGGCTTAACTCATAGCAAAGGGAGTGTTTGGGTCTGTTAAACAGTGGGAACCAAGGACTAGCAGTGGGAAACAAACAACCAACAGTGGGAACTTTTAACCCAACAGCAGGAACCACACACCGGTGGCTACTGCTGGGTTGAAAGGTGGCAAAGAGCCACAGCCTTAAGGCTGTGGTGGTTCTTGTTTTGGGCCGAATCGAGACGTGTCTCGGAAGACTTTTGACCCGGGTTTCGAGTATACTTTTGGAAAGACATGAAAGAGGTTTTATTTAAATTATTTTAGATCATTTTTACCAAGTAAATTGTATCATGTTTAACTAAAATATAAATGTTTTATATTCAATTAATTAGTAATTAGTTTAAATTGATTTAATTAGTTATTAAGTTAAAATGCTTGGTTTTATTAAATGATTTAAATCTTCATGAAAACTATTTTGGGAAACCTTTCTAATTTTAGTAGTTTTCTATATATGGCAGGTTACTATTTATAGTAATATTTTAATACCAGAATACAGTATAATACCATAATCAGAACACCGTATAATCAGAACACCATATAATATAGAGTAATCAGAAATACAGGTTACACGCTATTCAGTAAATATTTAAGAACAGTCAGGTTTATTAGAAATATACCAGACAATCGGATTAATCAGATTATACATAAGCAGTAATACAAGAATAAAATAAATTAAACTAAGAATAGATAAGAATCAGTAACTATAAACAGTAATCAGACAACTTATTTTGCGTCCCTTATTTATGTAGTATCCGTGAAGTCAGAGTAGATCCTTCAGGTTTCATTCTTATTTCATTACTAGACGCGAGGTACGGATTTCCGTCCTTCAGTAAGGACTTCCTCCTATGCATGATTAGGATTCTCCGTCTCCAGCCAAATGTTTTCCCCAGTATATGTTGAAGCTTATCAGTAATCATTTTAATAACTAAATAAATTGCCTGAGCATTATATACAAGCATGATCAGTTATGTACTAGTTACGGAGGTACCGTAACCATGACACTAGAGGCACCGGTGTCATGACTCCTCTGCGAGGGAGTGATTTCTTGGCAGCGTCCCATTTATTTCAGCTTGGCTATTTATCAGTATTATCAGCGGGGCGTATGGGTGCATCCTAGGCTATCAGTTTATAGTTATCAGGTGAATGTGGTGTGTGCTCTACATCCTTCACATTGGAGTTGATCCCTCCACCCAGCACATTACTTAGAGGTCACCCCTCTACAGCATGTCGAGGTCACCCCTCCATTTATTCATGTCGCAATTGTTATAGCACATGGCCTATATAAGCTCTTAGCAATTAAAATACAGTAAATGCATGTTTTTAGATTTAACAGATAACAGTATTTTCAACTTTATTAATTATAAATCAGACTTTTCAGATTATACACAGATTTCCGTTGCCAACTTACTTCTTAGTCTTACAGCTTTAGTATTTTATCATCTACTTTATTACAATATTTCTTATCATGCTTTATATCCGTTCACTGGGCGTTTTGCTCAGCCGTAGTTCTTTTCATGTTCTAACGGGCAGGTACACTAGGACGCTCTTAGGATTCTGAGAGCATGTGCATTTGGATAGAAGCTATCCAGACTTCTTACTTTATGCACTTCTTACATTATTCTGCTTATTTGGACATTGTTTAGTCCTTTCCTTTCGTATTTACTTTTCATGTTTTGAGCTTAGGTTTGGATTGCCGATGTTGGATTCCGATATTTCCTTTATGGTTAGTTAATGTTTTAGGACATTTACCTTATGCTTTGATGACACGCCATAAATACACGTAACGGTACACTTATCAAAGTGGGGTGTAACAATTATGGTAGCAGAGCGCAAGGTTCGACCTGTAGGCTCTAAAACTTGACCTCTGACTATTGGGTAGTCACTAGGAACTTCCCAAATTTTGGCGTTGTTATCTTTCATGTTTCTCATGCATTTATCAGTCAGTTTTCTTCATGTATCAGTCAGTTTTTCTTAAAATTTTGACTAAGTAAAAGGTTGGTACAGGACTGGCCGTATTTAGTCGCGTGTGCTTTTCTTTGAGTTTTGTTTTGGTGAACCGACCCATAGGCGTTCACCCTTGCCCGTTCAGATTTTGTATTGGTAAACCGACCCATAGGCGTTTACCCTTACTCATGACAGATTCATGTTTTCAGTCAAATGTTATTAGGTGAACTGACCCATATGCGTTCACCATTTCTCAGGTCAAATTTCATGCTTATCAGTCGAATGTTGTTTTGTGAACCGATCCATAGTTGTTCACTTTTTTCATATCATGACATTTTATAAAATTCTGACAAGTATGGTTTGGACTACAGCCAACCATATTTATCCCAGATTGTAAATTTTACACTTGACAGTTCTTATGAAATTTTGACAAGTATGGATTGAACCAGAATCGCCCATACTTAGTCACATGCTTTTTATTTTGAATTCTATGGATTGAACCATAGCCATCCACACCAGTTGATGTTAACCCTAAGTTGATTTCCTTCTATGTTCTTTGTATCAGTCAAGTCTTATACTCTCACGTGAATGTCGTTTTCATGCTGATAAAGTTCCATGTCTCCTTATGAGGATTATGTTTCAGCAAGGTGATGATGCTTTCATGCTAAAATACAGAAGAAATACATAAGAAAAAAATCATGCTTTCATGATAAATCATGATTGGCCTTCACTAATCATGTTTCACGCTGACCATTGTTGGAGCTTCAATTAAATCATACTTTCGAGCTCTCTATACGACCAGCATTAAGTCTACGCAGAAATTGTTAGCCTATCATGTTACTCATTTCAGTTCAGTTTGCTAACCGTTTTAAATCAATTTATCTTTTCTTTGATTATGTCAGACGATTGACACTAGTATCAATCATATCAGCAAACTTTCAGCTGTACTACATGTGCAGTATTCATCGTGTACTTCACGTACACTATTCAGGTGTACTCCATATACCATACTCCATGTGTACTGTTAATCGATCCTTAATCATCTCAGGCGTTTCCACTTATCAATATTCTACCAGATACTAATAATGCTTGTGAGTTAAAGATTTTACCAGATACTGATGCTGCTAACACTTCGAAGACCTCACGAATGCTGATGCTGCTGATACTTTGGAGATTCCACAAGATGCTGATTTGTTTATACTATGAAGACTCTTCAGAACAAGGAAGAAAACTATAAATTTTAAATTTCTGACAAGAATAAACTTCAACCATCAGACACTACCATCCCATTCCCAGATGTTACCTTCTCAGCTAGATGTCACACTTCACTCAGCTAACCTTGCATTCAGAAGAGTGGGAACCGGTACCCACACGACCACTCAGCAGAAATAGTTACATGAATCACGGTCATGATAATGACCGTCATAAAATTGACAGACAAAGCGAGTAGTGACAACCACAGTGCTAATAATTAATCAGTCAGTAACCATCGGAACTCCGAAACGGACGTGACCAGAAATACAGAGGTCAGCAGTCTAACCGGTCCGCCAACCCTAGCAGTTACCAAAAAAATTTCAGCCTTGTTCAGATTCATCTACTAAAACACATGTCAAGACATCAATCAAGACACAGGTCTCAAGCATCAATTCTGAAGACACGTGTCAGGACACCAGTCATGGTACATGTCATACGGATATCTTCTTAGGGCACGAGTCAAGACTCATAATTTCAGTATTGCCTTCTAAACCAGGCCCTCAGAAATTCAGTTACCCTCCAAGGGAGTATATCGTTTTGTCATGCCACGCATAAATCAAACCATTCAAGATCCAGTTACCAACACTGGAGTATTATTCAGATTAGGCACGCAGTATTCATTCAGTGAGGTTACAGGCGAACACATTCAGTGAAATTCGCCACGTGTAGTTCACGTATTTATATGTCAGCTTTATCTTAAGTCAGGTATTACCTACTTCCCAGCCAGAAAAGACTCTACAGTACCACCCATATTTATAAGGTTTCCTTCCAGTTTAAGACAAGATCCGTCTTACTAACTCCCAAATGTATTCATTTTATTTTCTGCCCGAAAACTCAGTACAAATTGTTTCTACCTTACAAGCGCGCGACTGATCAGCCCATAGCTACGAAGACTTTCTAGCCACCAGTTATGATCCACTTCTGAAGTTCTTAAAATTTATGATCAGCAGATTTTCTTTCTTCAGCATTTCCAAAAGTAATTGAGAAGGCGTTCCAGAAATTCCTTCCTAACCACGAGACATAATTTAACATCAAGCTTGTCTCAAGAACTAAACCTGTTTTCAAAACTCTTTATTCCAGGGCTTCAACTAAGTCAAAAGAGTTGCAACAATTGCTGCAGGAGTTACCGGAACGAGGCTTTATTCGCCCTAGCGCATCACCAGGAAGTGTACCATTTTTGTCTATCAGAAAGAAGGCCGGGTAACATGAGATCAGGTATCTATCACCGGAAATTTACAAGATCGCTATTCATAAACGATACTCATTCCACGAGTAGAAGGTTACCTGACCTGCTACGATGTCTTAAATATTTTCCAAAACAATTCGCGGCGATGCCACCAACAGTGGTGAGAGAAGAACATGATGTTTTCTAGATTGTTGTTGAACACGTTATAGTCTTTCTAAAATTTTGACTTATACGTTTGAGCTCCCTAATGCCCCAGCTATAGTATGAAATTTATGAATAAATTTTTTTCATGACTTCACAGACAAAATCGTTAGTATGTTCTTTGATAACGTCCTGATCTCCTAAATTCTAGAAAAGAACATGAGAATCACATTTTACGACCCTTCAGGTTCTCCGATAGGAGAAAATTATATACGCAACTTTCCAGATGTGAGTTCTAGATGAACAAGGTGGCATTTCTGAGCCACCCTATTTCAGCAGAAAGAAGTTTCAGACAGTCCTGCGAAGATGAAGGCCATCACCAGATGGTCAAGTTCGACGCTTGTGACTAAAGTACAAATTTTATAGAACTCGGTTGACTAATACCGCAGAAATTGCGGACAATTCCCACGATTAGCCTTCCATGGCTAAGCTTACTCATAAAGGATAGGACCTACACTAAAACTTTATATCACATAAGATCCTACGCTAGGAGAGATCTATTTTAACCAGACTCAAAATTCTTTCATGACTATTCACCCAGATTCCACCATAACGTACCATAATCCCAAAGAATTTTGATAAAAACAGTATAACACAATTGATGCAACTATGTTCATATCTAGATGCTTGACATACTACAGGTTCAAGATAGGACACCGACATACTAATGAGTTATTACAACCATTAGAAATTTTTGAGCAGAAATGAGATAAGATTCCATGGAGGTTATTGTCAGTTACCACGGACTCAGACGAAGCATGATGCTATCTAAGTCGTTGTTAACCAGCCTACACGTCTTCTTTTATCTAAAATGATTACGCGGTAATAAATCTGTAGGAAATTCAACAATAGGTCGTATGATTTCAAGGTATTTCATCAACCATCATGTCAGATAGAAATTCGCGTTCACAAATCACGCTCACGTTCATGTTCACGATCACGTGTACGTTTATGTTAACCTTCATGGTCACGTCTCACGTTCCCATAATGATGTTGTTTCAGTCCATATTTTGTGCTATATCATGATTTAAGTTCACGTCCTGTATTCATGGCATTGTTCACGATCAGGTTTGTGTTCCATCTCGCGATACACATTTCACAACTTGTTACTTTATATAATTACAGAAAGCTTAAGAAACCGGACTCAAGTTTAGCACATCTTTTCCATTTCCAGGCAGACGTTTTACGTCTCACTCCGTATCGTTTGGCATTCCTTCTTCGGTCAGCATACGTTCATGATATGTCCTAGTATCACGTTCACATTATGTTTAAAGTATCACGTTCATAGTATGTTTCAAGTATCACGTTCTCAATATATTCCATACCCAACGTTTATCAGATGATCGCGAACCACGTTCACAATTGCTCACGTATCACGTTCATAATTATTCACGTAGTTCGTCCCTATATATTTTTAGCAGCTTACTCAGAGATATAAATGTTATCTTTCAGGATATTTGTACGTACCGCTTCATGTATCTACATGCTATGGCGTCTCATTCGATCAGATTCAGCAATACATCTTAAGTATGGAACCAGAAATTTATTCAGCATCATCAGGATAGGGTCATCAGGACCAAGATTTTTCATTGTGTTTAGACCTTTGAAAGAATCGTTTCGAGCGGGAAGCCACTCGAAACGGAGGAGTCCATCCGGATCTCTCATTATTTTCCTTCAATAAATCAGTTAAGTTCTTGCAGTCATGTTATGTTCCACGTTCTCTTCAGTCAGGTCATGCTATACTCATTAGCAGCATTATGTCTTATACCAGGACGAATTATCTTTCAGCTTATATGTCCTTTCAGCTTTCATATTTTTCAGCCTATGTGTCCTTTCCAGCTTTTATAACTTCATCAGCTTATTACCTTTAATTCGAGCACGAATTTCTCCTTTTTAGGGGGGAAGAATTGTAAAACCACAGCATTATCGCTTCCCTAATTCGAGGACGAATTTTTTTAGAAGGGAAGAATTGTAAAACCCGTATTTAAAATCCTCGAATATTAAATACACGTAGTCTCAACTATTACTTTAATTAAACGTAAACAGTAAATACGAAGTCTCAGTTCATTTAAATACTACAACAAAATAATTATTCAAAAAATAATTATTAAGTTTCAGAAAATATTACGTATGTATCGTTTATTATACAGAAATAATTAAACGTTAACAGTAATTACGCAGCCTCAGTTTTATTCAAAACATTACGCAATTAATTATTACATAAAAATAATTAATAGTAATTAGTCAAGTATTATGTAAGTAATAATTATTTAGGAAAATAAATAGATACGTGACGGAATTTAAAACACGAGCACGTAAATCAAAAGATTATTAAACGAAGCGAAACGAAAACAAAAAAATCATACGAGTGGTGTGGGCTATGTTTTATAATGAAAAGAAGAAGAAAGCATGGGTCTTAGCCCGACCCTATTTCGCCAAGAAAAGAAATACAGGAGTTATACTCCTTTCCTCAAAACAATAAAAGAACAAAAAAAACTAGGGTTTCTTTGGGTGGTTGTCGGCGGTTAACAACACACAGGGAGCAAGAGTTTGATCTTTTTTTCGTTTTTGATAACTTGTGTATTATACCTCATCCTAAATCACGTGAATAGGTAACCCCTTTTCTCTTCTTGTTGTGCTTTAATCGTGAACACAAGGTTAGCAAAAAATCAAATGTTTCTAAACATTATAAAACATGTAATAATACAAGGGGTTGTTGTTGTTTCTACATGATTCACGAAAAACCAAGACAAAAATGTCTCGGTGGCCCTTTCTCTGCCCAGCCGTTTCCCACACAGGGGCGGCCTGGGGCTGTTTTCGACCAACCAAAGCTAAACGAACCCACCATGGGTGTTTGTTAATAAGACAGTGGGAAAAATTAACTCGGCAGGGGTGTTTGGGTTTAACTCACAGCAAAGGGAGTGTTTGGGTCTGTTAAACAGTGGGAACCAAGGACTAGCAGTGGGAAACAAACAACCAACAGTGGGAACTTTTAACCCAACAGCAGGAACCACACAACGGTGGCTACTGCTGGGTTGACGGTGGCAAAGGGCCACAACCTTAAGGCTGTGGTGGTTCTTGTTTTGGGCCTAACCGAGACGTGTCTCGGAAGACTTTTGACCCGGGTTTTGGGTATACTTTTGGAAAGACATGAAAGAGGTTTTATTTAAATTATTTTAGATATTTTTACCAAGTAAATTGTATCATGTTTAACAAAAATAGAAATGTTTTATTCAATTAATTAGTAATTAATTTAAATTGATTTAATTGGTTATCAAGTTAAAATGCTTGGTTTTATTAACTGATTTAAATCTTCATGAAAACTATTTTGGGAAACCTTTCTAATTTTAATAGTTTTCTATTTATGGCAGGTTACTGTTTATAGTAATATTTTAATACCAGAGTACAATATAATACCATAATCAGAACACCGTATAATATACAGTAATCAGAAATACAGGTTACACGCTATTCAATAAATATTTAAGAACAGTCGGGTTTATCAGAAATGTACCAGACAATCAGATTAACCAAATTATACATAAACAGTAATATAAGAATAAAATAAATTAAACTAAGAATAGATAAGAATCAGTAACAGTAAACAGTAATCAGACAACTTATTTCGCGTCCCTTATTTATGTAGTATCCGTGAAGTCGGAGTAGATCCTTCAGCTTTCATTCTTATTTCATTACTGGACGCGAGGTATGGATTTTCGACCTCCAGTAAGGACTTCCTCCTATGCATGATTAGGATTCCCCGTCTACAGCCAAATATTTTCCCTAGTATATGTTTAAGCTTATCAGTAATCATTTTAATAACTAAATAAATTGCCTGAGCGTTAAATACAAGCATGATCAGTTATGTACTAGTTACGGAGGTACCGTAACCATGACACTAGATGCACCAGTGTCATGACTCCTCTGCGAGGGAGTGATTTCTCGCAGCGTCCCATTTATTTTAGCTTGTCCATTTATCAGTATTATCAGCGGGGCGTATGGGTGCATCCTAGGCTATTGGTTTACAGTTATCAGGTGAATGTGGTGTGTGCTCTACATCATTCACATTAGAGTTGATCCCTCCACCCAGCACATTACTTAGAGGTCACCCCTCTACAGCATGACGAGGTTACCGCTCCATTTATTCATGCAACAGTTGTTATAGCACATGACCTATATAAGCTTTTGGCAATTAAAATACAGTAAATGCATGTTTTCAGATTTTACAGATAATAGTTCAGCTTTATTAATTATAAATCAGACTTTTCAAATTATACACAGATTTCCGCTGCCAACTTACTTATCAGTCTTACAGCTTCAGTATTTTATCATCTGCTTTATTACAGTATTTCTTATCATGCTTTATATCCATTCTCTAGGCGTTATGCTCAGCCGTAGTTCTTTTAATGTTCTAACGACAGGTACACCAGGACGCTCTTAGGATTCTGAGAGCATGTGCATTTGGATGGAAGCTATCTAGACTTCTTACTTTATGCACTTCTTGCATTATTCTACTTAATTGGACATTGTTTAGTCCTTTCCTTTCGTATTTAATTTTCATGTTTTGAGCTTATATTTTGATTGCCGATGTTTGATTACGGTATTTCCTTTATGGTCAGTTAATGTTTTAGGTCATTTACCTGATGCTTTGATGACACGCCATAAATACACGTAACGGTCCACTTATCCAAGTGGGGTGTTACAATCATTGAAGATGATTTTATTAAAAGCCTCCTAGTCCTATATCATTAAACATTTTTGGACAAAAAACCTGAAATTATAGTAACACCTCGTCCTTCATTTTAAAGGAAACAAAAATCCGCGCTTTGGTGTGAGATGTTAGGTGAAAGTGAAGGACGGACTAACTTTTTAAAATTGTATTTGAATTTGTCCCTAGGTTAGCCTTCCGTTGCTAAATTAGTCATTAAAGACTATTTGTAACGAACGTATAACGTCAAGGACTAATTGCAACGATTGTTAATTACATGCATTTAATAGGGCATTTAAGGAGCCCTTATTTGAGTAGGTGTGCCAAGAGCAAAAGTGGGAAGCCCACTTAGAAACTCTCACAAATACTATATAGTATAATATACTTTAATTCCTACTCTTTCATCATGACAAACATTTTATTATTTGTCTATAAATGGCTATTTTGACATACTTTTGATAAAAAAATGTTTTTCACGTTGTTTTGTTTTTTATTCGTTGTTGAAACTTGCATGAAGAAATTGCATGTAATTATATACTTATTTGAATATTCATATAAAATTACATGTGATTTAACATTAATATCATATGTAATTTTACATTAGTGTTGAATTACTTTAATTTTATTTCAGTTACATATCATATTTATTTATTAGAGTTAGATATCCTATTTTTTAACCTTAATATCATATGTGACAAATATCGCATTATACGTAATTTTATTAGGATTACATATTATATATAATTTAACAATAATATCATCTATAATACAATACTAAATATTACATATGATTTTATTAAAATATTCAAATTAGTATCTAATCACATGTACATGTGATTTCTCGTGTATTTATCAATAATAAAAAATATAAAAAAGAAGACAAAAAACTTAGAAAAATGAAACAAAAACCGTGAAAAAAAACTAGTTTGTCGAAAGTGTATCAAAATAGATGATTAAATGCTCGTCGTCATGTTTTATTTTCTCCGTTAACGATCAACAATTTAGAATATATTAATATTTAAAAAAAATAATTAGAATGAGTTTTAAATCCAACCTCATCAATTTGATAAAGAATAATTTTTTAACTTTTTATTTTTCCTAAGCCATTTTATATTGACCAATCCTATTTTACTGTATATATGAGAAAGTTTAATCTTCGTATGAACACAATGATTTTATATTTTTTTTAGTGAAAAAATATATTATTACGAAACCAAACCAAAACAAGTTACTCTTCAACAAAGCCATTAAAAGAGGCGGAGAAAAAAAAACAAACAAAAATAAAAGGGAGACCATGTGTCAAAAAAATGACCCGACCCGAACCTAAAAGAGAGACCCGACCTGGCCGGGTATCAAAAAACTAATTTAAAGGTACAAAAGTGAATCTAAACATAAAAATACTCACAACTAAAGAGTATGAGTTGTCGTAGTACGCACACGACACCCTAGCAAGAACCTTGGTAAGTGTCAATTTAGCAACAAATCTATGTTTTTTAGTAACCTGACATAAATAAAAAGAATAAAATAAAGACATTAAATTTCCTTGATAAACAAAAGAAAATGATGTTACGTAACGAAATGAAAACTCATATTCTCATATAGCTTCCCATGTTGATATGGGTGCCGAATCACAACGCCAGCTGAATTATTATCAGTTAACTGCAAAACAAAAAAATGATATCGTATATTAGATACAATCATGGACTATGATTTATTGTTCATTAGAATATTGTATCTTTTTTTGGTTTAGCCAGTAATATTAAAACACTTATACATTCACGTTTTCCATCATGTTACAATTTAGTCAACATTGCCAAAAAGATCCAGATACCATGACAAAACGATAAATAAAAAAATAACACTCCTTCCTTTCATTGTTTTATCAACACTGGTGGTGTTGGGTGCAATGGTTTTAAAGCAACGAGGGTGGTGATAGTGGTGTTAAGACTTTAAGCAAATAAGCCCTAACAAATCTATAAATTTAAGAACGTTACAAAGTTGTTGTCATTCACCGAAACCATGGTGTCGTCATGGAACTACGGCGGTGGTGATGCATGGTTGAAGATGGTGACAGAAATAGTGAAAGAAGATATGTGTTTAGTTGAATGTATGTTTTCAAACGAGTTTTTGTTTATTTGTAATCGAAAGTAGAAGTAGAAAATCATGCCCATGTCTAAACTAGAGGTATTTGAACCTATTTTTAAATAGGCTAAATGTCATTTATTTTAGTTCGGCTATGTGGACAATATAAAAGCATTGGGTAGAATAAATTAGTATTATGAACAACATGTAATATAAGGTTTAGTTGTATTTGATAAATCCAAGACAACTATGGTAGAAACTTTGATTGGAAATATCACAAACTATGTAGAAATTATGTTGTGATACTAAGAAGAATAACAATTTAACCAAACCTTGCAGGCTCAATGTATTAATACAATCACTCTTAGTAGTGATGGGGTTTATAACCTTGAAGCTATAACAAACTATGAATGGAACGTGTGTTATGATGGTGTAGAGAATGATGTATATTCACAACACCCTAGGACCTCCTTTTATAGTCTAAGGAGTCCTAGTAGGTTACAATATAATTAATATTTACCTAAGAAACCTCCTTATTATAAGAAACTAAATCATTTGATTATTAGTTATGATCTTCATGTGTTTCACCTTCATATATTTAATCATATCTTTAATCTTCTTTGATCATATCTTCGAGTATTCTTCATGTACTCCACCAGCTTGGTAAATCTTCATATTGTCGATTTAGTCCCTCATGTTTCTTTAGTACTAGTAGTACTAATATATAACTACCAGCATTAATATTATTAATATTGGTAATACAAAACCTACCAGCACTACTTTTATTCTCAAAAATCCTCCCCTAAACTTGTGGTTCCTTTGTCAATTTCACAAGTTTTTTTGGAATAAAATATCCATCAACTCTTGAGCACCAAACAAAATCCTCCCCTTAGTTAACTAGAAGGTCTTTCAAGTCTTCAAGTAAATCCTCTCCTGAATTCATTAGGAGGTCTTCTGATATCACATAACAAGACTTGTAGCCATCAATTTCAAAGTAATACTTTCATCCTCTTTTAAGGTGTAGTCGTTCTAGTATGATAGTACGACCAGCACCATCATTTAGATGCCTCCCTATGAAACTATGGTTAATCCTCCCCTAAACTTGATGTTCACTTGTTTAACTTCAAGTTTCTTCAATGGAAGACTCCAGATTATCATAAGGATATATTCAAACACTTCTTTACTTCTTGAGTTGTAGGTTTGTCATCTTCCATCTTTTGCTTCTTTGTAACTGGTGCATATGCATCATAAATACTCCCCTGTTTGAATGCTTCCTCACCTGTTTTTCCCATTTTTTAACCTTAACTCTTGGTTTGTACATTCCTTTTCAAACAGCAACACCAACTAAGTTGGCTTTATAGTTTTTGGCAAACTACCAGCCATAAACAGATTTGATATATCTTTACCAGTTGTCGTTTGTCCTGGACTAGCCAATTCTTTATTGTACTAACATGGTGAATTGATAACCATATAGTTTTGGGTAAACTATCAACCATCAACGGATTTTGTAAAGTCTTTACCAAGAGTCGTTTGCTTTCGACTAGCAAGTTCTTAGTGTCGGTTAGACATGGTGAACTGATGACCATGTGTTGTGTGGTGATGAAACCAACACATAAATAACCTTCTCATTTTCATCTTTGCTTCTTGCCTTTCTTTGACATAGAGTATCAGTAGCACAAAATAGGGAACAAATCCTTAAACCTCACTTTTTGGGTAAAGGGAACTCAGTCCCGGTAAAATATATTAATAAGCTAAAATCAAAGGTGTATCTTAAACCACACCTTGTCAACATAAACAAATAGACACATCTTTTGTACTATCTTGGGACCACTAACTTTCATATCATATTCACCATAGTACTTCCACATATCCTTTTTGAATAAAACCCAAATAGATATAGTAACTGACTTTGTTTAATATTATCTTTAATCTATAGCTCCCAAGTGGTAGGAATATCGATACCAGCACTAGTATTACCAATATTAATCTCTATACAGGCAATATTAATCTTTTTTGCACTAGTATTAGCCTCCCCTGAATGCTTAGTACTTTGTAGTCCCAAAGCTATGTATGCAACTTCTAATACATCTGGATCTGGCATGTGTGGAAATTTGAACAACAGGCTCTCTAACCTCAAAGCCTGATAATACAGCTCTTTAAGGTCGTGATGAAGCAACCCTTGGAGTTAACATATACTGATAAATGTTGTCCTGAGTATATCAAAACTTTGATCAAACTTTTCCAAAAATTTGAACCTCACTAGCACTAACTTTCTCACTATCAGCATTAACACCAGTACTAACTTCCTCACTACTAGCATTAACTTTCTCTGTTTCCAAATCACAACTTGTGATGCCGAATCAGGATCTATAGGTCCTATCTTTCTCTTCTTTTGCTTTAGTTTCTTAAAAGGGTAGACTTTCCCTTATCTTTAGGATCCGTGTTAGGATCGACATTTAATATATCATCTTATTCCTTCAATTTATCCTTCTTTCTAATCTTGTTCTTTCGCTTGCTTCCTTCTACAGTTGGACTTGTTGTTGGTTCACACACATCATTCTTTTATTCCCCTTACTTTTGTATATTTTTAACATCTGTGTAATACTGATACTTTATCTTACGGAAGGGTCAACATGTCCAAAAAGCTTTTTATCTTTTTCTTTTTTTATTTTTTTCTCCAATTGAGGAAAAGGTTTTTGAGCCTTCAGAGCAATCTTCTGATCCCCTTCATAATCAGCAAGCGTTTTTCATCTTATTCTCTACAATACTCTTGGCCCTGATGGCTTCATCTTTGTTACATTCCATTGCCATAATAACCGAAGTACAAACTACCGAGACGACTTAATATATCGCAAAGTACTCTCGCCTTTTAACTTTGAATCTGACCCATCATCATGTGTATCCTCTGAGCTTTTATCCTTTAAGACTTTCTTCATGTGTCTTACCAATATTAGCTAAACCACTGTCAACACTAACAAATACATTAATAGCATTAACTTCTTCATTGCCAGTATTGATTCCAACTCATCAAATAATTTGAGCTTCTACTAAATCCTCCCCTTGCTTAAATGAGGGCTTCAGCATCACCCAAACTATAGAGATTATCTGAGAAAGTAGGAACTTTAAACCTTCTTCATATATATGATATGTCTTGTTGAAACTGTTGTACAAACTCTTTCAAAATAGCAATGTAAAACCCGCATAAAATACCATTAAATTAAAACTTTTAATAATTAATTAATTCACGACAAGTAAATACGTTTATTAAATACGACATGACAAGATATAACACGAAAATAAAAATAAAAATCCTTCGCTTATTTATATTTAAAGAATATCACATTAGCCTTGTATAGGTTATATAATAATATAAATGATTGAGGAAATTAGTAACTAAATGATATACTTGTCCTTCATATAAAATCCTTGCCTAAAATACTTCAAAATGTCAATGCTTATCATGGCTAAATTGTTGAAATGAAAACTGTATAAAACACATCTCATTGTACTCTTTCCTCCCAAGAATCTCATAAACATGTTTCAAACTTATATAATCTTTGTGTGTAAGACAAGGAAATCGTGAGTAGCAGAACCTAAGTTCGAGTTCACGGCGACACCAATCTTGTTCGGGATTATGTACGTTATATCACTAAAGTATTGGGTTCATTCGCTCTAGTACGATTTCGATTTTGCGGCTAGTTTCATTACAGTTTTCGGTTCGTGTTCGAGTTTCAATTTAGAAAATAGTACACGTTTGGATTTGGTTCGTTTGGGCCTCGATAAATCTTGGTGTTCATATTAGTCCTCCTGGGTGTTCGGGTTTTTTTGGCTTGTCTAGGTTGAGGTATATTTTTTACTTATCATCTTTACTTGAATGATAAAATGCCCATCATTGTTAAGTTTATGAACCTGCGTAGGATAAAATAAATCTAACAAGAATGGATCATACCAAAGGTAAGATTAAGTGAAGCAGATAATTAACATAGAAATCATGTCTTCTTTTCTTAAGCACTTATAATTCTTTGTTTAAAAGAGGCTAGTTGAAATGGACATATACCATTCTAACTTTAGATAATGAATTGAGGATATGTAGTTTAAGCATGTCATTTGCAAAACTAATTTGTTAGTTTAACTTTCATTTAGATTACAATAAAATCATAATTGTAGTAAACCATCAATAATGAACCGATAAATTGCCTAGTTTTGTAAGTTGGTTAAATATTTTGATGTCATGATCAATGGAATGGTTTACTCATAACGTAAGGATATAATCTGATTGCTAGCATCTAAAATGGACTAATGAGATCTTAAAATTGTTGACAAAAAGTTCGGGATTCGGTTTAATTAATTTGGGTCTAATTAAATTGGCTTAATTATTATTCGTTAATACAAAAAGGAGCTTAATTGATTTAGCTTATTCCATCACGACTTATTAGGAAGGGCTTATCAAGTTTAAGGCTTAAGTTATAATTAATTATAATTCATGACCTACTATAATTAAATAACTAATTATAAAATACATGACATGTTGTTATTTAATAAATTAATTCGAATCCATGACATATTATTAATGAATGATTAACTATAAATCACGACATAGTATTAATTAATAAATATTTATAAATACATGACATATGAAAGTTAATTATTAAAATGGACTTTAGTAATATTTAAATTATTAAATCATGACTTATGAATATAATATTTATAATTAACCATGACTTATAAGATTTAGCTTATTTAATATAATTATTAAAATATGACATATAATTTGCTTATTCGATGAACAAGGTAAATTACTTACGTATATTAAACGAGCTTATTACTAATTATGGAAACTTACTATTTTTAGAAAGTTACTATATATGGAAGCCTGCTATTTAAGGGAAGTTACTAATTATAGAAATATCAAGTATAATAACACAAGAATCATGAAATACATTAATCAAGAACACATGAAATGTATAACATTAAGAAAGACAAGATAAAGAATGAACAAGTAACTCGCGTCATGAATAAGTAATTCAAACTAAGAACAAGTAACTTATTAATAAACAAGCAACTCATACACGTCCTTTATTATGTAGCTCACGTGAAGTCGGAGTAGTACTCTTCCACTATTCATCTCTTTCACCGGTTACTGGACATAAGGTATGGATATTCCGTCCTTCAGTAAGGACATCCTCTTTCAGTAGTTTCCATGCTATGATTTTAAATTGCCTGAGCTATATACACGCACGCCATGTTCACCTAGTTATGGAGGTACCATAACCATGACACTTGAGGCACCGGTGTTATGACTCTCTCGTGACGAGAGTGATTACTCGCGGCGTCCGTTTCAGTTATTTGGCCATTATTATTATTATCATGTGGGGCGTATGGGTGCATCCTAGTACATGTTTTGTAGATTTACAGGGTGATTGCGGTGTGTGTTCTACATCCGTTACATGGAGCTGATCCCTCCACCCAGACTAATATAATTAGAGGCAACCCCTTTAATTGTATGACGAGGTCACCCATCTATGTATTCATGCACGTTGATACCTTCATTACCTATATGGGCTCTTTGGCATTTAAAATACATTTTTTTGAATAAACCTAAGACTTCTTCAGATATAAACCAGTTTATAAAACATGTTTCAGGTTTTCCAGGACGTACACATATTTCACTACATTTCAGATCTTTAATTATGTTTCATTTATTCTTATCATGTCATTGTATCCGTTCACTGAGCGTATTCCTTAGACACATATTTTCTTTCCATGACCCAAACGGCAGGTACCCAATGACAGACTTGAGCATTGAGAGGACGTGCATAGGATGGGAGCTACATTTTCCTTTTTGCACTTCATTGACTTTATGCCTGTTTTGAGTTTACGTTTGGGAGCTGATGTTCGATTCCGGTTTTTCCTTTATGGTCATTTATGTTTTTAAGACATATTACCTTGCATGCTTTGATGACACGCCATAATTATCATGTAACGGTCTACTTATCAAAGTGTGGTGTTATAATTATGGTATCAGAGCCCAAGGTTTCGACTTGTAGACTCTAAAACTTGACTTGTGACTAGTAGGTAGTCACCAGGATTTTCCTAAAAAGACGTTTGTTACATTCCATGTAATGATAATTGTATTTTTGAGTATTGTTGATCCTTACTCACGACGTTTTCGTTAAAGTTTTGACTAGTACGGATTGGATCATAACCATCCATATTTAGTCTCATGTTGTTAATTTTCATCCATGATGTTTTTCCCTTGAAATTTGACAAGTACGGATTGAACCATAATCATCCATACTTAGTCAAATGTCTTTTCTTCGAATTTTATGGATTGAACCATAGCCGTCCACACTAGTCTATGTTAATCTCTGTTGATTATGCTTTTATGTTCTTTATGACAACGATGTTTTCATACTCTCATGTTGATTACGTTTTCATGCTGATTATGTTTCATGCCTCCTTACGTTGATTATGTTTTCATCATGTTGATTATGCTTTCATGCTAGACATTGATAGATTTCATTTAATCCTGATTTCATGATAGTCATGGTTGGTTTTCATTAACCATGTTGTCATGCTGATCATCGTTGAATTTCGTTTAATCATACTTTTGTGTTTTTTTAAGGCAACCAGAATTATGTCTATGTTGGAATTGCTAGGCTATCATGTTACTCGTTTCAGTTCGGTTTTCTAACCATTTAATCAATTATTTCCTTTAAAATCATGTCAGATGTTTGACACCCATACCGGTCATCTCATGTGCATTCCATGTGTACTCCATGTACTATACTCCATGTGTACTCCATATACCGTATTCCATGTGTACTCCATGTACTGTATCCCATGTGTACTACATGTACTGTAATCCATGTGTATTTCACTTACAATACTCCATGAGTATTCGCTAGTCGATTCTCAATCATCTCAGGCGTATTCCACTTGCCGATATTATACAAGTGTTGATGTTGCTCATAACTTGGAGGTCCTATAAGACGAAGACGAAGGTGTTAGATCGAAACGCCCGGACGAGAAAGATACTTCACCACCAGATGACTACCATCACATTCCATGTCCTTACCTTCTCAATTAAATGTCACACGTCACTCAGCTGTTCTTTCAAGCATAAGAGTGGGAACCGGTACCAGCCGGTCACCCAGCAGAATAGTTACATGAATCATGGTCATGACAATGACCGTCATGGAACTGACATACAAGGCGATAGTGACCGCTACCAAGGCAGCAACTATTCTGGAAATAACAACAAAAACTCTGGTAACGGACATGACCAAAAATACAAAGGTTAGTAGTCCAACCGATCCGCCAATTCTGGTATTATGACCTAAATTTTCAACTTTATTCATTTTTCGCATCTCGAGACACATGTCAACACATCCGTCAAGACATATGCCTCATGTATATTTTCTGATGACACATGTCAAGACATCCATCAAGACACATGTCTCACGTATATTTTCTGATGACAAATGTCAAGACATCCGTCAAGACACATATCTCACGTACATTTTCTGAAGACACATGTCGAGACACCAATCAAGAAACATGTCAAACATATATTTCTCAAAACATGAGTCAAGACACACGACTCGCGCATAACTTCTGAACTAGGCCTCAGTAATTCAGGGTATCCTCCAAGGGGTATGCCCATCCTGTTGTGGCATGTACGAATCAGGCCACTAAAAATTTCAGTACCATCTCTGGCGTATTGTTCATGTTTGGACACGCAATGTTCGTTCTGTGTGAGACGGGTGAAACCCATTCAGTGAGATCTGCCACGTTTACTTCGTGTATTGACATGACACTTTCATTTTTTGATCCCATATTTCATATATTCATGTCCATCAAATACGTCGTTGTATCACCCATGTGTACAAATGATTTTCCTTCCATTTTGACGACAAGATCCATTCTGCTAACGCACTTTCCATTAGGCATGTGCGAGTTCGATATGAATCCAGGCATGAAATGGTTAGCAGCACACCACGCTACGATTTATTACCACTCATATCGGGTTATATTCGGCGATACACAAGCCCTTGAATACATTCATCATGGTTTTACTACCACGAAAATCTGTACAAATTGTTTCTGCTTTACAAGCACGTGCCTTATTATCCCATGGCTACGAAGATTTTCTAGCTACCATTCATGACGCGATTTTCTAAAGTTATTAAACCTATAACCAACCGATTGTGTTAGAATTCCCATATGCATTTCCAGAAGAAATACCAGGTATACCATCCATTCGTGAACTGAAGTTTGACATTGAGCTCAAGGAGTTGGAGGAACAACCGCAAAAGTTGTTGGAACGAGGTTTTATTCAACGAGTGTATCACCCTGGGGTGCGCCAGTTCTGGTTATCAAAGAAGAAGGACGGTAGCATGAGGTTATGCATCGATTACAGTAAATTGAACAGGATCCCATTCATAATTGTTAACCTCTTTCAAGTATTAATAATCTATCTGACCAACTACTAGACTCTAGACACTTTCCAAGATCGATTTGCGATTAGGCTACCATCAGTTATGAGTGAAAGAGCAGGTCATTTCCGTGACTGCTCTTCACACACGTTATAGTCACTATGAATTCATGTTCGTGCCTTTTGGTATCACGAATGCCCAGCAGTAAATATGGACTTGAGAAATCGAGTTATCATAAATTCTGGATAAGTTCGTCATTTTGTTCATTGCTAACATTCTGACCTTCTCTAAGTCTAGAGAAGAGCATGAATACCATCTTCGCCTTATGTTACAAATTCTACGACAGAAGAAATTTCACACTGAAATTTTTCTAGTACGAATTTTGGTTGATCACAGTGACACTCTGAATCGCATTGTTTCTCACGGTTAGTTTTATCATGACTAAGCTTACGCGTAAAAGAGAGAATCCTACACTAAATTATGTGTTCCAAAGGATCCTACGCTAAGAGAGGTCTAATTTACCGAGACTCATAGTCTTCCAAAACTTCTATGTGTCCAGTTTCTACAAAAATGTACCATGATCTCACATCACATTTTGGTGGAACGGTGTGAAACAAGATGCAGTTACTTTCATATCTAAATGCCTGACATACCAGCAGGTTAAGATAGAACGCCAACATGCTGGTAGTTATTTCAACCTTTAGAAATTTCTAAATGGAAGTAGACAAGATCTCCATGGATTTTGTTACCGGACTATCGCCGGCTCAGAAGAAGCATAATGCTATTTGGGTCGTCGTTCGACCATTTAACCTAGCCTACACGTTTTCTTTCATCCGAAAGGATTATGCAATTAGCAGATTTGTGGGAAGTTTAGCAAGAGATCGTACGATCTCACGGTATTCCGTCAACAATCATATCAACTAGAAAGTTACGTTCACGTTCACGTTTACGTTGTCACTCAGAATTACGTTCCAGGTTCGCATTCACGACTTTGTACGTGTTCACGTCCTTATTCCATTTCACAATTTGCTTTTCGCATTCACGTTCATGACATTGTCCGCGTTCATGATCGTATTCTATCTCACGATTTACGTTTCATATTTCGTTCTAGAAAGATCTACAGAAAGCTTGGGAGACCAGACTCAAGCTTAGCACAAGTTTCCATCCTCAGACAGACGCTTCACGTCACATTTCACGTCTCATCTCGTGTCGTTTGGCGTTACCTCCTCAGTTATCGCACGTATACGATATGTTTCACGTATCATGTTTACCCTACGTTTCTCATATCACGTTCACGATATGTTGCACGTATCATGTTTACCATACGTTTCGCATATTACAATCACCATATCTCTACGTATCACGTTCACAATTGTTCACGTACTACGTTTAAAATGTCTCGCGCATCATTGCTTAGAGGTTACTAATATCATTAATTTAGGTTATTTAGTATCGTATCGTTTCATGTATCCTACATGTTATTCTTATCCACTCGATCAAATTCACAAGGATTCATCGTAAGTTGAAGAACCAGACACTTTTTCGTATCGTCAAGACAGGGTCATGAAGACCAAGACGAGCGGGAAGCCACTTGGGAAATGTAGGTGTGAGACCCTAGAACCGAGGTCACTTACATTACCCTAAATTACGCTTATTTTTGAAATTTTTAATAAATTTTATTTGCTATATATTTTATTATTTTGGTTGAAACCGATGTTCGAGGTTATAATTTTGACGATTGACGATTTAAGAAGGACGATGACGAATACGATCCCGATGGATGCCCAAATATCTATGATTTATGTCTTTTTAGCGATATTATAATTTTTCGAGAATTTTACTTTCGGTTCGTTTTAAGTCGAGTCGGGTGAGTTTTATTGCTTTCCGGGTACATTTAAAGTGTCCTAAAAATATTTTGGAGTGTTCGGGATGATCCTCGACTCCCGTAAAATTTTCTAAAATGACTAGTGAGTCAATCCCGTAAACTTATAAGGTCGTTTTTGCTTAAGGACAAAAGAAAGCCTATATTGCACTCCCAAATGCACAAAATGGAAATCAAGCACACACACTAAACATTTCAAAAAAAAAACCATCCCTTCCCTTTTCTCTCTTTAGGCCGACGGCCAAACACCACCAAACCACCACCATTTTCAAATTTCTTGGTTTTTGATTTATTCCAATTAAAGACCACATCTTAAAAACCTTTTGTAAGTGTTAATCCATGGTTTAATCCAACATGCATTAACATGAATTTTTCCAAAAATTAAAGATTTTTCAAAAGTTCATTTTGATGTTAATTAGCCATTTGCATGTTTAATTCAAGTATGGATGATGTTAAATCACCAAACAAATCAACCAAAATCAATTTGGTTGATGGGTTTTGATCACCCAAACCCCACGGCTCAAGGGGGTGTTTGGGGGATCATGGTGGTTGATGTTTTGATGATAGATTATGTGTTTAATATTGTTTTTACATGTTTTTAAATGGGTAAAACCATTTGCATGTTTATTTTTGTGATTGGGTTTTATGATGATATTGATTAATAGGGGTTTAGGACTGATTAGAGTGTTTGAGTATGATTAGGAGTGCTTAGGTTGATGCTTAGTGTCGATAAATGGGTTTGAAAACGAGCGTTGGGATGATTTTGGTATAGGTGATTTTAGGCAGAAAGTTTGAGGTGTTTTCGTAAAAACTATTTTGTAAACAGGTCTTGTGATTAGGATAGAGTTGTAGAGCATCTTCTTAGCTTCGATTTGGTATAAGATAGAGCTTACGACTCCTAACGAGTCAAAAGTTACGACGTTTTGAAATTTGTGTACCGGGAGATGAAAACCGTCATAATCCGAAATTATGCTTGGTTTTAGGTCAAATCCCGGGGACTATAGGTATAGTTTGGTAAATGGTCAAAGGTTAATTTTTGGTCTCAAACCTGCATATTTGAGTCTATTATTAGACTTAGGTGTCAAATGGGTCAATGGAGTATTTTAAACGGGTCAAATGAGTCCGACTTGGTCAAAGTACAATTTCAGTCCGAAAAACGTAGTTTTGGTAAAGTGTTGAGTAACGGGTCGTAAAAGCGAAAACTTTTAATGGGATTAAATATGTGTTTTCTACAGGACTTAAGGTATTTTGAGAATTTTCTTAATTTTTATAAAAAGGGTTAAGTCTAGTAAAACAGTCCGTACTTTTGGTAAGTATCGACGAAAACTGCGTAAAAATGAATAACGTTAATAATATGGACAAATGGTATAAAACGAGTAACACTTGTTTGTTTTGTTTTGGCGTGAGTTGTAATTATCACAAGTGACTAATATGTATGTATTATATACAGTACCTTAAGGTTTATAAATGAGATTACTCATTACGCGTTATTGGTTTGATAGGTGTTGATTTACCCGGGCATCCTCATCGTCGTCAGTGACCGTCACTCGAACTATCGACTACTTGTTATATAAGATGTGAATTTATAGCCTCGCTTATTATTATTTCAAATTGTTTTACCCGCGAGGGAAATGCATGCTAGTTTTCAAAATGAACATATGTCATGAATGATTGTTGGACCAGAATGTTGCCTTTGAAATTGTGTTGAGTACCTAGTTGCAAAAGGCCCTAATTTCATGAACTATTAACTATTGTTTAGTCCTAGCGTGGATTAGAAATAGCCACTTATACAAAGTGATAGTACTATGGGGTTGACTACCCTATCCGAGACGAGGGCTAGTACGTTGATACCCCCTGCGGACGGATAATTTGTGATAAGAGATAAGGTATAATTGCAACTGATGCCTTAGTAGGGGCACTGGTTTCATCTGAATCACGCCGGTAATTATTACGCGAGTGATTGAGTTAACGGTTTAGTGTCATGAGCTTAAACACAATTGTCAGAACCTTGAATATAGATTGTTTGATCGACAAGTCTATGAATGATCGTGAATGATTTTATTACACATATGTTCAAAAATGAATTGTAAAACCTATGAATTCCACTCAACGTTTTTGTTGACCAAATTTAGCATGTGTTTCAGGTAACCGATGAAGTGTAGCATGGAGCATGCATTGGATGGAAGTTGTGTGTATAGCTTGGAGTCTACTTGTTTTTCCTCCCGTTATTACTTGAACATTTTTAAACTTTATGTCATGTTGTTGTGAAAATTGTATCTTTTGGGGTTGAGATTCAAAGGGGACCGAAACGCAAACTCTGTTGTATCATTTGGGGTTGGAAAACCGTAGACAAGTACATTCTTAACCAATTTTAATTTAAGTTCAACTTTGACGTCTCTTTGGAGTCGTTCGATATATCTTGTGTGCGATGATAACTACCTAGCACCCAAATGTTGTAGTTCCGCTGCGCATAGCATTTGGTGGGGTGTTAGAGATTGGTAATCAGAGCCATGAGTTATAGAGAACTAGGTCGTTTTGAAAATTCCTAAACTATAACTTTTGGTGTCGTAAGAAATTGTCCAAGCGCACACAACTATCCTGCATGGCTCCGGTAAGGTTTATTTTTGAATTCATGGCATTGATGTATACTTTTGAGTTGAAGTATATATGTGGGTATTTATTACGTAGATATGTGTTATTCCCATTCAATCCATAACACAAGATTTAGAAGAGATATTTAGAGAGAGAAAGAGAAGAAAAGTAGAGAGAGAAACAAGAGAGATTTGGAAGGTTTATGTTTACTAGAGAGAGAAAGTAAAATGAACCAACACCCTCTTTCACATGTGAAAGAGGGTTATATACCCCACGGCTCTAAGGCCTTTGTGGGCTTCATCTTGGGCCGGGCTTGGCTTTGCTTTGGGCTTACGCCCCTAACTTATACAATATTAGCTTAAAGTCCAAGCCCGGTTTTCCCGACTAACCTATTACAATACAAGACCTTTTAACGACTAAGATGACCTATTACATTCTTGTTCGGCTATATAAAATATAGGGCTAACAATCTCCCCCAATGTATCGGTCATCTTAAAATGCTTAAAAAGCATAAGATGGTTGAGTGAATACATTCTTGTAGAGGAGATCTTCCAGCTTTGGTCTTGTATCTTGTTTGTAACAGCTTTGTTCCTTCATGCTTTCGTGATCTTTATCTTGAGCCTTTGTCATTTGACTTTGAGTGCTTGAGATCTTCATCTATACTCCTTGTGACTAAGATGACCTATTACATTCTTACATTCTTAGGTATCTTGATTATCGCCATCTTGTGCTCTTGTGACTTCTGAATCGACATCGGTTGTACAGCTACGCCACCTTCTTGATATGCAGCAACATATATAGACACGGATGAAATGGCTTTGAACATTTCACCCTAACTCGGTAGCGTTTTACCTCCGGTCGGTGAAGACCGTTAAACAGTATTAAATACCGTACCTGTGATCAGGTAGATTCGATTAAGAACCTCCTTGACAGGGTTTCCCGGCGGTAGTAGCCAGTTCTCTTTACTCGACCGTCTCAAAGCAGACTGCGAACGTAAAGAGTGAATCATAAGGATAAATTATCCGTCTGATTAGAGTCGTCAATTCAGATTTCCTGGAACAAGTTTGATTCTAAAAGAATCGCACCATTGTTGCTTTCCAGTTTGTCACAAGCTTGATTCATAGAGAATCTTGCGAGTTACCTACCGCAGTGCTGTTTGATGTTGACACTGGAAGGATTTCCATTCGTCACTGTGAACACTAACGAGTGTCACTCTGAATGTTCTGGCAAGATCACATGGATTTTGCGAAGAAACCTGGAATCAAGTTTGAATCAAATAAGAATCGAAACTTAGTTGCTTTCCAGTTCTCACAAGTTTGATTCGTGTAGAATCGCACAAGTTACCTACCATGAGCTTGTTTGATGCTGGCTCAAGCAGGATTTCCATCTTCATTGTGAATCGTATCACTCAGATGTTCTGGCAATATCACAAGGATAATGCGTAGGACTCGATTGTGTCCTAATGAGATGATAAATTGATCTCGTTTGGCTCTAGACTCAATAAGTGCATTTTGGTAATCGGAGGCTGGAGCAGACTGCCACCTTTTCAATATTAACTGACTCGGAGTGAGAAAGTCAATAGATGCGTGTTGATCTCCGTGACAATGAGACAAGTTTCTTTTGAGAGAAACTCGAATGGCTGGGGAAGGGTTGTGCATCGCATCACTGGGTCCATGACACTTGTCTTCAAAAGATGTGTTAACCCGGTTTCTACCTAAGTTGCATAGAATATTCAACTCCTTCAATGCTTACCAATACGTCATCATTAGCACCTTGTTGTGATTGTTCTAGTGCTAACTTAAGTAATTGGTCTGCATTCAGCTTCATTCCACTCCATCTTTCCTAAGGACAACTATTTCTAGCTATGGAATGTCCTTGGGTAGATCCCTCCGGTTCTGGTTGGATCATAGGACTTAGTTTCCTATCCTAAACCACCTTTTGACTCCATCGTTCCGTCGTGGATAGTAGGTTGTTTTGGGTATAGATCGTAACCATTAAACCAATGAAAACCATTCAAAGTGTTTGATAAAAATCAAAACTTTTAACACTTGAAAGTTTTATATTTCCGAAAAGCTCCCCCTACACACATGCATCGATATACGAAATAGTTTGGCATGTGAAGGAAAGAGTTGCACTTTAGTCTTTAAGATTACATGTTGCGATATATTACATTTTAATCACATTTTCTCCCCCTATCTCTAATATAAAAACATCATATTAGAGATACTAATTGATTAAAATATGAAAATTTCTGAAAACCGATTGGGAGAGAAACATGTGTGCACGTATGAAGCATGGAACATGTTCAGTCGGGTCGCTCCCCCTCAACAATATATGTGTGTCTTGAGACAAAATTTGACAAAATTTTAGAAAAACGACACCACAAAATATGTTGAGGTACGGAGTTGAGATGCCTTTTCCGATATAATATATTACATTTGACAATTTCATATCATTTTCGGAATGTGTTGGATACATAAAATATGACAATTTTAGAGATGTACCCAACAACATTAAAGGCTTGATTTTAAAACGCTCCCCCTCAAAAATTGATCAAAATAACATATGACATTTTTAGATATAAAAACCTATTATGAGGGAGGGAGTGTTGAACACACAATTTTGAAAGATTTATAAAAACCTTTTGAGAAATTCTTGAAAAATTGTGTTCAACGGTTTTAAAATAATCAGGATAGAAGACTTCTCTTCTATTGATTAGGGAAAGCGCACTGAAACGTACACTCCCCTTTCGGGTCCGTTTTTCATGAGCTCAAAACTTTGATTGTTTTGTGACAAGCTCATGACCGAGAAAAATAAATTTCCCGTTGTGAAGGATAAGTTATCATCCGTGATAAACTTTCCTTAAGTTGAAGTTCGAGTTCTAAGCTGACATTTACTTAGAAATCGTTTTTCATGAACTTAAAAACTTTGAATGTTTTTATGAGAAGCTCATGACCGAGAAATATGAATTTCTCGTTGAGGAGGATAAGTTATCATCCGAGATAAACTTTCTTTAGTTGAGGTTCGAGTCCTAAGCTGTGATGCGCCTAGAAGTCATAGTGAGAGAATATCAAGCAGCTTCATTTGCCAAAACCTCCAAGTCTTCTGGAGTCATATACTTCATACCAAGACGGCCAACGAGATACGCAAACCTATCTTTCGATAGAGCTTTTGTAAACAAGTCTGCCAGCTGGTACTCAGTTCTGACAAAGTATAATTCCACGATACCACGTTCCACTTGTTCCTTGATGAAGTGATATCTGACGTCGATGTGCTTGGTGCGGGAGTGCTGAACCGGATTGCAAGATATGGCTATGGCTGACTTTGAGTCACAATACATAGGTATTTTATCAAAGTGGAAGCCATAATCCGTGAGTTGAGTTCTCATCCAGAGGACTTGAGCACAACACGCGGATAGAGCCACATATTCTGCTTCAGCTGATGAGAGCGAAGTACAATCCTGCTTCTTTGACGACCAGCTGACAAGCTTGTCTTCCCCTAGAAATTGTATGCTACCAGAAGTGCTTTTACGACTATCAAGACAACCTGCGTGATCAGAATCTGAAAAAGCCGTTAGATGAAAACCGGTTTCCCTCGGATACCAGAGTCCCATGTGAATGGTATTCTTAAGGTACCGAAAGATCCGTTTAACCTCTTTGAGGTGCTTTTGAGTAGGTCTGGCTTGATATCGTGCACAATAGCATGTGGCATGATGAATATCAGGCCTGCTGGCTGTAAGGTACATAAGTGACCCGATCATACTGCGATATCGCGTTTGATCTACGGGATATGAGTACAAGTCAGCGTCTAGGGATGTGGTCGACAATGGTGTACCAACGCGAGCACATGAGGTCATTCCATGCTTTTTAAGTATCTCTTGAGCATACTTAGCTTGGTTAATGAAGATACCACGTGGGGATTGATGAATCTGGAGGCCTAAAAAGAATTTTAGTTCCCCCATCATTGACATTTCAAATCTGCTGTGCATTAATTTTTCAAAACGTTTTGAAAGTTTTGGGTTCGTAGAACCAAAAATAATGTCATCAACATAAACTTGCACCAGCATTATGTCATCCCCATATTTATTTGTAAAAAGAGTAGGATCAATAGAACCTTTGGAGAATCCTTTGGACACCAAGAAGTTTGAAAGTTCTTCGTACCATGCCCTTGGAGCTTGTTTAAGTCCATATACAGCCTTCTTGAGACGATAGACTTTGTCAGGATGATGAGGATCGATGAATCCTTCCGGCTGATTCACATACACTTCTTCCTTCAAATGACCGTTGAGAAAAGCAGTTTTAACGTCCATCTGAAAAACCGTGAAGCCCTTATGTGCAGCATAAGCAAGGAATATCCTGACTGCTTCCAAACGAGCAACTGGAGCGAATGATTCATCGAAATCTATCCCTTCTTGTTGACGATACCCCTTAACCACAAGACGAGATTTGTTTTTAATGATGGTTTGTTCTTCATCCAGTTTGTTTTTCCAGATCCATTTGAAATCTAAAATTGACATTCCATAGGGCCGGTCAACAAGTTCCCAAACATTTAGGTGTTCAAACTGATGAATTTCGTCTTGCATTGATTCAATCCACGCATGATCATTCATGGCTTGTTTGATGTTTGTAGGTACAGTTGAACTCACTGTGAGTGCATACATACACACATCGCCATCGGTTTCGAGTTGTCTGCGTGTTCGAACCGGTTGTGAAGGATTTCCAATGACTTGCTCCAATGGATGATCACGTGTCCAATGGTGAGTGGATGGATATGGTTGGTAGAATGTATGCATGTTGGACGGATCAACATGTTGAGTAGAAGACTCTCCGACTTCGTGTACCGGTGTACCGAATGGATTGATAAATTCTTCTTCGTTAGGTTGTGCATCGGCTGCTTGATTGTTGTTTCCTCCTTCAGCATTGACGGTTGGTGATGTTGGTTGTATGACAGTTTCTTGAGTTTGTTGAGTATCCACTGGAATTGTCTCTTGAGCAACGGTTGCTGAAGTAGAGGCAGTTGTGTCTTGTTGATTTTGTTCGGGTGCATCAGCAGTATTGACAGCGGAAGGCTTTGACACAACTTGATTGTTTCCATAGTAATATTCATCAAGCATTGGATCATATAAATCAACCAACTCATTCATATGTGTCGTATCCGTCGAGTCTGCTGTAGGAGTATTTTGTTGACATTCTTGCACGGGATGTACACTGTTGTGTGTAGGTGCCATTGCTGGACATTGAGGTGCGGGACTTGAGCTGTTGTGATCAAGTACCATTTGTGGCAATTCGTCAAAGTTCACATGAATTGTTTCGACAATAATCTTTGTTCTCTTGTTATAGACTCGATATCCTTTCGACAATGTAGCATACCCCACAAAAATACATGCATCACCTTTTTCTTTCATCTTGTCGAGATTTTCACCGTCTTTAAGGATGTAGCATAAAGATCCAAATACGTGAAAGAATTTGACAGTAGGTTTCCTGCCATTGATGATGTGGTAAGGTGTCTTTTCATGTCTTGGGATGACAAGAGAACGATTCTGAGTATAACAGGCAGTTGCAATTGCTTCAGCCCAGAAGAATAGCGGTAATTTTGAAGCAGAAAGCATTGTTCGAGCAGCCTCAACCAAAGTACGGTTCCGTCTTTCGACAACGCCGTTTTGTTCAGGAGTTCGAGCAATAGACGTTTGATGTTCGATGCCTTCTTCTTGAAAATAAGATTGCAAGGTCTTGTTCAAAAATTCAGTACCCCTATCCGTTCTTACGGTTAAGACCTGAGCTTGAAGATTGCGTTGTATCATCTTGAGAAAGTTTTTGAGAACCTCTGGTGTTTCATCTTTGGACCTTAAGAAGAAAGTCCATGTGTATCTAGAGTAATCATCAACAATCACTAGAATATACTTTTTTCCGTTAAAACTCTCTACACGCATGGGACCACATAAATCCATGTGTAGAAGTTCCAATCGTCCTTTTGAGCTTGGGGTAGTCTTTGATTTGAAAGACTTCCGTTTTGCTTTCCCCAACTCACAAGAAGAACAAAGATGGTCTTTGACGAATTTCAACTTAGGAAGACCGGTCACAATATCATTCTTCGATAGTAAGTTGATGGTGTCAAAATTGAGATGTGACAATCGTTGATGCCATAACCATGCTTGAGATGATGAGGCTTTAGCCATTAAGCAAATCGGATTTGTTGAAGATGTGTCTTGAAGAGTTACTGTGTAGAGATCAGAACCACGAGAACCTGTAAGAAGGTCATTCCCATCGTAGTCTCTAACATAGCAAGTAGATTTCCGAAAAGCCACTTCCAAATCCGCATCACAAAATTGACCAACCGAGAATAAATTGTGATTCAGTCCCTCGACGTAATAAACCCGTTTTATAGTGATATTCCCTTGAACCAAGTCTCCATATCCGAGTATCGGTGCAAACTGATCATTTCCAAACCGTACCGTACCCAGAAACTTCTCCACGAAGTTAATGAGAAGCTTGAGATTTCCCGTCATGTGCTTTGTGCACCCGGAGTCCATTATGAATAGGATGAGTTCGACGAGCTGCAGAAGAATTAGAAGACAATGTAGCATTTGACAAATGGGAGCCCTTGATAGAAACGGGTTCCAAAATAGTAGTGGACCTAGATTCTAAAGGCAAGCTAACATTCATAGACCCAATTAGAATGGGGGTTGTCTTAGGTACCCATTTGTATCCAGGTGGTGTAAATCTTGAATACCCCCGTGTACATGTCCTAATCATGTTCTCATAAAGCTTCTTTAACCTGCTTTGTTTACGTAGAGTAGTGGATTCTAACGCACTTAGTTTCTTAAGTGGTTGCTCAGTGGATTGGTTCAAAGTTCTTGTGGGTTTACTAGTACTAGTGGGCATACGAATAGGCTTCCTAGTTCTAGTATTCACGCCATTATAGTTAAGAGCACAAGCATCATGATTGAAAGTACGAACACATTTGCCACATTCAACACAAACAAATTCAACATTCGAGGTCTTAGCATTTAAACTGTCATTACAAGCAGTTACAGACGTTTTATTCTTAGAAAACTTAAAATTCCTACGGTGATCTTCTACTTCATTCTTCTTCCCTTGACTATTGTTAGGCATGACTCTATCTTCAACTCTAGTGCTCTTAAGCTGTGGTCCGCTAACACTAGTAGTGGGATTTACTCCTGTAGAAGAAGACACACGTTGATTAGTTTTCCTAGTATTCTGAGGTAACTGCGTTGTTCCAGTTTGAGCGGACCTAGTGTTCATCTTATACATTCCAGGTGCTATCACATTAGTGCTCTTATCATTTCCTATCTTAGGAAAAGTCTGTGGGGATTGTCCCAAAATAGATGATTTAGGGCATTTAACCGCATTTGGTTGACGAACAGCGGATGGTTTACCCAAAACAGACTTTCCTTTCATTTTCTCAATGAGTTTCTGTAACGCACTGATGGCTATGTCCCTTTCTTTTAGCTGAGCTTTCAAATCATTTATTTCGAAATCCTTTTCATTTAGTAAACGAAACGAAGAGGCTGACATTTCTTGACACTTTTTATGATTATGAGATTTTTCACCTTTTTGTAAAGCAAGTTCAAGAGAAATGGAGTGTTTCTCAAGTTGAGAAAAACTTTTCGAAAGTTTGTTATATGACTGAATTTGTTTTGAAAGCTCTACTTCAAGATTGCGACATTTCGCGTCCGATTCTGACACAAGACATGCTACATGACAATATTGATCAAGATCGGTATACACACCAAGTATAGCATTCATATGGTCAGCATAAAAATACTCCTTAGAAAGTCGATCAATTTCGTTAGAAAGTTGGTGTTCTTGTGTCTTTAATTTAATTTGAAGAAAATCAACTTCATCTTCAAGAGATTTGACATAGCTTAAATCAGTTAACATTTCTTCAGTGAGAGCATTATAAAACATTTCCACATTTTTTGAAAGATCATCAATGGTTGGAACAATGCATTGTTGAATGACGACTTCTACTTGTGGGTTAGGTTTAATATTCCAAATGGTATCCCTAGAAACTTTTTCATAGTCGACGACACCTTTGTACAAATTTAAAACCCCTTGTTTTATAAACTCAAATTGCTGAACACTTTTGCTTTTCTCATCCCATTTACGTTTTTCATCCAAAATTCGCTTTTCTAACAAAATTGATTGCTTTTTGAAACTCCTTTTTAAAGAAACTTTCTTTTGTGGTTCATCATTTGGTGGTGGAACACTATTATACATCTTTTGTTCTTTTGAAATTTCTTTTTGAGGGACAAACTTAATATGATTGTTAGAATCAGAAAGGTTTATTAAATCACTTAAGTTTGATCGACTTTCTTCTTGTTGACGAATGATTTCGTCGCAGTCAGGGGAAAGCATAAGAGCAAGATTATCAACATAACAACCGATATCATAAAGAGCAGGCTTGGTACTTTGAGCTTTTTTGAGATATTCAGGCTTGACAAAACTCGTTTTCATATTTCTATTGAGCATATTCATAGTTTGAATAGACTGACCCGTTTTGTAAACAATGTTGTTTAACGTGTCGACTCTCTTTTCCAAAGCAAGAATTTTTTCAATATCCTTTTCTTCACGAGTTTTATAAAGCTCAGTTTGTTCTTTGTTAACCGACTCTAATTCAGTAATTTGGAGTTTATGTAGCAGCAGTTGTTCTTCAAGTTCCGATATCTTCTGTTTTGACATATGAATTTCGTGTGCTACTTCAGAACAATATTGTTCGTTGAGCACCTTACGTTCATATACCAAACCATTAGCTATTGCAACCCGTCGATCAGCTTCTTTTACATAATCACACTCTTTAAGCCTGTCTATCTCCTCAGCTAAGGATGTGTTTGCTTGCTTCAACCGTTTATTAGCTTCTTTGTTTTCATCAATTTCACGTTTTAAAGAGTCAATAATAGACGCAAGCAAATCACGGTCCTCATCTGAGTCAGTATCCTGAGCAGCATTACCTTCATCATTACACATATGCTGTGAATCCGTAGAGATATTGCTATCCTCCGTGTCCATTACATATGTGTCATTGATGCTTTCGGGTTGCTCGGGATGCCGTCGTTCATTAGCAAACACATTATAGTTATCATTTGTTGGTACCTTTTCAATTGGCTCAGTATCAAAGATAGGTCCAGAAGTATCAGCAGTCTCTGGAAGCACTTCTTGAATCTTTGCCATGTACACATAATGTGCCTCTAGCTCTTGATCATCGGCTTCATCATCAGTGTCATCGCGCCAGTCAACTTCATCTGCTGTGAGTGGAATTCCTGCTTCTTCTTTCTTGCACAGCAACATCTTTTCCTTGTGATATCCCGAATCCTTAACCCGTTTTGGCTTCTTACATTCCCTAGCCATGTGCCCAAATCCCTTGCAGTTGAAGCATTGAATCCCAGTCTTCTGCACCACCGGAGTGCCTACAGTATCTCTAGCCCCAACTTGATTCAGCATCCTCTGATTATCATACCTAGCATCACGATCATACCTAGGTGCATGATCAACTTCCTTATATCTAGCATTGGATGATGATCTGAGGTTGTTGTTGGTAGGTTTGTAGATCTTCTTATAAGTTGTGGTGAGTAAAGACATGAGTTCTTCAATCTTCTTGTCCCTTGAAGTTTGTTCATCATCACTGTCTCCATCTGACTCGGTGTCATACTTTGGAGGTGGAGTGGGGACAATTGCTTTTGCTTTGTGTTTAGCAGCAGCTAGAGGTTTGGTGGATGAGCTTGATGACTTCGAGGAATGATTAGGTGGTTGTTGACGAGGAACGGGTTTTGTTGAAGTAGCAGCCACAAAAGCAATAGAATTAGCAGACCGTTCTGCCTTTTCAGCCCTTAGTTCATTCACTTCATTTTGATGTTGTTTCAAGATATCATAAAGTTTATGGTAAGATATAGTCTTGATATCCTCCCTTTGTTTGACCAAAGTCACAAACCTTTGCCATTCTGGTTTGAGTTGAAGTAGAAACTGAACATTGGCATGATGATTGGAGATGGTGCATTGATTTCTGACAAGCTCATTCATCATTTTGTAGAATCTCGAGTAATATGAGTCAATGGATTCACCATCTTCAGATGTGAATTTTCCAAACTCCCAAAGTAGATTAGTCTCGAGATCTTGAACATTGATTGACTCACCTTGCTTCAATCGATGAATTGCATTCCACATTTCCATTGCATTAGGACATGCATCAACAGTGGAATAGATATCATTATCAATTCCAGTGAGTATGAAATTTACAGCATCAGCTTCAGCTTGGAGGAGTTTCTTTTTCTCAGCAGAACATGTGTCAAAATCCTCCATAGCTCGTATAGTTGATGAAGTACCATCCTCTGCCTGTGTTGTAATTGGTTTGAATTCAAAAACTGGAGGTGGGTTCTCAAGGCAGTGACGAAGAGCAGTTCGATTTTCTTTTCCATCGAGAAATCTAAGAAAACGAGATCTCCATTGAACGTAGCAACCGACTGTGAGCACAGGTGGGTTACCGTTGCCACCTTGTTCCAAACGAATTTGATTAGCAGTTGCAATGTTGATGTTGTTGTTAGACATGGTGAATACTTGTGGATGAATTGCAGATCTTAGTGGATTTGTTGTGATGATGTGTGGTTAAAATTGAAATTCCGAAATTTCCAGAAAATTTTTTTCTCAGTCCGACAATAAATTCCTCAGTCTGACAAAACGGTAAGCCGAAAAATTTTGTATCGCCAAATTCTGAATTTGAGTTAGAAATAGCCAAAAACTAATAGGGAAAAAATTTGATTTTACTTGACCTAAAAAATTTAACTCTTTTTTTTTTTTTTTTTTTTTTTTTTTTTTTTTTTAATCTTCGTGTAAACGATGTTCCTAAACTAGTCTAGATAGTGGCTAAGTCTAAAAATTGCTCAAACAAAAATATCCATCGGAATGCCCATCGGAATAACCTTGTCGGAATGACCAATCTGAATGAGTGATCGGAATACCCAATCTGAATACCAATCGGAATGTACCAAATCTGAATACCAACCAATCGGAATGTCGATCTGAATGCCAATCGGAATACCCAATCTGAATACCAACCAATCGGAATGCCGATCTGAATGCCAATCGGAATGCCCAATCTGAATATCAACCAATCGGAATGCCGATCTGAATGCCAATCGGAATGCCCAATCTGAATATCAACCAATCGGAATGCCGATCTGAATGCCAATCGGAATGCCCAATCTGAATATCAACCAATCGGAATGCCGATCTGAATGCCAATCGGAATGCCCAATCTGAATATCAACCAATCGGAATGCCGATCTGAATAAGTAAACCCTTTTCCTATTTGACCAGATCGGAATATTTTCCACTTTTCTCGGACAAAACTCAACCAATTCGTGATTTTAAGCCAAAAAATGATCAAAACACCCAAAAATTTTGTGTTTTTAGCCAAAGTAACTATACCAAATCCCTACCACAACTATGTAGAAGATTTGTATCAAGAAAAAACCATAAAAAACACAAGAAAAATTTTTGGACGTGATGTAAAGATCAAAATGACCACGAAAAATCAAGAACACACCACACTAATCTTCAATCACCTATCCACTATAGGCTCTTGATACCAAATGTTATTCCCATTCAATCCATAACACAAGATTTAGAAGAGATATTTAGAGAGAGAAAGAGAAGAAAAGTAGAGAGAGAAACAAGAGAGATTTGGAAGGTTTATGTTTACTAGAGAGAGAAAGTAAAATGAACCAACACCCTCTTTCACATGTGAAAGAGGGTTATATACCCCACGGCTCTAAGGCCTTTGTGGGCTTCATCTTGGGCCGGGCTTGGCTTTGCTTTGGGCTTACGCCCCTAACTTATACAATATTAGCTTAAAGTCCAAGCCCGGTTTTCCCGACTAACCTATTACAATACAAGACCTTTTAACGACTAAGATGACCTATTACATTCTTGTTCGGCTATATAAAATATAGGGCTAACAATATGGAACTACTATATGTAAACGTTGAAATTATACGTGGAGTACCCGATACCGTAATTGTTGTATTACTTATGCATGAGCATCATATTATCGCATTGTGGGCATGTGTACCATCTTTGCATTGCATTTGCATGCATGTATTTATAAATATTGAATAGTAATCTTACGTACCCTCCAAAATTCTCTGTTATTGCAGGAATGGCCGAGGTACCGCCTAACGGAAATAGAGACGATTACGTCGTAGGTCATGAAGGGGGACCGTTTCCTCCGAACCCGCCGAATAATGACAATGGATGGATCGCTCCAGAAGAAGCAGTAGAGCCGGGAAATGACAGTGACAAAAGTGACGTGGACAACTTCAGTATCAGTAGCGATGGTAGTGAGGATTCTGAGGAAGAGCCTGAGGAACCGGTGGATGATGGAATTCCAGAGAACGCTGTCGGTCAGACCGAACCTGAATTATTTCAATCTCCGAATTCGCCAAAGGGTTATGAAGTGCCTCCGACCGACCGATATGAGCAGCAACCCTTTCGTCGCCCGATGGACAATTGTAAGGACTACCTGAGGACAGTGCCAGGGTTTGTTCGAGTAAGTAATGGGAGTGGTGCAGAATCCAGCAATTCATCTAAATCACAATCTATTTATGAGAATATCGCGAAGGTCTATTTTCCGAGACCAAGACACTATTGGGATCCCGAAGGTCGTTTGAGGAGGATGGATAGGTTAATGTATGAGCGGTTTGTGGTGGAGACCAGGGTAATCAAGAGGTTTGATCAGAATGAAAGGGCATACCAAAGGCTATTGGCAAGAACTTCAAGGATTGAGTTTGATGGAAATGCAAACAAGAGTGATATCAACAGTCTGAGATCGATGATAGCGAACTTGAGCGCCAGTCTTGATCGAGTTAGGGAAGATCAAGCGAGATTGACTAGGATGTAGAGTTGGGAGCATCGAGTGAGAGCATCCTTGCCCCTAGATTGGAGATTTGTGGACGACTTGGAAATGGAAGCTAATGACTTCATGATCCAGCCACCTGCCAGAGGTGTTTGTATCACTGTAGGAAATCATGTAGCGGTTGAGTGTGGGTCTACGTCTGGGACGAAGAAGGCGACTGAATGTGGGTCGAACGACAAAGGAAAGAGGAAGATGGATGAAGTGGACGAGGAAGATAGCGACGAGGAACCCGAGGAAGATGATGATGAACCGCCATCCAAGAGGTCGTGTGGATCACCACATGACTAGTTGCTTGTCTTGTATTTTATCTTTGATCGTTGTAATAGAACTATTTTAGACTTTTGTATGATGGCATTATGACGAAAAACTTGAGGACTTAAGTTTTATGGTGAATGGTTGTAGTGGCAATACTTGTCACAATTTTGGTTGACTATCAATACAATCCATGTTTACCTTTCATGATCTGTGATATGTCTTTAATTTGATCTTTTGTGATGTGAATTGATGAATATTAGTAACTTTGTAACGATGTGTCGTTGTATTTATATTATGTCTTGAAAGAGAAATCCATCTTAATCTTGATGTGTATACTTACATTGTTTTTCTATTTTCCCTGTCTTTGCAGAGAGGTGTATTTGATAACGCACCATGCCTCCAAAGCTAACAGCAACCCGTGTGAACACGATGATTCAGGAAGCCATTGCGAATGCGTTAGAAGAAGATCGAGCAGAGAGAAACCCAGACCAAGGCAGAAATGTGGGGAGACAGCAAGCCCCAAGAGAGTGTACTTACTCTAGTTTTATGAAATGCGGTCCCACGCAATTTCGTGGAACTGGTGGAGCTCTAGAACTCAGGAGATGGTTAGAAAAGGTCGAGAGTACTTTCGAGATTAGTGGTTGTTCAGAGGCAAACAAGGTCAAGTTTGCGGCTGCTACTTTTCTTGATGACGCATTGAGTTGGTGGAACATCCAAGTAGCCACTGTTGGGTTAGCAGGTAGCGAATGCAAGAACATGGACTGCTACTAAAGCTCTTTTGACCAAAAAGTTCTGTCCTGAAGAGGAGCTGGGTCAATTGGAAGATGAGTTGAGGCACCTGACTTTGCGAAACAATGATATCACTGCTTACACCAGGAGGTTTAATGAATTAAGTCTTTTGTGTCCCGATGCCTTTGCCGATGATAGCAAGAAGATGAAACAGTACATCAAAGGTCTGTCCAGTAATATCAAGGGTGAAACGACTTCATCTAAGCCTGGGTCGTTTGATGAAGCGGTCCAAATGGCTCACGCGTTGATGGATGTCAAACTCCAAGACAAGAAGAACTTCATTGCTGAAGGAAATAAGAGGAAGTGGGAGGCGGCTCAGAGCAATCAATCCTAGGGTCAAAGCCGAGGTGGAAACCGTAACAACAATGGTCAGAACCGCAGTCAGCAGTTCAACCAGCGCAGGAATGATGGGATGAGAGCTGTTACAAATCCCAGAGGAGCGAAGGTGAATCCCCACTGTGGTCGATGCAACTTGTACCATGTAGGGAGTTGCCCACCTGCGTGCGGCAAATGTGGAAAAGCGGGCCATAGGATGTCAGATTGCCGAACAAAGGGGGTAGCCACTGGGGCGAATGCTACGAGAGTGATGGGTTGTTTTGGATGTGGAGAAAGAGGACACAAGCAAGGAAATTGCCCGAAGGTTGGGAACAAGCAAGGAGGTAACAATGCTGCTGCCGTGTATCAAGTAGGGACGGTTGATAAACCACAAGGTCCTAACATGGTTACCGATACGTTTTTGCTAGACGCTTGTTATGCTAGTATTTTGTTTGATTCTGGTTCCGACAAGAGTTTCGTAGATGTTAAATGTAGTCGTCATATCGATAGAAAACCGGTATTGTTAACGACTAGTTATAACGTGGAATTAGCCGATGGGAAGATCGTTAGTACAAATTCTGTACTGAAAGGGTGTACCTTGAAGTTAGGAAATTACGCTTTTGAAATCGACTTAATGCCCATAGAGCTAGGATCGTTTGATGTGATCGTTGGAATGGATTGGCTGATGGCGCATAGTGCCGTGATCGTCTGTGGAGAGAGGTTAGTTCAGACCCCGTTGAGGAATAGAGTCTTGACTGTGAAGGGAGATGAATGCACTTCTCGTTTGAAGGTGATTTCTTGTTTAAAAATGATGAAGTTTGTAGAAGATGGATGTGATATGATTTGGGTAATAGTGGATAGATTGACAAAATCTGCTCATTTCTTACCTATGAAGAAGACGGAAAGTATGGAGAAGTTGGCCAGTGTGTACGTGAAGGAGATCGTTTGCAGACATGGAGTACCGTTATCGATCATTTCGGATCGCGATAGTAGGTTTACTTCGGAATTTTGGAAATCGCTTCAACGTGCGATGGGCACTGAATTGAGTTTGAGCACGGCTTATCATCCGGAGACTGATGGCCAGAGTGAACGCACTATTCAGACGATGGAGGACATGCTCCGAGCATGCGTGATTGATTTTGGAGGAAGTTGGGAACGCCACTTGCCTTTAGTGGAGTTTTCGTATAATAATAGTTACCATGCGAGCATCAAGGCTGCACCATTCGAAGCGTTGTATGGAAGGAAGTGTAGATCACCTGTGTGTTGGAGTGAAGTAGGAGAAAGTCAATTGACTGGACCCGAAATGGTTTTGGAAACGACAGAGAAGATTGTGCAAATCAAGAACCGACTACTTGCTGCGAGAAGCCGACAGAAGAGTTATGCCGATAACAGAAGAAAACCGTTGGAATTTGAAGTCGGAGATATGGTTATGCTTAAGGTTTCGCCGTGTAAGGGTGTAATTCGTTTTGGGAAGAAAGGAAAGTTGAGTCCGAGGTATATTGGACCATTTAAGATCGTTAAACGAATTGGACCAGTAGCGTATAAGTTAGAGTTGCCGAGCGAGCTTAGTGTTATTCACGACACGTTTCACGTATCAAATCTGAAGAAGAGTTTGGCGGATAAGGAATTGGTGATTCCTTTGGACGAGATTCAACTGGACGACAAAATGCATTTTGTGGAAGAACCCGTGGAAATTATGGACCGAGAGGTCAAGAGACTGAAGCATAGTAGAATTCCCATTGTGAAGGTTCGATGGAATTCTAGGCGTGGACCGGAATACACTCGGGAACGTGAGGACTTTTTCAAGGAAAGGTATCCTCATCTGTTCCAGCGGCACGAAATGTGAGTATAAGAAGAGGCGAGCACCGGGACGTCGCTCTCTTTAAGGAGGGGTGGATGTGAGACCCTAGAACCGAGGTCACTTACATTACCCTAAATTACGCTTATTTTTGAAATTTTTAATAAATTTTATTTGCTATATATTTTATTATTTTGGTTGAAACCGATGTTCGAGGTTATAATTTTGACGATTGACGATTTAAGAAGGACGATGACGAATACGATCCCGATGGATGCCCAAATATCTATGATTTATGTCGTTTTAGCGATATTATAATTTTTCGAGAATTTTACTTTCGGTTCGTGTTAAGTCGAGTCGGGTAATATCTATTATTGATTCTAGGGTTGATAGTTTTTAGGGTTTCGTTATTTTAGGGTTGTATACGAAACTTTCTTATCAGCTCTTTTAATTAATATTGATATACAGATTCATTGAATAGAACGTCTAAGGTGATGACTGGTTTTTAGGGTTTCGGTTCTGTGCTGTGCGCCGCTGCATTTTTTAGGGTTTTTTTGTTATTATTTTAATCGGTATGGAGATTGGGTAGGTTTATTTAGGTACTGGTATAAAACCCTAATTTGTTAATTAGGGTTTTTGTGATATTGTGTTTGATTAGTTTCATGATTAGAGAGATGGATAACAGGTTTGTTCCGGTTGACATGGATGCGTTGGCAGCTAGGATGATCAGATTGAGAGAACAGATGGGTGTTTCATCTCCTAGTAATACGGATAGCTCACCTGCTGTGGTGCATGCAGCAGGTCTTCAGTCGACACAAGAGGGTTCTGAGTCGCATGCGACACTTGCTGATTCGACACAAGATGCTGTTCCTGCTGATTCAAGACTTGCTGATTCGACACCTGCTGTTAATGCGGGTAAGGAGAAGGGTTCACTGCTTCAGGGGTGTGCTAACTTGTATACTAATGTCAATAGTCCACAGAAGGGTTCGTTTGCCTCGATATTTCAAAATGAGGGTGGTATGAACCAAACTATTCCTAAGACGGTGAAGATATCAGAATTACGATGTGATGAGCATGTTGAAGGAGCACGAGTTGCACTTCCATATGCTGCTGTTGAAGAGGTTGAATCCAGATTTAAGCACACGTTATACGGGCAGTTTATTGGTAAACGTTTAGCTTTTCCATTGGTGGAAAATTATGTTAAAAATACGTGGGCACGATTTGGCTTGATACGCGTTCAATTACATGAGGATTTTTTCCTTTTTCAATTCAAGACGAAGGAAGGAATGGAAGGAGTCCTTGAAAATGGCCCGTGGTTGATTAGGATGGTTCCCATGATTTTGAATATTTGGTCGCCTACTACTGATCTGAAAAAGGCGGAGATTAAGAAAGCACCAGTTTGGGTTAAGATTCATCATGTGCCGATTGTTGCTTATTCGGAGGTTGGTCTTAGTCTTATCACGACCCAAATTGGCACTCCTATTATGTTGGATTCTTACACGAGTAATATGTGTGTTAACTCGTGGGGTCGGAGTACATATGCTCGGGCGCTCGTTGAGGTTTCAGCTGAAATGGAGTTATTGGATTCGATGGTAATTGCAGTCCCTAAAGGTAGTGGAAAAGGGCATTCATTGGTTACTGTTGATATTGAGTACGAATGGAGACCTCCAAGATGTGCTACATGCTTGATCTTTGATCATAATAGTGATATGTGTCCGAAAGTGCATAAGGAAGTGGTTACTCATGTTACTAAAGATTTGGTGAATGATGGATTTGAGGTGGTCAAAAACAAGAAGAATAAAGGAAAGAAGAAGCAACCTCAAGTTGCAGGTATTAAGTTAACAAAACCAGCCCTTAATCTTCAGTTCCGTAATGTTGAGAGAGGTGAATCCTCTAAAACAAATGTAACGGGTCAGAATCCTAAGAAGGCAGATTCTTTGCTTAAGAAGGGTTTCCTGAATAACAGAACCTCGAGTTTTGTAGCTAAGACTAATGATAAGGATAAGAGGTCTCATAATTCTTTTGGTGCTCTTTGGGATAAGATGGATGATGGTACAGATTGGGAGGATGGTCTTAAGACCAAGGAAGGTGTAGTCAATGAGAGTGATAGTGAGGTTGAAGAAGTCATATCGATTGATGATCGGCATGGTTCTCATCAGCCTGGTCCATGATGATGTTTTACGTTCATTGTTCATGCACCTTTAGGTGGTTTTTTCCTATTGGTGTTATTTGTTTTGTAATCGTTTAGTAGGTCATATGGCATGTCATATGATGTAGTGGTTGTTCAGGCATTTGCTTGAGGTTAATGTAGCATTGCAGCTACATTCCATTGTACTTCAATGTTTTTGGGAATATATTTTACCGGGGTTAGGATTCCCCTTTACCCAAAAAAAAAAAAAAAGTCGAGTCGGGTGAGTTTTATTGCTTTCCGGGTACATTTAAAGTGTCCTAAAAATATTTTGAAGTGTTCGGGATGATCCCCGACTCCCGTAAAATTTTCTAAAATGACTAGTGAGTCAATCCCGTAAACTTATAAGGTCGTTTTTGATTAAGGACAAAAGAAAGCCTATATTGCACCCAAGGTCCCTCCCAAATGCACAAAATGGAAATCAAGCACACACACTAAACATTTCAAAAAAAAAAACCCATCCCTTCCCTTTTCTCTCTTTAGGCCGACGGCCAAACACCACCAAACCACCACCATTTTCAAATTTCTTGGTTTTTGATTTATTCCAATTAAATACCACATCTTAAAAACCTTTTGTAAGTGTTAATCCATGGTTTAATCCAACATGCATTAACATGAATTTTTCCAAAAATTAAAGATTTTTCAAAAGTTCATTTTGATGTTAATTAGCCATTTGCATGTTTAATTCAAGTATGGATGATGTTAAATCACTAAACAAATCAACCAAAATCAATTTGGTTGATGGGTTTTGATCATCCAAACCCCACGGCTCAAGGAGGGTGTTTGGGGGATCATGGTGGTTGATGTTTTGATGATAGATTATGTGTTTAATATTGTTTTTACATGTTTTTAAATGGGTAAAACCATTTGCATGTTTATTTTTGTGATTGAGTTTTATGATGAGATTGATTAATAGGGGTTTAGGACTGATTAGAGTGTTTGAGTATGATTAGGAGTGCTTAGGTTGATGCTTAGTGTCGATAAATGGGTTTGAAAACGAGCGTTGGGATGATTTTGGTATAGGTGATTTTAGGCAGAAAGTTTGAGGTGTTTTTGTAAAAATTATTTTGTAAACAGGTCTTGTGATTAGGATAGAGTTGTAGAGCATCTTCTTAGCTTCGATTTGGTATAAGATAGAGCTTACGACTCCTAACGAGTCAAAAGTTACGACGTTTTGAAATTCGTGTACCGGGAGATGAAAACCGTCATAATCCGAAATTATGCTTGGTTTTAGGTCAAATCCCGGGGACTATAGGTATAGTTTGGTAAATGTTCAAAGGTTGATTTTTGGTCTCAAACCTACATATTTGAGTCTATTATTAGACTTAGGTGTCAAATGGGTCAATGGAGTATTTTAAACGGGTCAAATGAGTCCGACTTGGTCAAAGTACAATTTCAGTCCGAAAAACGTAGTTTTGGTAAAGTGTTGAGTAACGGGTCGTAAAAGCGAAAACTTTTAATGGGATAAATATTTATTTTCTACAGGACTCAAGGTATTTTTGAGAATTTTCTTAATTTTATAAAAAGGGTTAAGTCTAGTAAAACAGTCCGTACTTTTGGTAAGTATCGGCGAAAAATGCGTAAAAATGAATAACGTTAATAATATGGACAAAGGGTATAAAACGAGTAACACTTGTTTGTTTTGTTTTGGCGTGAGTTGTAATTATCACAAGTGACTAATATGTATGTATTATATACAGTACCTTAAGGTTTATAAATGAGATTACTCATTACGCGTTATTGGTTTGATAGGTGTTGATTTACCTGGGCATCCTCATCGTCGTCAGTGACCGTCACTCGAATTATCGACTACTTGTTATATAAGGTGTGAATTTATAGCCTCGCTTATTATTATTTCAAATTGTTTTACCCGTGAGGGAAATGCATGCTAGTTTTCAAAATGAACATATGTCATGAATGATTGTTGGACCCGAATGTTGCCTTTGAAATTTTGTTGAGTACCTAGTTGCAAAAGGCCCTAATTTCATGAACTATTAACTATTGTTTAGTCCTAGCGTGGATTATAAATAGCCGCTTATACAAAGTGATAGTACTATGGGGTTGACTAACCTATCCGAGACGAGGGCTAGTACGTTGATACCCCCTGCGGACGGATAATTTGTGATAAGAGATAAGGTATAATTGCAACTGATGCCTTAGTAGGGGCACTGGTTTCATCTGAATCACGCCAGTAATTATTACGCGGGTGATTGAGTTAACGGTTTAGTGTCATGAGCTTAAACACAATTGTCAGAACCTTGAATATAGATTGTTTGATCGACAAGTCTATGAATGATCGTGAATGATTTTATTACACATATGTTCAAAAATGAATTGTAAAACCTATGAATTCCACTCAACGTTTTTGTTGACCAAATTTAGCATGTGTTTCAGGTAACCGATGAAGTGTAGCATGGAGCATGCATTGGATGGAAGTTGTGTGTATGGCTTGGAGTCTACTTGTTTTTCCTCCCGTTATTACTTGAACATTTTTAAACTTTATGTCATGTTGTTGTGAAACTGTATCTTTTGGGGTTGAGATTCATGGGGACCGAAACGCAAACTCTGTTGTATCATTTGGGGTTGGAAAACCGTAGACAAGTACATTTTTAACCAATTTTAATTTAAGTTCAACTTTGACGTCTCTTTGGAGTCGTTCGATATATCTTGTGTGCGATGATAACTACCTAGCACCCAAATGTTGTAGTTCCGCTGCGCATAGCATTTGGTGGGGTGTTAGAGTAGGAGTCCATCTGGATTTCTTATCCTCATTCTTTTCTACGATCCAAGTATATTCTTTTCAGTCACGTCACGTTCCAGGTTCTCTTCAGCCACGTCATGTCCATGTCCTTTTCAGCTTATCGTATCTCTAATTCGATGATGAATTATTCTTTTTAGAGGGGAAGAGTTGTAAAACCCGCATAAAAATACCACTAAATTAAAACTTTAATAATTAATTAATTCACGAGAAGTAAATACGTATATTAAATACGACATGACAAGATATAACACGAAAATAAAAATAAAAATCCTTCGCGTATGTATATTTGAAGAATATCACATTAGCCTTGTATAGGTTATATAATAATAATAAATGATTGAGGAAATTAGTAACTAACTGATGTGCTTGTCCTTCATATAAAAGCCTTGCCTAACATACTTCAAAATGTCAATGCTTATCATGGCTAAATTGTTGAAATGAAAACCGTATAAAACGAATCTCATTATACTCTTTCCTTAAACTACCCAATAATCTCATAAACATGTTTCAAACTTATATCATCTCTGTGTGTAAGACAAGAAATTGTGAGAAGCAGAACCCAAGTTCGAGTTCACAGCGACACCAATCTTGTTCGGGTTTATGTACGTTATATCACTAAAGCATTGGGTTCATTCGCTCTAGTACGATTTCGGTTTTGCGGCTAGTTTCGATACAGTTTTCGATTCCAGTTCGTGTTTCGATTTAGAAAATAGTACACGTTTGGATTTGGTTCGTTTGGGCCTGATAAATCTTGGTGTTCGTATTAGTCCTCCTGGGTGCTCGTGTTTTTTTTGCTTGTCTAGCGTTGAGGTATATTTTTGACTTATCATCTTTACTTGAATGATAAAATGCCCATCATTTTTAAGTTTATGAACCTGCGTAGGATAAAATAAATCTAACAAGAATGGATCATACCAAAGGTAAGATTAAGTGAAGAAGATAATTAACATAGAAATCGTGTCTTTTTTTAGCACTTGTAATTCTTTGTTTAAAAAATATGGCTAGTCGAAATTGACATATACCATTCTGGCTTTAGATAATGAATTGAGCATATGTAGTTTAACCATGTCATTTTCAAAACAAATTTGTTAGTTTAACATTCATTTATTTAGATTACAATAAAATCATAATTGTAGTAAACCAATAACGAACCGATAAATTGCCTAGTTTTGTAAGTTGGTTAAATATTTTGATGTCATGATCAATGGAATGGTTTACTCATAACGTAAGGATATAATCTGATTGCTAGCATCTAATATGGACTAATGAGATCTTAAAATTGTTCGATTGAAAGTTCAAGATTCGGTTTAATTAATTTGGGTTTAATTAAATTGACTTAATTATTATTCGGTGAATAAAAAAGGAGCTTAATTAATTTATCTTATTCCATCGCGACTTATTAGGAAGGGTTTATCAAGTTTAAGGCTTAAGTTATAATTAATTATAATTCGTGACCTACTATAATTAAATAATTAATTATAAAATACATGACATGTTGTTATTTAATAAATTAATTCAAATCTATGACATATTATTAATTAATGATTAACTATAAATCACGACATAGTATTAATTAATAATTATTTATAAATACATGACATATGAAAGTTAATTATTAAAATGGACTTTAGTAATATTTAAATTATTAAATCATGACTTATGAATATAATATTTATAATTAACCATGACTTATAAGATTTAGCTTGTTTAATATACTTATTAACCCATGACATATAATTTGCTTATTCGATGAACAAGGTAAATTACTTACGTATATTAAACGAGCTTATTACTATTTGTAGAAAGTTACTATTTTTTAAAAGTTACTATATATGGAAACCTGCTATTTATAGGAAGTTACTAATTATGGAAATATCAAGTATAATAACACAACAATCATGAAATACATTAATCAAGAACACATGAAACGTATAACATTAAGAAAGACAAGATAAAGCATGAACAAGTAACTCAAGTCATGAATAAGTAATTCAAACTAAAACAAGTAACTTATTAATGAACACGCAACTCATACACGTCCTTTATTATGTAGCTCACGTGAAGTCAAAGTAGTACTCTTCCATTGTTCATCTCTTTCACCGATTACTGGACATAAGGTATGGATATTCCGTCCTTCAGTAAGGACATCCTCTTTCTATGCATGATTAGGATTCCCCGTTTGCTGCCATCTATTTTCTCCATTAGTTATATGTTATAAAACTTTTTAGTAATTACCATGCTACGATTTTAAATTGCTTGAGCTATATACATGCATGCCATGTTCACCTAGTTATGGATGTACCATAACCATGACACTTAAGGCACCAGTGTTATGACTCTTCCACGACGAGAGTGATTACTCATGGCGTCCCTTTCAGTTATTTGGCCATTATTATTATTATCATGTGGGGCGTATGGCTGTGTCACACCCCACCATGGCGGAATATGGGGCGCGACGTATGGATATCATCACAACATGGCGTGTCTATAGAGATAACTATATGAAATAAGAAATGTCATAAAATGGAGACACAAAGTCATGACAATATCTCATCAGACTCAGGAGTCTAGGTAAGTAGGTAACAGTCCTACCGCTTACCCAAGACAAACAAATAACATAACCAAACAAATATATGTGTGCCATAGTATCACTTATTAAAAAAACAAATAAAGACTAGGAACGAAACGGGGATTCTCCTTCTATATGCATTCCTAAGCTTCTCCAATCCTAGCCAATTATGTTCTCATGCTTAACCATAGTATCACCTGAAAGAGACACTAAAACACGTCAACATAAAGTTGGTGAGAGTCATAGGTTTAGACTCTAACGCTAAATCAATTACAAGCTGTGATTAACAACCATCAACACAATAACATATGGACAATGTGCTACAATTATGTATTAACAACTAGCATTCAAGATCAATCATTCCAAACCAAAATCCAAGGCTCCTACCTTGCCAAACAACATGGTACCATAGATGATCACACTATGTACCTATCCCAAGGCCACTACCTTGTCAAACCACAAGGCCACTACCTTGTCAAACCACAAGGCCACTACCTTGTCATGTTGGGTCAAAAAGTTGATGTGGCAGAAACTCAAAAACGAAGAAAACATGAAGATATTGTCCAAGCGTTGTCAAGAGTTAATCAAGCGTTGATAAGAGCAAATTAGGCGTTGTTAGCTCAAGAGTTGTCATGTACAATCTAAGCATTGTTACATGTAATTCAAGCATTGATAAAACATAGACAAAGAAGCTTATGGAAGCTTCTATTTAGATAAACATGCAAAGATATTCTGCATAAGTTTATTTAAATAGAAGATTTACTTGTTTATTCATTCTTATCTCTTGTAAACCCTAATCCTTACACTATAAAAGGAACCAAGGGTCTTAGGTTTTATTCATACTTTTCATTCACAATGTAAACCTAAAGCGTGTGTCGACCAGACGTGGGATTCAATGTATACACGTCTAGTGGATGTTTGTTATTAATATAATGAACATTCCCATTTGTTTTAATTCATGTTCTTGTGCCTAAACACCTTGTTAATGTGTTATCTTCTACTTCCGCTTTGATTGTATAATCATATGAACATGGTGCATTCCTAGTTGCTTAAAAGATCCGGAAACCAAGGTTTCCACATGTCAAACCACAATAACTGAGACGGCACGTGTCCCCCGATCCAAATCATACACAATCAAGAATCACATAGCAGTTAATCACATAATGTACACACAAGTCCATCACAAACCATAAAAACATTCACAGCAACAATTTAGAAATAACTCAACACAGTGTCTCTTCCATCCCATCTGGAAGTCAAAATCAATAGTAAACATGGGACTATGAAACTCACCTGATAGCTTCTTCTCAAGTCCTCGCACTAGCAACAAGCTAACAAACCAAAAACACGAAATCAATACACGAACCAATCACTACGATGGCTCATCAACCTATGATGGACATCTAGTCTATTCCCGTATAATTACCTCATTGTTAAGCTCTAATCACCCCATTACCCTTCCTTAACAAGTCCCTAACTTGGTTAAGTTTAATAGCTATCCCGTTCATAATTTTACACAAAACAATCCCAGTTTTAGGTCTCAAAACATTAAGTCAAACGTCCACTTAAACATACCCATGGTTTCTGTAAAAGGAATATTCACACTTTTATACATGTTAGCTAAAACCTCCCACTTGCCCTAGCCTTAAAGCTACTGCTAAGGCACAGATATATGTGTATATATTGCTACCTATCCAGAATTCACTGATTTTAAACGTATGAAAAGTTCATTACCATTAGAGGGTCTTACCCTAAACCACAATCTTAGCCCAAGTTCAGATCCTTACTACAATATATAAACCATCTCTCATGTTCGTGAGAAGATCCCAATTCAACCCTAAGTACCCCAAACAACCCAAAACTTAAAAAGAAAACAGGCTGAATTCAAAACTGTTTTGACCTCCGACTGTTGTAACCTGTTTTTCACCCACTTCCCGACCTCCAATTTAGTTCTCGTTTCTTGTTTAGAAATCCAACTCAATTACCTATCCAGGGCTAGTTTGATCGCATCTTGAATGTTCCTAGAACTCGAGATATGATCAAAACAATAGACTCAAAATTCATGTTATTGTGCCTAAACACCTTGTTAATGTGTTATGTTCTACTTCCGCTTTGATTGTATAATCATATGAACATGGTGCATTCCTAGTTGCTTAAAAGATCCGGAAACCAAGGTTTCCACAATTGGTATCAGAGCCTCATGGCTCGTGATGCTAGGACCAACAAGGTGTTCGTGTATGGTGAAAAGAAGAAAAATCCGTCTAGGGTTTTTCTGGACGTTTTTGTGTGCGCATCAGTATTCAGAAGGTCATACCTTTTGATTGAACCGTTGGATCGTCACGAAATTTATTATGTGTGTTCTACATACATATATCTAAACATCCACCGGAGGGATTGTCGAGTTTTATCCCCAGGCAAAAGTTATTAAGCGTCAAAGTCAGCAAGGAGTATATGCAGTTTTCTGTAAACAGCCATGTTCAAAACACGATTTCTCCTTCGTTAACCGTTGGATCTTCGTGACTTTTGGACTGTAGATTCTTGGCACTTGTGTCTAGGATCTCACTAAAGCGATCTTCGATTGGATCTTTCATCGTCAAGATATTCAGCATCGAATTTCACTGTTTAAGGTATTAATGTTTTTGCTTTATTCACATGAAATCATGAACTAGGGTTCCTCAAACCCTAGATCAACTGTAAAAAGCAGAAAAGTACATGGTATGTGGCTGTTGGAACGCAAGAATCGAGCTAGGTTGGTTCTACAAATCCTAAGTAAGGGTAAGCTTAAACCCTAGTTCGTTTATTTGTTGCTGCTTGAAGCTATAATAGCAGATCGTGTCTCCAAGGCTGCCAAAATAATATGTTTTATTATGTTCACGTGGGTGAGCAGATTGTTGTGTATCATGAGACAATGATGTGTAAAACAAAAGAATGAATATGTATCGAGGTATTAAACAAGTGCAGCCAAGATAAAGACGTGAATGATAAAGAGGTAATATACTGTTACACGTGTGTATATTACTTTACAATTCAATTGTGAAGGTTTGGATCTATGTTTGATCGTGATATACTAAGAGAAGGAAGCATCTAATTGGTGGAAAGAATGTGTGTTCACACGGTGTAAGTTTTCCTATTGGTGGAAAACGTTTCTGTTCACACGATGCAACGAGTAGTAATGTATAACAAGTGTATTACGAAAGATTGATTTGTGTGAAGAGGTATTTGTGTTCACACGGTAAGTAACTTGTGATTGGATGACATTTGTGGTCATGACGTGTCTTAAAGAAAAGTCATATTTTCTATATTCAAATTGCAAGTTAAAGATAGGTTGGAGTAAAGTGATGACGTCAGCAGAATATTGACGCTGACAAGGGTTGAATTGACGCTGACAAGAAGGATTTTGACGCTGATGGAATAAGTCAACGCTGACAGCGTTGACAGTGTTGTCCGAGATATGGCTGTTCAAACGCTGATACGTGTTGTCCGATATCGGACAATACACATGAAAGGATATTGGACAGAGGAGGATCTCGGGTAACACACTGATTGCTGCTGTTTGAGAAAATTGGTACGTTTTGAGCACACAAAAAGGAGGATTATACACACGAAGGTACATGGAATCTCCGTTTTTATTCAGAATATAATGGTGATATTAATGGCTCGGATATTTTTAAAAGGGATTAATGATTTTAATGTGAGTTAGCAACAATTCGTGAAGTAATTTATTGGATTTGATTATGTAATCGGGGTAGCCTTGTAAAAGAGTTATCCGTCTTAATGCTTTTACATATGATATGAAGATTAAGATTCTTCATGAAGAGGTGTTAGCTTAAGGGGAAGAATTCTTATGATAAGTTTGATGATTGAAGAAGATTTTCGCGAGTTTGTGTTCTATCATATCTTAAAGTCATGCACTCCCAGTCATAGACTTTAAAGGTAACTTGTTCGTGCTTTACATGATTGGTGATGAAGACTTGTCATAACACTTGAAGGAGTTACATTATCGTGCTCAGTGTCTCACAAAGGATGAGAATATTGACAAGGGATCGAGGTCTACTTATATTTCCTCTATAAGTTCTTCATCACGTGGATAAAACAAGACATGGAACACAAGGTTGGGTTCTTCTACTTCTACATCAAAAATGTCATATTAATTGTTCTTCAAGATCATTACATAGAGCTACATTTGGAGAATCTTCAAAGATTGCAACATTGTTTACTTTCCTGTTGATGTGACAAAAAGGAGAAGAAATACATGCTACACTTGAGGGGAAGCAACTTGAAGATCATGTACAACTTACAAGAGATACACATAGAGTTTTGCCACTATCAACTAGGGGAAGATTGTTGGGTCAAAAAGTTGATGTGGCAGAAACTCAAAAACGAAGAAAACATGAAGATATTGTCCAAGCGTTGTCAAGAGTTAATCAAGCGTTGATAAGAGCAAATTAGGCGTTGTTAGCTCAAGAGTTGTCATGTACAATCTAAGCATTGTTACATGCAATTCAAGCATTGACAAAACGTAGACAAAGAAGCTTATGGAAGCTTCTATTTAGATAAACATGCAAAGATATTCTGCATAAGTTTATTTAAATAGAAGATTTACTTGTTTATTCATTCTTATCTCTTGTAAACCCTAATCCTTACACTATAAAAGGAACCAAGGGTCTTAGGTTTTATTCATACTTTTCATTCACAATGTAAACCTAAAGCGTGTGTCGACCAGACGTGGGATTCAATGTATACACGTCTAGTGGATGTTTGTTATTACTATAATGAACATTCCCATTTGTTTTAATTCATGTTATTGTGCCTAAACACCTTGTTAATGTGTTATGTTCTACTTCCGCTTTGATTGTATAATCATATGAACATGGTGCATTCCTAGTTGCTTAAAAGATCCGGAAACCAAGGTTTCCACATGTCAAACCACAATAACTGAGACGGCACGTGTCCCCCGATCCAAATCATACACAATCAAGAATCACATAGCAGTTAATCACATAATGTACACACAAGTCCATCACAAACCATAAAAACATTCACAGCAACAATTTAGAAATAACTCAACACAGTGTCTCTTCCATCCCATCTGGAAGTCAAAATCAATAGTAAACATGGGACTATGAAACTCACCTGATAGCTTCTTCTCAAGTCCTCGCACTAGCAACAAGCTACAAACCAAAAACACGAAATCAATACACGAACCAATCACTACGATGGCTCATCAACCTATGATGGACATCTAGTCTATTCCCGTATAATTACCTCATTGTTAAGCTCTAATCACCCCATTACCCTTCCTTAACAAGTCCCTAACTTGGTTAAGTTTAATAGCTATCCCGTTCATAATTTTACACAAAACAATCCCAGTTTTAGGTCTCAAAACATTAAGTCAAACGTCCACTTAAACATACCCATGGTTTCTGTAAAAGGAATATTCACACTTTTATACATGTTAGCTAAAACCTCCCACTTGCCCTAACCTTAAAGCTACTGCTAAGGCACAGATATATGTGTATATATTGCTACCTATCCAGAATTCACTGATTTTAAACGTATGAAAAGTTCATTACCATTAGAGGGTCTTACCCTAAACCACAATCTTAGCCCAAGTTCATATCCTTACTACAATATATAAACCATCTCTCATGTTCGTGAGAAGATCCCAATGCAACCCTAAGTACCCCAAACAACCCAAAACTTAAAAAGAAAACAGGCTGAATTCAAAACTGTTTTGACCTCCGACTGTTGTAACCTGTTTTTCACCCACTTCCCGACCTCCAATTTAGTTCTCGTTTCTTGATTTAGAAATCCAACTCAATTACCTATCCAGGGCTAGTTTGATCGCATCTTGAATGTTCCTAGAACTCGAGATATGATCAAAACAATAGACTCAAAATTCTGCCTAGTTTTTAAAAACGGGTTTTAAACAAATTGATCTAATTAATCACCTATAACCCTCCTAATACAAGCCCTAGATTATATGATCATCATATTATGATTAATACATCATTAATCTACTGTTTTTATATAAACCCTAACCCTTAATCCATCATAAGAATGATTAATTAAACATAAAAACAATTTAATTAAAAAGGTTAATGAAGGTTTTTACCTTAAATCAATGGAAGATGAAGAAAACCTAATTTTTTTGAAGAACCCTAATTCTCCTCTATGAAACCCACAAATTTTTCTTTGTCTCCAGGGATTTATGTTTATTTTATTTATTAGATAACCTTATATAGTGTGTACATAAAATCCTAGTCCAAGTATAACACCCAACTTTCCTTTTTTTTCCCTTTTTCCCTTTTTCTCTTTCTTTGGAGCGTCTAAACCGACCCAAACACCCAATAAATTCGTTTTTTTATTTTTATTATTTAATATTATGTTAATAATATTACCTTAATTTTCCTTAATTTATTTCAGCTCCTAAAGCTTCCAAAACCTCAAAACCGTAAAACTAGTCAAATTTACGCGTTTTACCGTAAAAGACGTAAAATATACACTTTTATAAAAAATCTCAAATTTTGAAATAAACTTTATAACTAAGTCCTAAATGACTTAAAACCATCCCGAAAAATATTCATATGGATAATTACCTCACTCGAGACCTCTAAATGCTAAACCGTAAATCCTAAAAAAATACTATTACTATAATACTTATACGTATACGTAAACACCACAATATCACCATTTTCATTTCATAGTCACCACTTGTGATCTCATGAACATGAAATAACCGTTCCTCGATTTACTTATGAGTACTCTATACTCATAAACGATAACCACACCAACCTCGTTCACACAAAATAAACACGTAAACACACAATTCAAGTAAGCACACATAAAATAACCTAAAAGTAAGACCAAGTGACAAACCCAAAACCACGGTTGCCACAGCTGCATCCTAGTACATGTTTTGCAGATTTACACGGTGACTACGGTGTGTGCTCTACATCCGTCACATGGAGCTGATCCCTCCACCCAGACTAATATAATTAGAGGCAACCCCTCTAATTGCATGACGAGGTCACCCCTCTATGTATTCATGCACGTTGATACCTTTATGACCTATATGGACTCTTTGGCATTTAAAATACATTTTTATGAATAAACCTAAGACTTTTTCAGATATAAACCAGTTTAAAAAACATGTTCCAGGTTTTCTAGGACTTACACATATTCCGCTGCATTTCAGATCTTTAATTTTGTTTCATTTATTTTTATCATGTCATTATATCCGTTCACTGAGCGTATTTCTTAGCCGTATATTTTCTTTCCATGACCAAAACGGCAGGTACCCAAGGACAGACTTGAGCATTGAGAGGACGTGCATAGGTGTTGGGAATAAATTAAGGCCAGATCACTTGAGCGCTGACAAGAACAATTCAAGCGTTGACAAGAACAAAGCAAGCGCTGACAGCTCAAGCGTTGACAAGTTAAAGTCAAGCGTTGACACATTGAAGACAAGCACTGATGGAAGATATAATCTACACATTTATTATATTCTAGAATACTTCTAGTATGGATAGAAACGACAATGTATTTTCTATATTTATCTTTACCTAGAATAGCTGATACGTAGATTATTGTACAAGGCTTCTTATGTCTATAAAAGAAGGCCTTTAGGTTAATGTTTATTATTAAGTTTCATATAAGTTTTCGTTCGTAAACATCTTTCATTGTAAGCAAGTTCGACATTCATAATCAAAGTGAAAGTTTGTTTACATCTTGTGTGTTCTTGTTTAAGTGTTAAATTCCGCATAACACTTAGATTCATAAAGCATATATAAAGGTTTCTCTACGTGTATTACTTGATCTAATCTCGTACACACAAAGCTAATCGATCTAAGTTTGGGATCAACAAGTGGTATCAGAGCCTCGTGGCTCGTGATGCTAGGACCAACAAGGTGTTCGTGTATGGTGAAAAGAAGAAAAATCCGTCTAGGCTTTTTCTGGACGTTTTTGTTTGCGCAGCAGTATTCAGAAGGTCATAACTTTTTATTGAACCGTTGGATCGCTACGAAATTTTATATGTGTGTTCTACATACATAGATCTAAACATCCACCGGAGGGATTGTCCTGTTTTATCCCCAATCAAAAGTTATTAAGCGTCGAAGTAGGCAGCAGGGATGATTTTCAGATTTTCAGCTTTTACATAAAATCATGATTAGGGTTTTTACAAACCCTCAATCAACTTATGGTTGAAAAACTGAAGAGTTGTGGCAGCTATGATTCAAGGTCTAAAGGATTATTTACAAACCCTAATTAGGGTTTCGGTGCTCATATCACAAATCCTAGATCTATGATGGTTTGCAGCAGGATGTTTAATCATTAGCAGCAAGAGAAGGGGTTTTTGAGTAAACCCTAGATTCAAGATCAATACTACTCCTGTTAATGTATTGGGAAGTGATTGCTGCTAGTTTGATTGGATGAGACGTGTGAAGATACAACTAGTTAAAATATTGGCTTACCAGTTATAATTGACGGTTTGTTACTGGTCACGAATTGAATACAAAAGGAGTACAAACAAGTGACGTCACATTCAGCATTGTGTTCACACGATTCTGCACATATAATTGGTGGAAATTTTGTATGTTCACATGGTTATGGTAAACCTGCAGTCACACGATCAAAGCCCAACGCATTCTTTCATATTCTAAGACCTGCGTTCACACGGCCAAAGGAGGAAAAATATATATTCGCTATATAATAGCTCTCTTATTGGTGTAAAAAGGGTGTGTTCACACGGTGGGGAAGCTTTGATTGGTCAAGCATAGTTGCTTTAAGAATTTGAGATGTGAGTTAAACATGTTCACACGATCCTCTGCATATGATTGGTTGAGAAGCTAGTGTTCACACGAACAAAACAGCAAGGACGAGTTAAGAAGTGAAAAGAGAAAAAGAAGGAAATCACATGTATCTATTTTTGGACGTGATACATGTATTATGAAGATACTGGATGGTTTGTTTAAGCTTATATATACCTTTGATCTAGTTTTTCTTAAGAAAAGCAAAAAGGAAACATATAAGCTTATAGTTCACAACGTGGGTTCCCAAAAAGATAGCCGCTGACAACGTTTAAGTTTGACGCTGACGTTTAGAATTTTGACGCTGACAGAATAAGTCAACACTGATAGAGTTGACAATGTCGTCCGATATATGAACTTCAACGCTGATAGGTATTGTCTGATATTGGACAATACATCTGCCAAAAATATTGGACAGAAGAGGATATTGGACAACACAGAGAAGGCTGCTGTTGAGAAAATTGGTACGTTTTGAGCACACAAAAAGGAGGATTATACACACGAAGGTACATGGAATCTCCGTTTTTATTTAGAATATCAAGTTGATATTTATGGCTCGGATATTTAAAAAGGGATTAATGATTTTAATGCGAGTTAACAACATTTATGAAGTAATTTATTGGAGTATGTAATCGGGATAGCCTTGAGAAAGAGTTATCCATGTCTGCTTTTACATACAAAGATATTGGTTCATCATGAAGAGGTGTTAGCTTAAGGGGAAGAATTCTTATGGTAAGTTTGATGATTGAAGAAGATTTTCGCAAGTTTGTGTTCTATCATATCTTAAGGTCGTGCACTCCCAGTCATAGACTTTAAAGGTAACTTGTTCATGCTTTACATGGTTGGTGATGAAGACTTGTCATAACACTTGAAGGAGTTACATTATCGTACTCAGTGTCTCACAAAGGATGAGAATATTGACAAGGGATCGAGGTCTACTTATATTTCCTCTATAAGTTCTTCATCACGTGGATAATACAAGACATGGAACACAAGGTTGGGTTATTCTACTTCTACATCAAAAATATTATATTAATTGTTCTTCAAGATCATTACATAGAGCTACATTTGGAGAATCTTCAAAGATTGCAACATTGTTTACTTCCCTGTTGATGTGACAAAAAGGGGAAGAAATACGTGCTACACTTGAGGGGAAGCAATTTGAAGATCATGTACAACTTACAAGAGATACACATAGAGTTTTGCCACTATCAACTAGGGGAAGATTGTTGGGTCAAAAAGTTGATGTGGCAGAAACTCAAAAACGAAGAAAACATGAAGATATTGTCCAAGCGTTGTCAAGAGTTAATCAAGCGTTGACAAGAGCAAATTAGGCGTTGATAGCTCAAGCATTGTCATGTACAATCTAAGCATTGTTACATGCAATTTAAGCATTGATAAAACGTAGACAAGAAGCCTTTAGAAGCTTCTATTTGGATATATATGCAGGATATATTCTGTATATAGTTATTTAAATAGAAGATTCACATGTTTATTTATTCTTATCTCTTGTAAACCCTAATCCTTACATTATAAAAGGAACCAAGGGTCTTAGGTTTTAATCATATAATTCATTCACAATGTAAACCTAAAAGTGTGTGTGCACTAGACGTGGGATTCAATGTATACACGTCTAGTGGATGTTTGTTATTAATATAATGAACATCCCTATTGTTTTAATTCATGTTATTCGTGCCTAAACACCTTATTAATGTGTTATGTTCTAATTCCGCTTTGATTGTTAAATCATATGAACATGATGCATTCCTAGTAGCTTAAAAGATCCGGAAACCAAGGTTTCCACAATGCTGGGTTTGGAAATCAGAACATGAGGCTTTAGATAATGGTTCCAAATCAAATAATGCATAGAAGACCTTGTCAAGATATGATTATGTTGATGCAAATGAAAGGTTCAAGTTTGTTCTGTCTTGGGACTTGAGAAAAAACTAATTTTCCTTGTAGGGAAATTCAAAAATGAAGTGTGATAGTTATGAATTTCTAGGGTTTGTTTTTTCTGTGTATGTGAACTAACCTTTTGTAGGAAAAGTTGAATGAGTTATTGGATTATGGAAGTGGTGAGTACAAGCACAAGAAATCGAAATACATGTAGAGGAGATTACTTGTAACACCCCACTTTGATAAGTAGACCGTTACATGATAATTATGGCGTGTCATCAAAGCATGCAAGGTAATATGTCTTAAAAACATAAATGACAATAAAGGAAAAACTGGAATCAAACATCGGCTCCCAAACATAAACTCAAAACAGGCATAAAGTCAATGAAGTGCAAAAGAAAAAGGTAGCTCCCATCCTATTGTTGGGTCAAAAAGTTGATGTGGAAGAAACTCAATAACGAAGAAAACATGAAGATATTGTCCAAGCGTTGTCAAGAGTTAATCAAGCGTTGACAAGAGTAAATTAGGCGTTGATAGCTCAAGCATTGTCATGTACAATCTAAGCATTGTTACATGCAATTCAAGCATTGACAAAACGTAGACAAGAAGCCTTTAGAAGCTTCTATTTGGATATATATGCAGGATATATTCTGTATATAGTTATTTAAATAGAAGATTCACATGTTTATTTATTCTTATCTCTTGTAAACCTTAATCCTTACATTATAAAAGGAACCAAGGGTCTTAGGTTTTAATCATATAATTCATTCACAATGTAAACCTAAAAGTGTGTGTGCACTAGATGTGGGATTCAATGTATACACGTCTAGTGGATGTTTGTTATTAATATAATGAACATCCCTATTGTTTTAATTCATGTTATTCGTGCCTAAACACCTTGTTAATGTGTTATGTTCTAATTCCGCTTTGATTGTTAAATCATATGAACATGATGCATTCCTAGTAGCTTAAAAGATCCGGAAACCAAGGTTTCCACAAGTGGTATCAGAGCTTGTTGAGGAACTTTTGATCTTTGAAGAACACCAGAACCCTAAAAACACCAAAACTCTAATTTTCTCAGAAACCCTAACAACATCATGTCTGAAGCAATCACTTCCTCCTCCTCACCCTTACCAAACATCAAGATTCCCATGCTTGATGCAACCAACTTTGACTTATGGAAGTTCAACTTTGAACAATATCTGGGGATCTATGACTACACACTCTGGGAGATTATTGAATATGGAAACACATTCAATAAGGCTCAAAAGATTCTTGATGCCATTAGTCAAAGAACAGCTGTTGAAGGATGCCCTAAAGAGGATAAGAAAGAAAAACCTAGAGATGGTAGAGTTGTAGCTGCTGATGATATTGCAAAGAAAAGGGTTGACATGAAAGCCCTAAATATTCTGAAAGTTTCTCTGGGACAAGAAAATCAGCACAAATATAGAGGCTATGAATCTGCTAAGGATCTTTGGGAAGCACTTGAAGTTGCATATGGTGGCAATGCAGACACTAAGGAAGAAAAGAAAAAGCAACTTCTGCATGATTATGCTGTCTTCAAAGCTCAACCCAATGAGAAACTGAGTAGTGTGAGAAGCAGATTGCTTGACATCACAAGCAAGTTTTCTTTCATAGGGACACAAGTTGGTGATGTTGACACCAATGCTACCTTTCTTAAAAGTCTTGGTGAGGCATGGAAGATTGAGGCAAGATCTATTCTTGCCAACAATACTTACAAGAGCTCCTCGTTTGATGACATCTACAACAAACTAAGACTGTTGGAAGATGAAACTCTTTCAGAGCATGGAAACAAATCTACCACCAGCAACATGGCCTTCTTCTCTCATAGTGAAGGTCAATTCAATCAGAAGGACTCTTATATGCATCCAGTTACTGGATTATCATATGTCAGCGCTGGAACAAGTCCTGTCAACGTCTCCTTTTCAGACGCTGACACATTCAAGAATGACTCCCCAAGAGTTAAACCTGCTGGGTTGGATTTGGATACTGTTTGTGCTTACATTGCTTCTTTGCCCAATGGTTCAGTGATTACATATGAGGACCTTGAGCAGATAAGTGATGAGCACTTGGAAGAGATGGACATCAAGTGGAACATGGCTCTTGCTAGTATAAGAGCAAATAGGTGGAACAGAAGGTTTAAAAAGAAGATGACCTTCAATGCTAAAGACACAGCTGGATTTGATAAATCCAAAGTTGAATGCTATAACTGTCATCGTATGGGGCACTTCATGAGGGAATGCAGATCTCCTAGAAGATCTTATGCTGGTAAACCCTCAAGTCAGGTTGTTAAAGCTCAGGATTCCAAAGCCATGGTTGCAGTTCAAGGAATTGATGGTACAGGATGGGATTGGAGCTATCTGGCTAAGGATGCTGGAGAGGAGAAAGCTTTGGTTGCTGATATTGAAGATGAAGAGCATGTTGAATATGCTCTCATGGCACACTCCTCCTCTTCATCTGATAATGAGGTATATGATGATGCTTTTTGTAGCAAAGGTTGTAGGTTAAACACTGAAAGACTTAACAAAGAGGTGTTAAAACTAAAAGATGATATGAGTACTGAAAGGTGTAAATTGTCTAATTACCAACTAGCTCTTACTGAAACTGAGAAAACCGTTTCTGAATACAAGAAAATGGAATTTGACTTAAAAGATAAGATCAATATCTTAAAACATGAGCTAGAGGGTAGTATGGATGTTAGAAACATCATGAAAAAGGTTAATAGTGAATGACAGGCTAAGTTAGATGAGGCCATTAAGAACAAAGATAATGTTGACCTCAAAATTCAAAGATTTGATAGAGCCACCCAAACCCTAGGAGACTGTGTAGCTAAACAAAGGGATCCTAAGGACATGACTGGGATTGGGATGAATGATTACTCTCTGGTTCCACCACCAGCTGGTGACTTCTATGGTGTCTTTAGAAAGGACTTGTCTTGGATTGGTATACCAGAATGCCAAGAAGAGGAATTCATTCCTCCACCAAGAGTTGTCACTCCAGTGGAAGAGTATCAACAAAAATTGACTGACCTAAATGAGTGGAAGAAAGCTAACCCTACTTTATTTGTTAAGGGAGGTTTGCTATGTGAAAGTCCCAATGAATCACCACCCATTAAGGTTACTCACCCAATCACTAGTAAAGCTGTTGACCTAGGCTCAAACACTGTTAGAAGACCTACCATTAAATATGCAGAGATGTATAGGAATAATAGGTCACCCAAGAGCCAAGTTAGCAATCATGGAACAGGTTTCTTCTCTTCTAGACCTAAGGTTGTGTCTAAGAAAGCCTGTTACACTTGTGGTAGCTTTTCACATTTGGCATACAAGTGTGTCAACGCTCCCAAAGCCAGCGCTGACACGAACAAGTTTAGCGCTGACAGGAAGAAAGTCAACGTTGTTAGAAAGTCAACGTTGTTAGAAAGTCAAACGTTGTCAGACCCAAACCTTGTGTGCAGCAAAGTCCACAAGTGATTAGACCTGCCCCATTCTTTTCTAGAAGGTCTAACACTCATGGACAAAGACCTTTTCAAAAGACAAACACCTGGTCAAATAGGCAATGGGTTCCTGTAGCAAACCCTAGGTTCAACGCTGACAAGGGTAATTTCAGCGTTGACAGGACAAATTCTAACGCTGACAGAAACGTGACCAGACCTAAATATTTGCAGCCACAAGGTAAGGGGTCTAAAGCTTCTTCAAGCTTAACATGGAGACCCAAGAAAGATCAAAACCCTAATGATAATGGGATTTCAATGACTTGCAGTAGATTTAATTACATTTTAAAGGTCATTACAAAACCTATTGGGGTTAACTGGGTATTTCATCCTAATAAGGATGAGAATGGGGTTGTTGTGAGAACTAAGTCTGTTCTTATTGAACAACCAGATGAATCCAAGTCTTTTAAGACTTGGGTTCCTAAAGAAAACTAATTTGTTTTCTTTATGTGTAGGGCATTCAAAGACAGATCAATGATTATGGATATTAGGATAGTGGATGCTCAAGGCGCATGACAGGGAAGGAAGACTATCTGACGAATTTCACCCCTATTAAAGATGGTGACAAGGTATACTGTGGAGGTGGTTATGGAACAATCACAGGCAAAGGAACCCTTCTCACTAATAATCTGCGTTTTGAGAACGTCTTCCTGGTAAAAGAACTTGATTATAATCTGTTTAGTGTATCACAAGTATGTGATAACAAAAATAAAGTTCTTTTCACTGATACTGAGTGCTTGGTGTTAAGCAAGGATTTTAAGATCCCTGATGAGAAATATATTGAGTATAGAACACCTAGGCATAAGGACATATATAATGTGAATTTAAATGGGATTAAAATGAATACAAATATGTCTTGTTTTTATGCTAAGGCCTCAGTAGATGAGAGTAATTTGTGGCACAGGAGACTAGGGCACATAAATTTTAAAAATATAAATAGACTTGTGAGGCTTGTTTTAGTTGATGGTTTGCCTGAGAAGGCCTTCCACAATGACCACTCTTGTGTTGCATGTCTTAAAGGCAAGCAGCACAAGGTCTCATTCAAGTCCAAACAGGTGCATACTAGTTCCAGACCTCTTCATATGCTTCACATGGACCTCTTTGGTCCAACTAATATAGAAAGTTTGAATGGTAAGTCATATTGCTTTGTTGTCACAGATTACTTCTCTAGATTTACTTGGACATTCTTTCTAGCTATGAAGAGTGACACAGCTGATGTTCTTATTGATTTTATCACTCAGATTGAGAAAAGGTCTGGCAATGAGGTTAAAATGCTTAGGAGTGATAATGGTGGAGAGTTTAGGAACAAGAAGCTAGATGATTTATGTGCCAGGAAAGGAATTACTAGGCAATTTAGTATTGCTAGAACCCCACAACAAAATGGGGTTGCTGAGAGGAAAAATAGAACCCTAATTGAAGCAGCCAGAACAATGTTGGCTGATGCTCACTTTCCAATAGCCTTTTGGGCTGAGGCTGTTAATACAGCATACTATGTGCAAAATAGAGCATTGGTTAACAAAATTCAGAACAAAACACCTTATGAGTTACTTTGGGGAAGAAAACCTAATATTGGTTTTCTCAGACCTTTTGGTTGTCATGTAGTAGTATTGGATACTAGTGATGCCTTAGGGAAATTTAGTGCAAAAGGTTATGAGGGTTACTTCATGGGGTATTCAGTGCAGAGCAAGGGTTATAGGGTTTATCTTAAAGAGGACAAACGTATAGTTGAGATAGTACATGTTAGATTCTTAGAGAATAAACCTAGTGATCCTGAAAGTGGTCCTAATTGGTTGTTTGATTTGGAACCCTTATCTAGAACTTTAAATTATATGCCTGTCACTAATCCAGACATTGTGAAGGTAACTTCAAATGTTGTGGAGGAACAAGTTGTTAATGTTTCAGGTACACAGGTTCATGAGAAGGTTGGATCACAAGCAGAAAAGGCATCTCCTACATTAGAATATGTCACAATTCCCATTTGGACAGATGCTTTTGCTGCTGCTGCTGGACAAGATAATGGTGGTTTCCAAATACCACCAGATACAAACATGCATGGTCCTTCAGGCGCTGACAAAGGCAAATCTAGCGCTGACAAGACCAATTCAGACATTGATAGCTCAGACGTTGACAACAACAGTTCAAGCGTTGTTAGCCCAAGCGCTGACAAACAAGGTTCAGACGTTGACAACACCTTTGCACATCTTTTCTCTTCCACTTTTGAACAAGGTGAACCTTCCAATTCTTATGAATAAGGTCATCCTTATGTTGATATAAGAGAGTCTGATGAAGAAGATATTGGCAACATGGAGCATGAGGTTGAGGACACCAGACTTTTTGAAGGAGGAGTTCTCACTTCTACTATGAAGAATCACCCCCCTTCCCAGATCATTGGTGATATTATGACTCCAGTTCAGACTAGAAGGTCTCATCAAGGTCTTGGTGGGTTTATTGCCAATATACACAAGAAGGTTGATACCCCTCTTGTGCAAGCATGTTTGTTTGCATTTTTTCTGTCACAAGAAGAACCCAAGAAAATATTTGATGCTCTCAAAGAACCAAGTTGGGTGGAAGCAATGCAGGATGAGCTTCACCAATTTGCAATTCAGGATGTTTGGGAGCTGGTTGATTGTCCTAGATATGTCAGACCTATAGGGACAAGATGGGTTCTCAGGAACAAAAGAGATGAAAGAGGCATTGTGGTCAGAAACAAGGCAATGGCTCAAGGTTATACACAAGAGGAGGGGATAGACTATGAGGAGGTCTTTGCACCAGTTGCAAGGATTGAAGCTATTAGGATTTTTCTAGCCTATGCCTCTTGCATGGGCTTCACAGTCTATCAAATGGATGTCAAGAGTGCCTTCCTCTATGGCACCATTGTTGAGGAAGTATATGTAATGCAACCTCCTGGTTTTGAGGATCCAGAGCATCCAGATAAAGTGTATAGAGTCAAAAAGGCTATGTATGGCCTTCATCAAGCCCCTAGAGCATGGTATGGTACTTTGTCTACTTATTTGGTGGACAATGGATTCAAGAGGGGCACCATAGATCAGACACTATTTACAAAGAAGAAAGGCAAGGATGTGTTGCTTGTGCAGGTCTATGTTGATGATATCATTTTTGGGTCTACTGATCCAAAGATGAGTGAGGATTTCTCCAAGCTTATGACAGACAAATTCAAGATGAGTGTTATGGGGGAGATGAACTTATTTCTTGGTTTACAAGTTCAGTAGAAAGAAGATGGTATCTTCATCTCCCAGGACAAATATGTTGCTGAGATCTTGAAGAAGTTTGGCTTTTCTCCACATGAAAAGAGGGCTACTACTCCTATGGATAGAGAACACCCTTGGGGAAAGATTGGAGATGGGAAAGATGTTGATGTCATGCATTATAGATCCATGATTAGATCCTTGATGTATCTTACTGCTTCCAGACCTGACATTATGTTTGCTGTGTGTGCTTGTGTACGCCATCAAGTGACTCCCAAAGAATGTCACCTTTATGCTGTGAAGAGGATCTTTAGGTACCTAAGATGCTACCCTAGTCTTGGTTTGTGGTACCCAAAGGATTCACCATTGGAGCTGATTGCATATTCAGATAGTGATTATGGAGGTGATAAGTTTGATAGGAAATCCACACCTGGTGGATGTCAGTTTCTTGGGAGCAGGTTAATATCTTGGCAATGCAAGAAACAAACAGTGGTGGCTAATTCTACAACTGAAGCAGAGTATGTGGCTGCAGCTGCATGTTGTGGTCAAGTTTTGTGGATTCAGAACCAGCTGTTGGACTATGGGTATAATTTCATGCATACTAAGATATTTGTTGACAATAATAGTACTTTATGCATCATTAAGAATCCTGTACATCATTCTAAAACTAAACACATAGAAATTAGACACCATTTTATAAGAGATTGCTTTGAGAAAGGTTTAATACAACCAGATAGGGTTGACACTGAGGAAAATGTGTCAGATTTATTAACTAAACCTTTTGATGCTGGGAGATTTCAATACTTGGTAACAAGTATTGGAATGGTCAATCTCACATAATATGTGTTTTGGATTCTTTTTGTAAAAGTCTGTACAGGATGATGCATTATTATTGTTGGTTTTATTGATGATTTAGATTTTCCACTATATTTTTCTAACACTGACAAAGGTTATTTGAACACTGATACGTGTTTTTGTAACGTTGTCAGCAATATAATTGTCTAACGCTGACAAAGCTTCCTTCAACGCTGTCATGTGTTATCGGGGCGTTGTCAGCAACAATGTTAGTTTTGTGGTTTTCAATCTACATGTGCAGATGGTGTTAGCAGTATACCATTGGATACAGAGTTGCTTATGGATCAATGGAGAAGCATTTGGACAAGTTTTTATTTATGGATGATGGTTGGAATGTTTCATTCCTATCTTGACATAAAAAAAAATTATGTTCATGCATGATTTTAGCAAACTTTTTGTATCATGGTTTAAGGGGGGGTTTTAGGAACCTTTAGGATGTTTGGGTATCCATATGATACTCTTATCACAATTCTAGATTGTGTCCACAGGTGAGTATGAGTTAGTTTTACTAAATCATGAGGCACTGTAGCATGCATAGTATATCAACTTTGCATGCTGCCAAGACATTTTTGGCCTAAAATTGGTTGTGGTCTGTTGGGAGACTTGGGAATGATTTTAATATGGGATTTACCTGGGAGTAACAAGGATTTTATAAGGTAACTTAGTTGTTAAGAGTTTTGGTTAGCAAGGGACACTAGAGGACTGTTATGTCTATCTTGCTTATGCAAGTGTGCATAACTGGACAGTGCTTGCCGCCCTATGATAATTATCAGCTTTTGGTTATCTTCTCTAGGATAAATTACTTGTTAAGGTCATTTTTCACTTTTTAAAATAATTTTATTTTTGGACGCTGACAAGAATTTTCCAAGCGTTGTTGTGACCAAATTGGACGCTGACATGGCTTTAGGCAAACGTTGACAAGATTATAGCCGTTGGGCGTTGATAGGTTATTTTTGACCGTTGACACTCAATGGGACCTACCCAGTTGTTACTTTTTGACATATTTTCAAGCCGTAATTTTAGGAGTTGTTACTTTCATTTAATGCATGAGATAACTTATAACTTTTTCAATATTTTCATGATTGATTTTTGAAAATCTTTGCCTATTTTTGGGCCAATCACATGCATTCTTTCTCTCCTATAAATTTGGCTCCTATTTTAAACAGGGTATCTATAATTCTTGTCTAACATTTTTCTCTTATCAACTTCATCTTCTACACTTAAAATTAACAGCTTTCATCAATGGCACCAAAGTTTAACTCAGCAGAATTGGCATTGGGGTTCAGATCACAACACAACATGATTGCTTATCTTGACGCTGATAATGCTCTATTTCCCCAATACACACAAATGGTGGCGTATTTGAACGCATCCCCACTAAGGTATGCTCTTTCTCATGCACCACTCATTCCAGTCACACACATTAAGCAGTTTTGGAACACTGTTAGTTCCTCAACAATTAATGGAGTGACCACATTGACTTCTATTGTTCATGGGAGATCTTGGGTGGTTACTGAGGCTTTGGTACGCTAAGCCTTGCATCTTGATGATGCTGATGGTATAGCCACCCTTCCCATAAATGAAATAGAACAAGGGCTTAAGGCTTTGGGATATCCCTTTCTTGATGAAGGTACTCTAAACAAGTATCATAAGCAGGAATTTCCCCCAGCCTGGAAGTACCTCATACACGTCCTCCTTCAATGTTTGAGTCCCAAATGTACTGCACACAATGAGATCAATAGATCCATTGCAAGTGCTATTGTGTGCATTGCAACAGGGCAAAAATATAACTATTCTAAAATGATTTTTGAGGGGATGTGTAAAAACAAGGGGACAAAAATGACTTTAGCTTATCCCCGTTTTCTGCAAATGGTTTTTGATGATCAAGGTTACTGCTCAAGGGATCACAATGATTTTTATAAGATCCCTGAGCAAAAGAAAGCTATTTTTATGAAGATGGATTCACCACCCCATAGAGACTTACCTTTAACCCAAGCTATGCTAGTTGTTATTGCAGCAGCACAACCTCAACCAGACCCCCAACCTCAAATTGACCCTCAACCACAACTTGAACCAATTCCTGAACCTTTACCCTCACCTGAACACATGCAACTTGACCAAGAACCCTTTAACGATGACACATCAAATGTTGGCGTTGATGTGCCTACTTCCAACGCTGACACACAACCTTCACAATCCCAAACACCCCTTAACCAACCCACATCTACTCATTCTTCCACACCATCTTCCACACCCCCTGAATATAGGTTGATGAAACGCCAAAGGACTACTGGAGTGTTCTCCTCTGGTGGTCCTAGCCATGTAGCAGAGAGAACCACCACCACAAGTGTGACTGGTGACCTGGATGAGGCTGGGACTATTGGTTCTGGCTTAGAAGCTGGCCAAGGCAGTCCCACCATAATTAAGTCCTCATCCATGCCCAATGAATCTGACTTGGGAGGTCAAATCCCCATTTTAGAAGAGGGCAGACTGGAACCAATGACTCTTATGGAATTGACGGCAGTCTGCATTAGCTTACAAAAGCAAAATGCAGACTTAGTACAAATTGTCAGCTCACAAGGCCTTGAACTCAAGCAATTGAGGGAGAGGATTGTTGTTTTGGAAAGTGATCATGCTAGGAGGGGTATGGAGGAGTCTTCCAAAGGGGAGGAAGATCAAATAAATCTGAGTGATAAGGGCAGTCAGGATGGTCAATCAATGGATGTTGCTGAAGCCCTTACAACTTTGAAGAAACAAACAGGTTTTGATACGTCCTTAGTCTCTCCCACCAATTTAAATTTATCATTTACAGCTATGTTGAGAGAGGTTACACAAGGCGCTGAGGGAAAATATTTGAGCGTTGACAAGGCAAATTTGGACGCTGATAGAAGTATTTTGGGCGCTGATAGGATAAATTTGGGCGTTGACAGACCTGCACATGAAGGTGATGTATCCCAGTCATCCTCTATCATCAAGGAGGTTTCTACTCAGGTATTACCATCTACCTTACCAACCATTGCACCATCAGATAAGGGTAAGGGTAAAATGGTAGAAGAGATTGTTCCAAAGAATGCAGCCCAAGTTGAATTTGATAGAAGATTGGCTGAACAAATGATGGAACAAGATGAGAAGGAAAAGTCACCATTTGTTGTGACTTCAGAAGAAGAAAGTGATGGAGCTAGCTCAGACTCAAGTGTAATGATTATAGAACCTGAAAGGCTTGAGTATGGAGATGAGTTGGCCAGAGAGAAGCTGAGAGAGTTGAAATTGCAGGTTGACTTTGACATGCCAGAGGTGGTTCAAATGTACAATGCTTGGGAAGAAAGCTGCATGGATAATCCAGATTTGACCATTTCAGATCAAATATGGGGTTTGGAGCTTCTTCTTAGAGTTCAGAAGGATTGTAAGGTAATTTTGAAACACAAGGCAAGCAATATTCTCTCAGAGTTAAAAAGGGATAGAAGGGAGCTCTACTTTATGTTGCTCAGATGTCATGGAGTTGGATGGACATATCAGAAGTTGAAGGCTTTGACATTTGATGAGTTAGAAAACAGGGCTTATCCCATTTGGGTGAGAGTGCAGGAAGCAAACACTCTCAGACTTCTTTCAGATGAAAGAAAGGAACAACTTGCAGAAGAAATGGAAATCAAGAAAGCTATGATGGTTCCCAGGCCAGTGAAGAAGGGAATTAAATTTGAGTTTCCAAAAGATATGGATCCACTATATCCAAGTGAAGCAGTTATAAGAAAGAGCCTCAAGCTCTACCCATTAGAAGCTTCAGATATGGTGCAAGTGTTACCATTAAATTCCAGGAATCCAATTATTAGCTATGAAGAAGATGAATGTGGATTCTGGAAGATTGGCAGATTTGGCAAGGAGGTACACACTTTTACCACTCTCATATCTTTGTTTGCAAGTTGTGATAGAGAAGACTTGGTGGACCTTTGGAGGTTGCTGGAGACCAAGTATGAGGCTGAAGCACCAACGTCAGCTAATGGAATAAAACTTTGGACCACATTCAAAAGAATGTGTGGGCCAAAAGATGAAGATCCTGCAATTTGGAAGGATCTTGAAGATGACCTCAGTGGTATTCAATGGAGGTTATATTCAGCTGCTGGTGTATACCATTTGAGTTCTACAAAGTTTGCTGAGTATCTACTTGTGGATGCTCAGTATTTCATATCCAAGGCTGTTTTGGAAAAGATGAAGGACACTCAGCTGGAAATAGATTATTCAAGTGACGTGGCAAAAGATTTGATCAGATTTATTCATTACCAATATGAGAAGGTTTGTCAGACTCCTCCTAGTCCTTAATGCTTATTCAGAAACTTGATCATAAGAATGGATATCAAGTTTATGGGAGGATTGTTGGGAATAAATTAAGGCCAGATCACTTGAGCGCTGACAAGAACAATTCAAGCGTTGACAAGAACAAAGCAAGCGCTGACAGCTCAAGCGTTGACAAGTTAAAGTCAAGCGTTGACACATTGAAGACAAGCACTGATGGAAGATATAATCTACACGTTTATTATATTCTAGAATACTTCTAGTAAGGATAGAAACGACAATGTATTTTCTATATTTATCTTTACCTAGAATAGTTGATACGTAGATTATTGTACAAGGCTTCTTATGTCTATAAAAGAAGGCCTTTAGGTTAATGTTTATTATTAAGTTTCATATAAGTTTTCGTTCGTAAACATCTTTCATTGTAAGCAAGTTCGACATTCATAATCAAAGTGAAAGTTTGTTTACATCTTGTGTGTTCTTGTTTAAGTGTTAAATTCCGCATAACACTTAGATTCATAAAGCATATATAAAGGTTTCTCTACGTGTATTACTTGATCTAATCTCGTACACACAAAGCTAATCGATCTAAGTTTGGGATCAACAAGCATGTTGGGGGTTTATAAGCATTCAACCTATTCTCATTGCCCCTTACATTATATAACACTTTTGAATTTGGTCTGAAGTTATTTGACAAATTTGAACTTTGGAAACCAGTATTAAATTTAGTACTACCAGAATTAAATTTTGGTCTATTAGCATTAAACTCAAATCTAATAGTATTAAAGTTTTTATAAGGCTCTCTCTTTTTGGTGATTTCCGGCTGCCTCCACCATGGTTTCCGTTCATCTTAATTAAGCAAACTGTCTAATTCCAATCTGTTTTCCACCTATCATAACCGTACCATTGTCTTGATTTGTTTTCTTTTGTGATTCTTGATTATTTAAATCAGTTGTCCAAACAGAATCCTTTCAATGCGTGGGACTGGTCTTTGATTGGTTGAAAGATTTGATTCGTATTATGATCGGTTTTTTTGATTTAGTGATAAAACTCTTGGTAGCCGCCGTTTATTACCTTTTAAGAAATTAGGGTTTTTTTAATCTCTTATTATTTTATGTATTAGGGTTTGGTTTGGTGCGCTGTGATTGGTCCTTGATCTAGGGTTTCGTTTGCCCTAGGTAGTTTTTCTGTTTCGATTGATTGTTTTGTGTATTAGAGAGAGGTGTTTCGATCTGGTTAATGTGTCATGGAGAAGAAGATCGCTGTTACGCCGATCGACATGGACAGGTTACATGCGCGCATGTCGCGTTTAAAACAAGCGAATCACATAAATAGTCCTGACAAGACTTCTGAGGTGTCTAGGGTTTCCATTACCTCGTCGCGTCAGGATGGAGTCATGATTAATGATTATGAATCGAGTGGTGTTCTTCCATCGTTTGGGGGTGACACTACAGAAAGGTCAGATGGTGAGCCCAAACATGTATCGACCGAGATACATGATGGTGATGGGACAGAATGCTCAAACCAGATACATACGGATGCAAGTTCACTCAAGCAGCCAGTATTGAAGGAGGTTGGAACGACTAGTATGGCTAATGATCATGATATCCAGAATGATACAAGGGGTGTTACTCCATGTATGGCTGATACGATTCCATCCGAGCAGAGTGATACAAGGGTTGTTACTCCATGTAGGGCTCCTGCACCATCAACTGCTGTTCCAAAACCCTCTTTTGTGTCCATGTTACATGGTCAAGCTAAAAGAGTTGCACGTGTAAAAGAACTCCGTAATGAAGAACATGTTGAAGGGGCAGCGGTTACTATTCCTCTCGATGTGGTTGATCAGGTTAGGGCACGATTGACGCATACATTATATGGTCATTTTATAGGGAAGAGATTGGCGTTTCCTTTGGTTGAAAACTATGTTAAGAAAGCGTGGGCGAAATTTGGAATCAAGCGTGTCCAACTTCATGGTGAGTTCTTTTTATTTCAATTTGATTCTAAAGTTGGAATGGAAAGAGTTATAGAGAGTGGGCCATGGTTAATACGTATGGTTCCACTGATTTTGAATATATGGTCTCCGGATTCTTTACTTGTGAAGGAGGAGATTAGGAAAGCACCGGTGTGGGTCAAATTGCATCATGTTCCCATAGTTGCATATTCGGAGGTGGGTCTTAGTCTAATCACTACTCAGATTGGGAGGCCTATTCTTCTTGATTCTTATACAAGTGAGATGTGCCTATCTTCATGGGGAAGGAGTACCTATGCACGTGTTTTAATTGAGATTTCTGCTGATCATCCTCCTAAGGATTCTTTAGTTGTTGCTATTCCTATTGGTAAGGATAAGGGACATACGATGGCTAATATTGGTATAGAATACGAGTGGACTCCCCCCCGCTGCTCGATGTGCTGTATATTTGATCATCATGATGCTGAATGTCCGAAATTGCCTAAGGATGTCATTAATACGATTGTTAATGTGGACGATAATAAGGTAGCTAATGAGATTGATAATGAGGGTTATGAGGTTGTGAACAATAGAAAGAAAAAGGGTAAGAATAAGCAACTCCAGGTTGCTGGTATTAAACTCACTAAACCACCTATTAATCTTTATTACCGTGCTGTTGAGAAAGGGGATAGTTCTAAGGCGAATAAGCCTAAGAAAAATGATTCTACAGGTACTACTGTTCAGAATGCTCCTAAGAAAGCTGGTTCTATTCTTAAGCGTGGATTTCTTAATAACAAGTCTTTGGCTCTTGATTCTAGTCAACCGGGTACGAGCAGCAAAAACTCTTTTGGTGTTTTGAGTGGTTTAATGGATGATGGGACTGATTGGGAGGATGGCTTTGGTCATTCTAATGATGTGCTTAATGCGGATAGTGAGACTGATGAAGACATTGTGATTGATGATCGCCATGGAACTCGTCAGCCGGATACTCGCACTTCTCATTAATCATTATGTTTGTTTTTTCATTGTTTATGTTCCTTTAGGTGGTTCTTTCCTATAGGAGTCATTAGTTTTGTAATGTGTTTATCATATGGCATGTCATATGATATAGTGGTTGTTCAAGCTGTGTGCTTGAGGTTAATGTAGCATTGCAGCTACATTCCATTGTACTTCAACGCTTTTTGGGAATATATTTTACCGGGATTGGAGTCCCTTTACCCAAAAAAAAAAAGTTTTTATAAGAATTTTGGTGATCTAAAACTGTTTTTCACTGAAAAGGCCCCCTAATGTTTGGTTATGCTACAAATGGTCTTGGTCTACCACTACCAAAGTGAGGTCTTGGGTGGACAACATTCCCAGGCCTACCAGTCTTAGAATTTAGTTGTGCTACAAAAGGTTTTGGTCTAGCACTTTCAAAGTGTGGTTTGGGGTAGAAAGAATTAACAGGCCTATCAGCATCAACTTGTTGGACTATACTCACCAGAGTGTGATCTTGGGTGGAAAACATTAAATGGTCTACCAATATTGACAGGTCTACCAGAATTAACTGGTTTTGGTCTACTATAATTAAAATGACTAGCATTGTTAATTTGTTTTAGACAATCCCTAAGTAATACTGATTTGGGAGCCATCTTGATATTAGGGTTTTAGTTGGTCCTTTTAGCATATTGGCTGTTATTAAGCTTATTAAGATTATTCTCATACTCCTACCCCATTTCTTTGAATACACCTGCATTTAGCCTACAAATGATCAAGACTACCACATATATAGCAAGCTTTATTGTACATTACAAACCCTTCTCCTAGTTGTTGAGATTTCTGACCATTCCAATTTCTTTGGTTACCCCTACGTTTGTTTGTTCTATATGTTTTTGTATACTTAGCATATTTTTTGATGGGCTTGTACTTAGGTGCATTGGAATTCAACTTTCTAGTATTTTCAACAACAACATTTTCACCTATCTTATAGTGGTTTGAGAGATTGTACTATTTGAGTTATCATCCCTAGGAGTACAATCTTTGGTACTAGCATTGGTACTAGTATTGGTGATAGATGTATCTTTTGGAGAGTCAACACTAGTTGTGTTAGGGATGATATTATCATCCTTTTTTTACGTCTTTTACCCATAAGGGATTATGATTTATCTGAGCTACTAGTTTCAGAATTACACTCCTCAGTCTGACATCAGTACTAGTACTAGTAACTAGTGCATCTTGTGGAATGTCAACACAAGATTTACTAGGCACAGATGTTTTACTCTTTCGACCTCTGTTTCTGCTTGTTTTTTACGTGTTTGTCAGGTTTTCGTCCGCTTTTCGACGCTTTCTTTAGTTTTTCTTTATGTGTTTTTCTAATTATTTACGTTTTCATCGATTTTTTTAGGTTTTCGTTAGTTTGTTACGTCATTGGCCGATTTTTTACGATTTCGTTTGTTTTTTCACGTTTTCTTCCGATTTTTTTATGTTCTCGTCAGTTTTTTACGTCATTGTGTGATTTTTTACGTTTCCGTTGGTTTTTTTACGTTTTTGTCCGTTTATTAACGTTTCCTCATTTTATTTACGTTTTTTCGTCACTTTTTTTACATTTTTGCCCGTTTCTTTACGTTTTGTTTCTATTTTTTACGCTTGCTTCGGGTTTTTTAACGTTTTCGCCAGTATTTTTTCGTTTATGAAAGTTATTTCTACGTTTTCGCCGTAAGAAAACTGACGAAAGCGTTAAAAACCGAAGAAAACGTAAAAAAACTGACGAAAACGTATAATAACGGACGATAATGTAAGAAAACCGACGAAAATGTAAAAGATGGGCGAAATCCAGTCATTGACAGAAAAGTAGGTTTGGTTGTTTAAACGGTTATGGACTTGGTTTAAACGAGACTATTTGTAGCGTAATCCCACGAATGGAGCCTTTGATTGTGCAATATTCTACACGTCCATGCTTCGATAAGAATAAAAAATATTCTTGAAGGTTGTTGATATTTTGTATCATGTTGGAAAATAAATAAAGACACTATAAAGACACTACGTTAAGTATGTAGACAAATTCTTTCCTTTACTAGTACATGTGTGTTGGTTGGTTGTTGATAAGTTCATAATATTTTATATGTTGACTCACCCGTATCAGCTCATTTGCTTGACTCAGTAGCAAGTTTGCTTCCAGATACGGCTTGAGATGCAAAAACACCAGCCAGGGTGTGGTTCTGGCCTTTTGGTGTTGTGTTTTCGTGATAACACCACACAAAAAAACCTACCCTGGGCTCTAAACACAATATGTAGCTCTTTCTACTGGTATGCACGCATACTAGTCATAAATAAGTAAAAAAAATTGGTGAAAAATAAGTATTTACTAGTCGTATTGTATAATAGCTTCAGTTGCCAAAAGTTCAATAGAGTCTTCAATTTTAGCAAAGACCCAATGAATTCATCCCCACCCTCCATTTATCTATGATCCGAGGGTTGTAATTAATATCCTTTTTAATTATAATAAATAAACCTTTAACACAAAAAACACACATACATCGGGATTTTATATCAACCACCACTGCACCCATCAACCACCACTTCCGCCCACCATCTTCGTCCACCACCGCCGCCCACCACCACCAACCTCAACACTAACCACCACCAGCAACTACGACCATATCCACACAATCTCGATCAAATCCACACCACCAAAACCTAATTATTAGCACTAAGTTTCATTTTGATGGATATAATAGATGAAATAGATGTCGATGATGGTAAGTTGTTTTGATTATGCTTATTTTTATGTTTTCCTTTCATTTTGATTATGCTTATAAAATTTCATAGCTACTCTAGGTAAAACATATGTTATGATTCTTAATGCACACCATGTGTTTGACGAAATAACACAATAATAATCACATGTAATTTACCAAGTTCTAATCTATGAATGATCATGGTGACTCATATATGAGTCACTATGACTCATATATAAATTGTACATATATAAGTCTTTTTTGTAATACGGGTAATAAAATAGCCTATTTTGTAACAAAATCATGGTGACTCATATATGAGTCACCATGACACATATATGACTCATGGTGACTCATATATGAGTTATGGTGACTCGTGGATGAGTCATCGTGACTCATATATGAGTCACTATGATGACTTATATATGAAACTGAAACATATAGATTTTGTATATAAACTTATAGTACTTTACTAATTTTTATATTGTTTGCAGTTCCTAAAAGGGCCACCAACTCTTATAAAACCAACTCTTATCCGCCTTCCATTGTGAGGTGGAGGAGTCTGATGAAGGTGATAATGAGGAGGAGGGGTCTGTTAATGATGAGGAGTAGAAGGGGTCTGGTGATTCTAATGATGAGAAATCTCTTTTTCTATTATTTATTTCTGCTATATCTTTAATAGGGGGTTGGTTACACCTACAACCGAAATGAAAACCGAGTGTTTCTTGGTTCAAAAATGCAGAATCTCGTCTTAATCATCATTTATCAGGACTCTTTGGCGTAAGTTCCTTGGCTTGGATAGGACATTTAGTCCATGTCGCTATTCCTGCATCCAGAGGGGAGTACGTTCGATGGGAATAATTTCTTAGATGTAATCGTGGTCTTGGTGAATTGTAGTTGGATGGTAAAACTGATGATAGTTGTAGTTATGTGATCTTCTGTGAATGCTAAGTTATTTCGAATTGATTGTATTCGGAATATAGTTATTTGATGGTTTCTTTTCATTGTATGAAATGTGTTATACGTGCTTCTTTATATAAGCAATTTGCAATTTTATTTTACTTATTTACTACTTATGTTGTGTGTTAAATCTTATCTAGAAAACATATATGCTTGAGTCACTATGAAACATACATGTTTTAGCATGACTCATATATGAGTCATTATGAAACATACATGTTTCACCGTGAATCATATACGCCCACAAATCATATATGATTCATAATGACTCATATATGAGTCACTAGTCACTTTTACAGAATATTCTTATATCTTTTCAAAATCATCATACATCATAACAAAATAACAAATCAGATATTCAACACCTGTTTTCAACAGTTCGACATTATAACAAAAAAGAAAATTAAATCTAAACATAGTAAAAAAGAAAACGCAAAAATAATCAAGTGTTGTATTAGATTGTCATGTTTCTTGTGCTTCTTTTTCATATATGATTTGTTATTCTCTCAATTGCTTCGTTTTTTCTCTCCATATCTCTTTGTGTTTCTTCTTAATAAAAGAGGTATCAAATCTCTTCTTCAGCGCCTTAAAACGTACTTCTTTAGAATCACTTCAATATCACGGTTCTTCAAAACACAGAATATGTGGCGACAAAGAAATCCATAACGCATATAATGCATACATGTACACTCAGCTGACCCATCTTCAGAATTACAGCGAACCTTATTATAAAACATAAACACAAAACAAGTTAATAACTAAGGTATATGTTTCATAGTGACTCATATGTGAGTCACCATGATTTTGTTACAAAAGAGGCTATATTATTACCCGTATTACAAAAAAAAACTTACATATGTACAGTTTCATATATGAGTTATCGTGACTCATATATGAGTCATAGCGACTCATATATGAATCACAGCGACTCATATATGAGTCACAGCGACTCATATACGAGTCATAGTTCCATATCTTTTTGTGTTTCTTCTTAATGAAAGAGGTATCAAATTCCTTCTCCAATGCCTTAAAACATACTTCTTCAGGATCACTTCAATAGCACTGTTCTTCAACACACAGAATATCTGGCGACAAAGAAATACATAATGCATAATATGCCTACATGTACACTCAACTGACCTATCTTCAGAATTACAGAGAACCTGATTATAAAACATAAACAGAAAACAAGTTAATAATTGAGCATGAATCATATATGTTTCATAGTGACTCATATATGAGTCACCATGACTCATATATATGAGTCATGGTGAGTCATATATGAGTCACCATGATTTTGTTACAAAAGAGGCTATATTATTACCCGTATTACAAAAAGGACTTACATATGTACAATTTCATATATGAGTCATCATGACTCATATATGAGTCACATCGACTCATATATGAGTCACATCGACTCATATATGAGTCACATCGACTCATATATGAGTCACAGCGACTCATATACGAGTCATAGTTTCAGTTCTATAATCATAAATCCCATTCTGTAATCAGCTTCAACTACAAAAATTGACCAAAATTCAATAAAAATGTTCATTCATAACTTAGAACTTGCTAAATCACATGTGATTATCATTGTGTTATTTCATCAAACACATGGCGTGCATCAAATATCATAGCATGTAGTTTACCTATATTACAAACAACAGCTACATATGCATCTTCAATAACATCGGCATCAGCTTCATATATGTATGGAAAAGGTGGGTTGGAGTGGAGATCGCCAGAAAAGAGTGGTTTGGTGTGGAGGTCGCCGGTAAAATGTGGGTTTATTGAGATGGTTGCGGGAAGAAAGTGGGTTTGTTGTGGTGGTCGCCGGAAGAATGTGGGTTTGTTTTGGTGGTCGCTAGAAAAAGGTGGGAAATAGGTTTGTTGTGGTGGTTGCCGGTGAGGGTTGTGGATCCCGATTTATAATTTTTTGTGTGTGTGTTTGTGTGTGAAAAATATGGGGGTTAGTTGGGAGATTGGTTTAATCATCACCATTCGATTATTATAAGATCAATGATTTAGATGAGTCCATTGAGACTATGTTAAACAAGATATGTCATATTCTTGTCAGCTTTTAGCATTTGTAAATTACCACAATGCAAGTGTATTTCTGTGAATTTTCTAAACAAACAAAAAAAAAGATATGTTCTGCTGAACCTGTGGCAATAGTTACAGCAATATGTATACATATGAAACCAGTTTTAAGATGGTTTAACTATCATCGTAGGTAGTATTGAACCTCTTACAACTCCATTCATCCCATATAGAATCACAAGAGTATCAGTATAATCCCTCAGGTATATGGTAAGAAGTGCAGGTTGAAATTTTATTCAACTAAGGTGATCACTAAAAAAGTTGCTCAAGGTGCTTGAGACGCGTGCCTGTATAGCCAACTAGTTTAGTTAGGATCAATAGGCTTACTAAACCAGTATTCTTTTTGTTAAACTAACTTTGTTGACACTTTAATTAGCAGATGAACAAAGTAGCCAAGAAATAACAAACATTAAACATGGATCAGGTTACTTATATTTCCCCGAGAGGATGTACACATTTAATACCATTAATCTAGATCCAAAGTGGACATGCTTTCCAGGTAATTCATGATTACATCTCCCCATATTCAGCAATGGTTTAAACTTAGTTGGCAGCAAAAGCAGCAGAGGGTTCATGCTTACATCTCCCCGCATTCAGCAATGATGCAGGACAGTTTAGGAGTGCTGTTAGGTCCAGTGGCCACATTTTCAATCTTCCGTAACACCAAAAGACCATCGCCAAGAACTCTCTGTATCAATAGAAGCTAAATTAGCATTATAATAAATGGAGACCCTGATAATTTAGATCAATATTGTGCACAGCAGGAAATTAATAGTCACTTTTGCGCCTAAAAGTTTTGTCCAAACATTGTTTATGGCTCTTGAATTTGGAAAGTAAGAACCACTAAGCCTCAAAAAGCTCGAACTGTAAACTATATAATCTATGAAAAGACCACCAGAAAATGGGTTGAAAAGGGATTTACATGTGGATCAAGATGACAGTGGAACAAAAAGATAAATTATAGTTGCCAATGGCCATCAAATCAAAAATCCATTATAGTGATGTAACAAAGAGATTTTAAAGATAACGATGCAGGCAAAAACGCGCAAGCTTGTTTGGTAGACTGACGCAGGATAACACATTATCTATTTAGATAAGCTGCCCCACTTGCCTAAACACGTAGATGTAAAAAGAAGCATATCCCTAAGACCCAAACATGATACTAATAATCTTTTTAAGAGTATGACACTAGAGTTCTATCAAAGAGAAGATAACTTACAAGAGCACAGGTCAAAAATCCCCCAAAGCGTATTTTTAATCAATAGATATACAATCTCGCTACTTTTATTTGAAACTTAGTATTTATGAGTAAACAATATAATTTTGACAGTATTCACTGAAATAATTAGAGAAAAAGTGATTTGTCTCACCCAAACCCAATCCAGTCGTATGACAATTTAAATGATTATGCTCGAATAGAATTATCAAATCAGGCAACCAGCCCACTATGCTACCGCTAAGTTGTACTTTGTTTACCCGATATTAGTTGATTTGGTTTTCCTTTATGCTAAAAATAAAGCAAAGAGAAGGAACATACCCCGAATACTACATGCTTATTGTCAAGCCAATCACACTTGGCACAAGTGAGGAAGAACTGCATCAGAAAACAAAACATCATATAATTAAGATGTCAAATTTAGCAACTTACACGCTTGATCAATAGTAAAGTTACAAACAACTATCCCTTTATTGTTACGTATATATCTAAACAAATATGCCGCTACCTGACACCCGTTTGTATTTGGTCCACTGTTTGCCTGCCAAAGAGAAAAAATGCAAACTTTGTCAGCCTAAACTACTATAATAAGTAAAAACAAAACACAATTGCCTATATTCCAAAAAATCTAGAGCGTTAACTCACCAAAAACCTACAACATGTGTCACTAATTACAAGTATTTATGACTTTTTCGTTTTAGATGTACAAGTATTTATGACTTTTTCACCAAAGCTAAGGTGATACGCAACATCATAACGAACCCATAGTCAAAGAACAATTATATACTTGAATAAGCACATTTATTACTCGGTCTATTGTAGCTCACTTGTTGACTGACAAACCCGACGAATAGAACCGAGATCAAACTGAACCAGAACTAGCTATCTGCGATTCTATTACTTGGTTCTGGGTCATTTAAAAATCACTTTTCAGCTTAGTCCAGTCTGGTAAAAAACCAAAACCAAACTGGAGTTGTTCTAATTAACTAAGAAACTTGCTGAATCACATTTGTACAAATTAAGATATATACCAAAACGATTTAGACCAGAAGCAAACAGATCCAAAGATAGTTTCACTTATAAAGGTTCCAATTCTCTGTTAAACTTGACTTATCAGTTTAACTTAATGAGCACCGTTACGTCAACATTTATTATGATTTTGTTATGTGTCTATTCCGACTGTAGGGTCATTTATGTCATATTTCTTAGTAGAAGGTCTCTAGTGACAAAATAGCTTTTGTGTCTCGATGGTTAGCTTATATATCAGGATATGTATTCGTGTTATGTTTATGAATCAAAATGAATAATCCTCTTATCTTTTACCTTCTTCTTTTCTCTCTTAATCTCTAAATCTATCTTTAATGTGTCAACTGTTCTTCCTCGGGATTAAGTCTTAAACCCTTAATCCCCAAGTTGAATCAGTGTGTGTTGTAATTGGTTTGGACCGTATCACTGGTATCAGAGCAGTACCCTCCTCGGATCTTCATCAAGTTTTATGAGAGTAGTGGCAGATTCACACAGTTGTTCTTCGATGGCTGATGTATTTATTATTAAGAAACCTATAAATGGAAAGGACTTCGGCAGTTTGTCTAATTCAAAGTCAGAAAGCAATCAATTTGAGGTTAGTTTAAGATCTACATTAGATGATATTTGGAAAAGAATTGAATATAATCAATGTTTGCATACTTATAATCATAACAAGGCGGTGTCTAAGATAAAAAATCTCTCATCTATAATTTCACTACAACTGGCACAACTTAAGGCAACAGAAGGTTTAGTTAGTATTGATAAAGGAACGACATATCCAGATGATGATACACTCCTTTCAGAATCTCCATTTCATGATTCTAGCTGTTTAGTGGAAAATTTTGAGGACACCCATAAAGTGTTCGATGAAATGCTTGAAGGAGATGTTAATGAATGCAGTCTTACCAGAACCATCTTGAGTGCACCTAAGGATGTTGAAGACGTTATAAATGATAAAGATTCTGAAAATTTTGAATGTAAAGATATTAAGAAGTAAGAGTTAAATGATGTTAACGGATATAGTAAGGTTGTTGAGGCTTCACAAATTAAAGATTGTATATTAAGGCGGCCTTGTGATGATTTGATTGTTGTTGAAAATTTTGGATGGAAACCAGGTTTAGAATTTTGGTCAACTGAAAATGGGAAAAAGATCCGACATCATTTAAATGAGCATAGAGATGTTCATATGCTCAGGACTCGTTCATTAGTGTTGAGAGATAAACTCTATCTTAAGTATGATAACGGATCAATTAAGTGGCATTATCTTGGCAGAAAGTTTAAGAGTTCAAGGAGGTTACAAGGTGTAATAGATGCTCAACCTCAGTCCGCAATCGAAATTGCAAAATCGTATATGGTGAGCTATATGATGACCTCTCTAGTTTTGTACACGAAGGTTAAAGTAAGTGGTCTCATTTTACCCCATTTAAGCTTTTTGAGGAAGCTTAAATTTTATGACGTTCATAATATGTATTTGTATGAGTTAGTGAAAATGAGTTTTAATTAGTGTGACTGCTGGAAATAAGGGATTGCACATGTATCAAGCTGGTGAAAAAATAGACTGTGAGGGTCAAACATATGATGTCGGCTGTTATTTGAAGTTGGTCAATTTCTTTTATAATGTGGGTACTAGAGAGGTGGTAAAAGGCGTCAAAACTAGGGCGCATCAAGCTGGGATTTATAAAAATAAAGTATCAGTAGGTAACTATTTTCAAGAGATTGTGAAGGTTTTCATTGTACTGAATAAGTACCTATGGAAGTTAAAGAAATGTTGGGAAGCTACTGAGGAGATAGAAGGCAAGAACTTCATATACTCGTGTTCTATGAATTCTATAAAGCAACTCTATATGGAAGATTTTTTGACGAGAAAGTTTGAAGATATTTCACAAATTGAGTATGCTGACTATTTTAGAAGTCAACAAGAGGTTATATTAAAGATCAGAAGTGACATGGTTGCTCAAGTCATGAAAAAGACGGCTCATAACCTTTTCAAACCTCGACTGCAAGAACCGTGGAAGTATGATGGAGCTAACTTTGGCCGATTACACGTTGCACACGGTAATTATGACAAAATAAAATCTGAAGTAGGGAATTTTTCAAGAGCAATTGTTTCTCCGTTGTTAGTGACGATCATAAAAGAAGACATTTTGGTTTCTATTATAGAGCATGGTAATTTTATTGAGGTTACTGTGATCAATGACACAAAGATTGGGAAGTTTGGTACTGATTTGATAATTACTAAAAGATTCAAATGGAAATCGCGCTGGTGGATAATTAAAATTTGGCGGACAATCTTAAATGATCCAAAGACCGATGGTGTTGGTGGCATGACAAAGAGTGACTTTGAGATAGAATTGTGTCGAGTTGGTGCAGAATTAGAGAGTGAAATGGTTGCTATTGATTTAATAATTGATGAAATTTTTGAATGGAAACCGGGTTGGCTGTCGTGGATACTTAAACATTGGTGGAGAATCATACATGATTCAGATACATATAGTAGAGTTGGCATAACAAAGAGGGTCAAAAGAGTGGAAGCCGACACATGCCAAGTTGATAGGGGTGATGAAGTGGTTTCTACTTTGGTTACTAGTGTTTCCCATAAGACACATAATGTTGTTCATGTTTTTCTACTAAGAGCGTCACAAAGTGTTAAAGGCGATCCAAATGATTATTACTTGCCGATATATGGTCAACTGCAAAAAAGAGGGAGACAATGACTTTCCTGTGGTTAAGTTCTTCTCATTCTCCAAAAGCATGTTCTAGGTTTCTCCCCACGATACTTGGAATTATTTTGAGGCTTCAAGAGTTGTTTAACTTGCATAATGGGCCAACTGATATTAAGACAATGCTCATCTCTATCTTGGCACAAAAATCACCAATGTACACTAATAGTTTACCAGAATGGTTAAGCAAGGATCAACAAAAGAAGTTCTCCGGCAAATCACTTTTTGCTCATGAAGAGTTTATAAAAGATATCCAGGTAGAAGTTCAACCAAGTGAAAAGCTTAAACCTTCTTCGAGAATCGATTATGTTGTTGACTTTGGCAAAAGTCAATATAAGATCAGATTCAATATGACTGGTAAAATGGCTGCTACTTATCATCTTGAAGGACAGGTGATTAAGAATAGATTACAAACCGTGGACAAGTGGTTAGTCAAGTGGAAATGGAAGAAGGTATGCAGAAGAAACACTGAGATATTGATGAGTGATATCAACTCTCTTGATCCTTGGGGTCAAGGATCTTTTGAGAGGGGAGTATTGTTATGTGTCTATTCCGACTGTAGGGTCATCTATGTCATATTTCTTAGTAGAAGGTCTCTAGTGACAAAATAGCTTTTGTGTCTCGATGGTTAGCTTATATATCAGGATATGTATTCGTGTTATGTTTATGAATCAAAATGAATAATCCTCTTATCTTTTACCTTCTTCTCTTCTCTCTTAATCTCTAAATCTATCGTTAATGTGTTAACTGTTCTTCCTCGGGATTAATTCTTAAACCATTAATCCCCAAGTTGAATCAGTGTGTGTTGTAATTGGTTTGGACCGTATCAGATTTTGTAGGTTTTATTAGCCGATTGATCAGCGACCTTGTTACAATATTAAATACTGTTGTCAATGGTTCAAGTTTACAATCAGACCTAGATTATTAATCCCCACTAGTGAATCATGCAGGATAGAACACTGGTCCAAATTGGTTAAAAGTTTTGTTTAAAACAAGAAGATTTTGGACTCCGAATTCAAGAAACTAGTAGCATCCACGGATATAACGAAAACTCAGCAAGATATAAGAATTCAGAAATTGTCAAATAAGGTTATGCTCTAAAAAACATTTCAGAATATAACTAATCATCCATAGTCTATTTCAACCATTACCACTGAAAAATCATACTGAAATATGTCACTGGAAATTGATCATAGGGACAAAAACACAATAAGTTGCGTTCTATTCAGCGTCACTGAACATCTGGGTCTTACTTTGAGTATGTTGACATTACTCGTATATTGTTTGCTAACTGTAACATTGCTAAGTTGTAGTTTCATTCAATTCTAAGGATAATATTGCCACACGTATGCTCGTTGTATCTAACTGTAAGCATCTGTTAACGACTAGAGAATAGCAAAATTTCATACCATCGACAAAAGACCAGGTCCAGTATGCTTGGCAATGAAATTTTCATCCTCGAACTTACTTCCATAAATAGATACACATCCGCTGCCATCTCCCTGCAAAGAGAACTGGGACTTAATACTCTAATATTTTAGTTACATAGAGACTAACCACATGAAAGAACTATAGCATAATTAGACATAATTTATACTGTCAATTATGAAGTTTTTAGACTAAGATATGTATGCATAGTATTTAAGTTATAGCAGTAGCCACTCAGCATTTAAAAGGGAAGTTATCCTATTATCCATCAGATAGGATGTTAAATTTCTACTAATACAGTTACTTGGAAGTTATGTTAAACTTCCAAAGAAAGTAACCATTTCCACCTTAGTTGACCAAGCTACTAAGAAGAAGAAAGAAAAGTAGCTACACTCCAAAAAAACGCATGAAGGACAAAACAGAAAACACAATCAAAAGGAAAGAACCCAACCTTCAGGAAATCACCAGCTTGTATCATAAAATCCTTGATTATCCTATGAAATTGACATCCCTTGTACCCAACAGGTAGTCCAGATTTTCTGCAAAACAATTTGATCAATGAACGAAATAACAAACTAGTAGAAAGACTTGAGAACTGTAAACAACTCAATAAAATAAAACAGGCAAATTAAATCCAATACTAACGAGTAAGCTAGGATGCTACACTGTTAACCATAATAGATTTTTACATAAGTTGAACAAAATGCAAATTGTTGCTACAATTTCAGTGAATTAAATATATAGGTTGGAATCGTATGCATTCTCTCACAGTTGTTAGAATAGAATGGGGAATGACGACATATTCCCAAGAAACTAGATATGTACTTTCTTAATCTGGTTGATGATTTTTGTTTTTTTTTTCACATTTGGGGTACTTCTATGACAGTTATTACCAATAGGGGTCGAAGTCGCCTACAGTAGGTATTCATATCGATACACATTTTAGGTATCTTCAATTGTTTTCATTCTGGTCCACAGTAAAAACTGGGCTTTTCTAGATAATTTCTACACAATGATAGACTGATTTTAAGCAATTTAGGTCCATCGAGTTGTTACCATTTGGTGTCTCATTCCAAGGCCTGAAAAACTAGAAAGGATAACATGACTACCTTTGGCAAAGATATTGGGAACCAGCCATGATCTAGTACTTACTTCCTACTTGTCTTAACATCAAATCATCCCATTTGAAGTTGAATTTAAAGTTGACAACTAAAACCCATGTAAACTCGCATACATCCAACCTACTAGATAGCAAGATGCTATTAGCAGATAGACATCCTTTGGGTTGTAAAGTAATTGTTGCTGGAAGTGGAAGTGAAGATGGAAACGCCTTTAATAAGTTGTGTCTGGCAAAGAAAGCTTATATTTGAAGTGGGTTATATATTAAAAGAAATCATAATCTTGTTAAAGCTGGTCCGTGTTTTAAATACTAGTAACATGGGTATTTTACAATCACAAAAATAAGCTAGTAATAAATATAATATAGATTGGGGGTGGAAACCCTAAAGAAAAAAGAAACCTGTACTCTCCGGTGCAGAACTGGCGGAAGTTTTCAGCAGTTTTGGGGGCGATATCGGCGAAAAGCTCCATCTTAATACGACCAGCAGGGATGGTTCCGATGGTAACATCAAAGAATACGATTGGGTTTTTAGCATTTGGAGGCCTCTGGTGCCACTCCACTCCTCCTCCTCCACTTGCCGCACTGTTTGCCATTTTTTTTTATTCTTCTTTCTTCTGCGTAAAACCTCTTCACAGGGGGACGAATCAAGAAACAGGGTTTTTTGTTTTTATATTTAACCACCCAGATCTTTGGGCCGGGTTTCCAACTGGATACGGGTTCGGGTTCAAGTTCTTCAACCTGCCAAAAGTTTTTAAATAAGGGTAATATATCAAAATGTATTTACCATTTAAACTTTCAAATTAATCGTATTTATCAAAATGTACCGACTTTAAACACTTACAATTTAATCGCTAAACATTACCAATAAACTTTCAAATTAATCGTAGACCTATATTACCCTAAAATGACCGTATTACCCTTTTCCGCTTTAACATTGATTGTTATTAAATAAGAACGAGTGTTTAGATATTCCATGGACTTGTTTAGGAGGAATGGTGGAACCTACATTTAGAGAGAGATCCTTAATCCAGCATAAATACTATCTAAGATATTGTCGTGTTATTGTATCAAATGTTGTCCACATATCTAATTCTCAAGTCATCACATCCGAGGGTCAGTTGGTTTCATATGACTATGTTGTTATTGCTACTCGTCTTGGGATTAACTACCAAAGACAGGAGCCGATAGAATTAAACAATATGATACAGGTAAAACCCGTCCTGAACATCAACCAATATAATATTTTCCAAGAAAAAGGATTTTCGTTAATGAATTATTATATAGAAGCTACTGTAGTTAGACGCTTCAACAAAAAAATCTATTAATCGTATACTTTAAATTGAGTAACACCCAAATATACTGTCAATGATAATAGTACTAATAAAATAATGATGAGACTGAGAGTTTTAGTGGTACAAGGGGAATGTAGTAATTAATAGTTTTGCTACTGTTGTAATGATGAACAATAAGCTTGATTTTGTATAAAACAAATAGTGTCAATATATGTAATTATGTTAAAAAGGACAAGGGTAATACAGTCATTTCATGGTCATATTGGTAAAGTCTACCATTAATTTGAAAGTTCATTGGTAATGTCTAGCGATTAAATTGTAAGTGTTTAAAGTCGGTACATTTGAATAAGTACGATGTTAATGTATAGCTTTTACCCTTTAAATAACTGCCAACTACCAAGTTTTTCCCTTTTTAATTCGCATCTCAATAAACATATAATATAAAAATATGAGAAGAGTTATAATAGATACATGTATTTTTTTATACTAGGAGACACATCCCACTCATCCATCCAAAAAGATCCATGGCTGAGATTAACCCTTCTTTTTTAATTAAAAAAATAGAGGGGCATTTTAGTCATTTCGCACCACTCACCTCCCAAATCCCCTACCCCGACTTTCTTTACTAGATTCATTCATACACACAACCCCATATTCGATCCATCGTCTCGATCAAAAAACACGAATTCGATCTATCCCGATCTATTATTTCATCATCTCCTTTTACAATTGATTAACATAAGGTAAATATCATCATGATTTGTATCTTTTTTATCTTATTTGATGTGAATAAGCTTATTTTAATAGCTTATTTGATGTAAATTCATATACAAGTTTAGATTTTATATGAATAAGATGATAACTTTTTTTAGCTTATCATTTTATTCTTTTCCAGCTTATTTTGATGTGATTATGGACGTGTTAGCTTATTTGATGTGTTATAATTAACCTTATTTGATGTGTTATAATCAAGCTTAATGTGAATAAGCTTATTAAGAGAGTTATATGATAAACATATGAATGAGAATAGAATTATGTGAATAAGCTTATAAATAGAGTTTGTTTAAGTTGTAAGATAAGCATATGGTAAGTTATGTGAATAAGCTTATTAAGAGAGTTATGCTAAAACTGTTGGCTAGGTGAACAGATGTATCATATATGATACCTTCATATATCATATATGATATCTCTATATATCATATATGATAAATATATCATATATGATATATGGAGGTATCATATATGATAGTATGATAATGTGCTTAAAAACAAATACAAGCAAGTCTGTGATCTCTTTGTGGGCAATTAAAAGTTAGTTGTGTGTATGTTATCATATATGATAATCCTGTTGAAATTCAACTTCTATAGTATATCATATATGATAATCTGGTTGAAATTAAAACCAAATCTTTTTACTTGTGTAGTGAAAGCTGTTTTGAATGCATTCTAGAGAACCCAATCATCTCAAGGCCAAGAAGTGGAACATTGGGTTCTCGACTGAATAACAAGATCATGTGCATGAAAATGACAAAGACGAGTGCCAAGTTTGCAACAAAAATGTTGATGACTGAGATCAACATTGTCTTATACATCTAAATAGTTTATCTCTTAGTAATTTGTTTATGGTGGTGTATTGGTTTAGCTTTGTAATGCTACTCAATCATTATAATTTTTGTTGAATATGAAATGACGAAACATCTATAGATGTAAGTTTTGCATTATATGGTTATTTTGTTAAAGTTTTTATCATATTCATGAACCATGTTTTTTACCTTTTTTTAGTATCATATATGATAACACTTGTAACTCTTTAATTATGCCAAATATGACATTGCATTATCATATATGATAATGCAGTATCATATATGATACTAAAAAAAAGTTTGACATATTGAACAAATGATCTACTGAATTCATTGTTAAAACAAGGAGTCTGATGTATTCATGATTAAACACTTGTCTTGGAAAATAAATAGAGTATTTTTATGAGTATCATATATGATAATGCATTGTCATATATGATACCAAAAAAGTGTGACAAATTCAATAAAAGGTCTGATGACTTCATGATTAAAACAAAAAACATGTTGAACCAAAGATTAAACGTTTGTTCAAAGAATAAATAAGAGTGCTTTTTAAAGCATACAATTGATGATTAAACACTTGTTCAAATAGAATGTAACCAATCATGATTAAAACACTTATTCATAATAAACAAGATACAAAAAGAAAAGAGTCTACTCAATTCATAACTAAAACCTAAACATTCTTATTATTAGAACTACTATTCTTCATCTTCAATCAATTCTTCCTCATGCTTTGTTCCACCCAGGCAATTACAACATCCATATGTGCTCGTTATTTTGTTCACACAATCTGAATTAATAAAAGAGATGAAAGAACATATTAGGCAACATTTTATCAAAACTGAGTTACGTAGCAGAAAATATCAAAATGCACTATAGGTCAAAAGTGTAAAAAAAATCATGTACAATATCTATGGTTTTTTTCATGGCTTGTTAAATACATCATAGATGATACCTCATATATGATATATGATATACATGTCATATATAACATATCATATGAGTATCGTGTATGATAAATGAGATAGCATATATGATACATCAAACTTAATCAGCTAACATCATCAACTTAATTAAAATGTCTAATAATACAGCTTATTCACACTAACTTACGCTTATTCATAACTCGCATAATAAAGCCACAAGTATATCTGATTATGATATTGAACCTTGTCAAACATATATGATTCTCAACTCTAAGCCACATGCCATTTACCATAGCAATCCATGGTCAATCTATATACGATATCATATATACAATATTATATATGATAGAAAGCATGTTTAAAGAGCTTAATTTTGTGTAAGTTAGTCATAAAGTATGAGTTTTTAATGGTGTCAAAAACATCATATATGATACATCATATATCATATATGATACATATATCATATATCATATATCTATCATATATGGTAAATGAGGTATCATATATGATACATCAAGCTTCAGTTAGCCTACATCAACAACATAATAACTCTCTTATTAATAAAATCTGATAATACATTAAAAAAAGCTAATAAGCTAGCTTATAATTCAACACAATAAATTCAAATCACCTAATTCACAAGCTTATTCATAACTTTCATCTAATTCAACAACTTATTCATAAGCTTATTCAAAGAAATCAACATATTCAAATAAATCACCTAATAAGTTAACTTATGATTAAGAACAAATAAATCAATCCAATTAGTTTATAATAAGCTAATTAGATCAAACCTGATGATGGATCGATGTATATTTGTTATAGATTAATTGATTCGAGATGACGGATTGATCCTTCGTGATGGTAGATCGAGATGGATTTGATGTAGAGAGATAAAGTAGATTGGATGTAGAAAGAGAAAAAAAAGACGCGTGTGTTTTTTTATGAGGTGATTAGTTGAAAAAAAAACTTATATAGTGGATGGGTGAAATGACCAAAATACCCTTGTAGTGCAAAATAGATATGTAATGTTAGCCATTAGATGGTAAGGAGATTGATGGTAAGGATTAGTCCCCCCCATATCCTTGATAAGTTTAGTATCCAAATGAACTTAAATCTAAAAATATTTATATGCTTATATTATAATTTTTAAGGTTTTGCTAATGACAGCCCTTAGCAAAACCCTAACTTTTATATATAGAATTTAAGAAAGATTATATTGAATACTCTTTTTTTATACAAGGGGACTAATCTCACTCATCCATTCAAAAATATCCAAAAACTAAGATTAAAACTCACTTATTAATAAAAAAGACGAAAGAGTGTTTTGATCATTTCACCCTTATCCACCCACACCCCAAATCACTCAAAATATTTTTTTTCTTCTTCAGATCTATAAGATTCTCTACCAGTGGGAGCAATCGCCGCCATCTCTGGTAGTACTACAATTGTTATTCATCAAATATTAAAACTTATCTTTTAGTATACAAATTTTGTGTGATTGGGTTGAGTTTGATTTTTTTTGTTTTTTATATTTAGCACCTAGCAGTTAGATGTGGGTTTATAAATGTATGTAGTTTGTTGTCTTTTGTGTTTGTTATCAACGTGTTTTATGGTTAATTGATTCTGATTATGTCTTATCATTTGTGTTTGCTATTGATGAGTTCAAGTTGATGCTTTGAAATTGTGAAGCATTTAAGGTTAATTTGTGTAGTTATTATACATTAAATTGCTTAGTAATATCCTCATTATTGACTTTTCTTGTGTTTTTTATTTTTTGGAGCTGTCAAATTAATGTTTGATGCACTTTTGAATAATCTATGATTGATGCTAGAAGACTTTTTATTTTATCACATTGTACATGTTTGCTTTCATATAGTATTCATATGTGAATAGATTAATATTATGTGTGATTCACTCTTTTTTTATGATGACCTATGAAAATAAAAACATTCAGTATGTGATTAGGTCAATATTTTGTGATATTCATGTGAGATGTGTTGTCAATAAAACGACTTATGTAATAGAGAAATGATAGAACCACAAACAAACTTCCACAAAAAAATATACAAAATGATTTGACATGTGATTAGTGGCAATCTTAAAGTTACTTTTTATTTCTCTCTCTTAAATGTATCCACTAATCATATGACAAATCGTTTTGTAAAAGTTTTTGTGGAAGTTTGTTTGTGTTTCTAGCATTTCTCTATGTAATATATCATAGATGATACCCCAATATATCATATATGATACTTTCATATATCATATATGATAAATATATCATATATGATAATCCGCTTACAAGTCAAGTTATTTAACACTATAATATATCATATATGATAATGTGCTTGAAAACAAAAGACAAGCAAGTATGTGATTTTTGTGGGTAATTAAAAGTTAGTTGTGTGTATATATTATCATATATGATAATCTGCTTAAAATTAATTGTTGTAATATATCATATATGATAATGTGCTTGAGACTAAAATAAAATCTTTTTATTTGCGTAGAGAAAATTGTTTTATGAGTTTTGAATATTCAGTCATCTCAAGGCCAGAGAAATGAACATAGAAAGCATCGGTCTTCAGACCAAAGTGAGCTAAAAAAAGACAATGGCAAGATGTGGAGCATCGGATTCTCGACTGAAAGAAAGATAATGACAGGTGCATGAGAAGACAAAAGACGAGTGCCAAGTTTGAAACAAAAATGTTGATACTTGAACGTCCGTTGTTTTAGACATTTGAATAGTTTATCTTTTAGTAATTCTCGTATGGTGATATAATGCTTTAACTTTGTAATGCTACTAAATCATTATAGTTTTTGTTGAATATGTAATTGGTGAAACATCCACGAATGTAACTCTTGAATAAAATGGCTATTATGTTAAAGTTTTTATCATCTTTCTAAAGCATAATTTTTACCTTTTTTGAGTATCATATATGATATATGCAATATCACATATGATAATACCTGAAACTCTTAAATTTTGTCATATATGTATTGCATTATCATATTGTATATGATAGTGTATTATCATATATGATGCTATAAAAAAAAGTTTGATATATTAAACAAAAGGGTCTACTGAATTCATGATTCTGTTGGATTCATGATTAAACACTTGTTCATAAAATAAAATAAAAAATCTTTCTAACAGTATCATATATGATAATGCATTATCATATGTGATATTCATAAAAAAAATTGATAGATTAAACAAAAGGTCTGCTGATTTCATGATTAAAACAAAAAGTCTGTTGAATTAATTATTAAACACTTGTTCATAAAATAAAAAATTACATTGTAACATCATCCAATTATTGATTAAACACTTGTTCAAACAGTATGTGACATAATGTAAAATCATGATTAAAAGACTTATAAATCATAACATTATTATTATTTAAACTATATTCTCCTTCTTCCTCGATGACTTCAACTTATCTTTAAATACACGTGTGCACGTCCTCTTGCATTGCAGCATCCATGTCAGTTCGTTTTTGTGTTCACATGTTCCGTATTTACAAAAGAAAGGAGAGAACATATTACGCACCATTTTATCAGTAACTGAATTATGTAGCAGAAAATATAAAAACACACGCGCATATTTGATTATGATACATCATATATGATACCTCATGTATCATATATGATACACCTATCATATACATATCATATAACTATTATGTATGATAATGAGATATCATATATGATACACCAAACTTAATTAAACTTACATCTGCAACTCATATATAGAGAAGCTCCAAAATGCGTAATAGATACCGGCTGAATTTGATTTTGTTGTTTAATATTGTAACACTTAGATATACATGTAAGTAATTGACAAACTTTTATCAATTGATGAACCACTTAATTGTGACTTTAATTTTAAATAACTAAATAATAAGTTGTAAAATGCGCACATAATCCAATGACTAGATCTAAAACTAACCTATAGAGAAGCTTTGGCAATTTCGAAGGCTTCCTCAACTGAATTCGTACTTTGTAGTTTGACTTTATCAATGGATAAGTCTAGGCAACAATTAGAATCCTTGCAATGACATAAAAGAACAATATAAAAAAGGTTAAACGAATTGCAAAAAAAAATATTCAAGATTGATGTTTTATAAAAAGAAAGTTAAACTAAACTCTTCAACTTCCAATAGCCAATAGCATGTGTCTACCTAAGGATAATTGCATCTTGAGTGTACTGAATTCATATTTCATGACCAATACTTGTTAGAAAAGAACTAAGTGTTTATATGGTTTAAATAGACAATTAAACAACATTATAACATTATTATACATCTACAATTTGCTTTGGGATTATAACTTACATCTTTGATGCCTCTCACCTCTCGACCTCATGCAAGTATGAAAACATTGAAAGAGTATCGATAGTAATAAACAAACTAACAAATCAAGTAATCTGCGATGTTTAGGTAATGTTTTCATCTATTAGAGACAAACCGAATGATAGATTAGAGAGAGAAACTAGATTTGTAGAGAAAGAAAAAAGCACACACATGTGTGTGACGTAAATGAAAATTTGTTAAAGAAAAAAAGCTTATATAGTGTACGTGCGAAAAGAGAAAAATACCCTCACAGTGCAAATTCGGAGTATAAATATCAATCATTGGATGAGATGAAGATAAAAGGTGGGGATGAGTCCCCCAATATCTAAGAAAAGTTTGGTATGCAAATTGACATGAGTGTAATTACTCATATCATTTATATCATAAATGGACAATAAATGCTTATTTAATATGAATATTGCATTGTATATGCTTGTTTTGTTGTTTCTTGTATGTAGGTACCAAGATCATAAAAACCGGCAATACTGACACGGGATTTAAAGATTTTATCAGGAGCCAAAAGACAAGTCATTTTTAAGACGGGATTCAAGTTTATAAAGTTATTGGGCCTTGGTGGAACCCACTTAAGCTTAATGGGCTTGAAAGCCCATTTATGAAAATGTTAAGTTTCAAGTCCAAGCCGAAAAGTATAAAAAGGATGGACGCATAAAAGTCACTTGGGTCCAATTTTTAACAAGGCCCAAGAAAGGAATTAATAAACGGATGGAGTGTATACTTTCTTTGGTTCAAGATTTGGGTCAAGGGCCCATCAAATAATATGTGACGGTGTAAAGTTTATATTACTTTTCCCTTTGAAAGTCAGTCAACACAAGGAAAAGAAATAAAAAAACGAGTGAAAGCAAAAGGGGGAAGAACAAAGAACTCAATAGCAGTATAAGAATCCTAAAAATTAGGGAGGGCGATTGATAGTCACGCAAGTCTAATCAGAGCAATAAGGAATACTGGGCGCGTGTAATCAAAGAGATTCCAAGTACCAAGCTCCACGTGGAGCTTGGATTCGTCACCAAAAGGCCTCTCATTGGTCCATTCCCTGCCATCTACCAAGAGAACCAATCATCATCCTCCACCTCAGCAGCAAAGAAGCACAAATTCGTCTATGTTGGCGATCCAAGTGAAGGTGAGCACATATCCACCCTTGGATCAAAACAGACAAGAAAGAGAAAAGAAAAAGATGATCTAAGGGTTGAAAACCCCTCTTCCTCAATAGACCCTCACCTCACCTAGCCTATAAATACCCCTCAAAAAATCAGTAATTGTATCCCTCTTTTACTTTAATGTTATAATGTTATTTTGTAGTTAGAAATTGTAATTTTCAAATTTTTAAATATTGTAATGTTGATTTGATATAATAAAATTGATTTTTAGTTTATTTGTCTTTTAATTCCCATGTTTTACTATGCTGTTAAGATTATTTGCATCTTCTTAATATTCAAGATAATATTATAATTGTTGAATTGTTCATTTAAGCTCAAACATTAGCTTGAATGAATAATCGAGTGAGATAGGGACTATGTTTATCTACTGATAAACATTTAAAAGAATGATACTTTTGGTTCGAGATTCATGATATGTGATATTCGATGGTGGATGGTGGTTCGTGATTCAAAGATGTTTTGGTGTCATTTTAGATAAGTCGGATCAGCACCGTCCTTCGTCATCAAAGGATTCTCCATAAGGGTTAAGCAGTAGTTTAATATTTTTTCTACATTTTTTTAGTTAAAAAACGTTGGTTTATTGTTGTCTTTGTTATATCACGTTTGATTCAAGTTGTTTAAGTAAGTTTAGGATTGTTTGTATCTTGACTGTTATTCTTAGTTTATTGTTTGACTATGAGAGTTCGAATTTTAAGTGTTTCTATGAATCTGTTTATGCTTAGCTAACTAAACTGTTCTATTGGCTTTTGGAGTTTGTTGTTAGTAAATTTGATTATAGATATGTGTTTGTTTGCTTAATGAATTAAACCTACTGCATTTAACTTGTTGGTTTCATATGAATGTTTGCCTACTGCCTAATGATGCTTGTTTAGTTGCTGTTCTGAGCCTCGTATGCTGGTTATGTAGAGTATCGTGTTATGTTGATGCTGATGTTTTTTTATCATTGAAATTGGATTGTTCTAATTTGGCTATGGATCTGCTGAATAGATATGATGTGTGTATGTTCTGCTGATAGCAATTGTTTACTAGTTATTCTATGGGTAAATTTTGTTAATAAACCCTTGCTGTAGTAAGGTTGGATTTCTTGTCATAAAGTTTTTTTTCTGATAAATGTCAATTCAGAGCTGCGTTTGTGAAAACTGAGTGTTTAGCTACGAATCTGCTTAGTCTGATCTTAATAGAGTTTATTTTTAGTTTATATTAGATCTGATATTTGAATGGGTTAGAATTGGAGTTTGTGTTCTTCATTAACTCTTTGTGATTTGATATAGATGTTAGTAATTGCTGATTTTCGTTGATTTAGTTGAGATAATGTTTTTTTATTGAGTGTGTTGTCAGTCAATTTCTACTACTACTTTTGATTTATATTGCACTTTGGTTTAGTCTGATGTTTTTGTGTAGCTGTAATTGCTTCCTTTTAGTCAATGTATTAAATATGGTTTTGATTTAACTATATTTGCTGTTTAATTCGAGTTTTATAATATTTAAATAAAATAAATATAGCAAAAATTGTTCACCAGAGGTTTCGAACTCGTGACCTCCCCCTCAATAGTCCAACGCCCCAACCAACTGGCTTGGCTCACTATTTTGTTTATATCTGTGTCTACAGATTTATATTACATAATTTTTAATTGTAATTTTTATTAACAAACGTTTTACCTCAACTTTTAGTCTAAAAAGTTTAAATAAATAAAAAGTTTACTTTCTTTTAATAAAAAGTTCATTTAATACTTTTTTTGGAAAAAAATATTAGATAAAAAAATATATATTTTATTACTTTTAATATTAAATTTTTTTAAACAAATTAGTTTTATTTTATTAGTTTAAATATTAATAAATAAAGTAAAAAAAAATATAGTATAAATTCGACTTTTAGATTTAATTTGGGTAGACGATTCATGCACTTTAATTAAAATTCGTAGGATTATTAGATAAAAACTGAACCAATTCGAATTAATTGTCCAAGTCAAAACAAAAGTCTCAAATTCATAACTTCTTCGTGTACAACGAACCGGGATCACTCTCGTGTTTAATTAATCTCTCATTAGTAAATTTTGGACTATTACTTTTGCCTAAAGGTAATTTCCTTAATTTGCTCTGTAATGTATTATATTAAAATACACCGACACTTTCCCACACATCAAAAATTTTGGCGCCGCTGCCGGGGAAATTGTGTACGATTCTTTCGTGGTGATTTGTTGATCGTTGATTTGAAGACCCTTTCCATCCTCGGAAAGTTTGGTTATTTTTCTATATAAATAATATAAATACCGTTTTTCGTGTTTTTTGTTATTAATATATTATATTATGTAGAACAATAAATTCACCTACTTCCAAAAGCGTGAAAACGCAAACCTTAGTTGGGATTTCATCACCTAGCTATTGTATTCGAATCCAAAACAAAAAATAAAGGCAAAATAGATAAATACTAATAAAAAGTTTGAAATCGATTTATACAAACTATAAGGTGGGTATAAGGCGACGAGCTATAAAAGGTCGTCTAAGGAAAAAGGTTTTTAAGTGCTTTGTGCCACCTCGTTTCCCCGCTTGCTTGTGCGTATATTGAGAGGGACGACCGATTATTGGTTTGCCAACTCAAGTAGTAATAAACCTTATTTTTGTCGTTGTTTACTTATTGAACCTCGAGACGTTTAGGTTTTCACCTATGTTCCAAAGTCGACTTAGGGTAGTTTACTTCCATAGTAATTATCCTTACTCCTTGTTTATATCAATCTTTGATTGAACAATACCAAATAAAATTACCAAAAATAATCTTCTTCTAATCTATTTTCTTTTCTTCAACCCTCTAAATTCTCGTCACTTTGGTTTATGCGATTACATTCTAATCGACTTTTGATTAATCACGATAGACTTGAAAACATTCCTCGTAGGAATAGGAATCGCCAACAACGAGTAGTGGAACCCGAGCTTCCACCTATTGCTGTTAATATGGCCAATAACCGAACAATGGAGGAATTTCTCCGTGCACGCACCGAAGGGTACGGGGAAGCAATTGTTGTGCCGACTATTTTGGCGGATCATTATGAGATTAATACGGGTCTTTTATCACTCATTCGTGCCGACCAATTTCGAGGCAATGAGACGGATAACCCGCATTCTCACATTCGGAATTTTCTTCGTATCACCTCGACTCTCAAGTTTAGAGATGTGTCAAATGACGCGATTAAGCTCATGCTTTTTCCGTACTCGCTCGAGGGAAACGCTAAGCGTTGGTATGAAAAGGAACCACCAGGTTCGATTTTGACATGGGACGATTTAGTGTCTAAGTTCATGAATTACTTCTTTCCACCATCTAAAACAACTCACTTTAAGAATGAAATAACTAGATTTGAACAAAAAGTGCATGAATCGTTTGGAGATGCTTGGGAAAGGTTTAAGGATTTGTTGAGACAATGTCCACACCACGGTTTCATGGAGTTACACCAAATAAATACTTTTTATAATGGACTTAATATGGTTGAACAAGATTCTTTAAATGCCGTCGCGGGTGGTAATCTTTTAAGAAAAACTTCGAGAGACGCGTGGGGTATCATTGAGAATAAGTCTAGAGTTCAATATTCACGAAACACACCGGTTGTTTGTCATGTGAATTCATCTAATACCGAGATTGCTAGATTGGACTCTAAGATTGATACGATTTTGAATGAGATTAGGAAGAATCCTCATGGATCGATTAATGCGGTTAAAAATTTTTGTGTGTTATGTGGTGGAGCACATCTGAATTATGCTTGTTCAACCACGGGGTTTGATCAAGCTAGTGCTTTTGCGGCGACGGGAACTTATGGCCCTAACGGTCAAGCTCCTCGTCAAAACCATGTGGCTCCATCGGGTCTTCCACAGGTTCAAAATAGATACAACAATGGAAACAATGGGAATAATTTTAACCATGGTAACCAAGAGAATTTTAATCAAGAAAATGTATTTCATGGTAATCAAAACAATCAAGGTTTTCAAAACAACAATCAAAATGATTTGTCAAGCTATATCAAAACTAATGAGGCAAATTTGAAATCTTTTCAAAATAATCTTCAAGGACAAATGAACACTTTGAAACTCGATTTTCAAAATACGATCAAGGGGCAAAATAACAAGATTGAGCTTAATCAAACTCGTTTAGAGAAAAACCAAAACCTTATTGAGGGAAATCAAGCTAAGTTTGAGAACAAAACACTTTCGATGTTTGAAGCAATAATGAACAAACCTTCCTCTTCTTCGGGTGGCTTACCTAGCAATACCATTCCAAACCCGAATGGTGAGATGAAAGCTATTACCACACGTAGTGGAAAGGCTTTAGACAGACCTTTGCTTCCACATGTTAGTACCTCTCTGGTGAGGGAAGTGGAACAAGAACCCGAGGTGGTTAAAGAAAAGGAAATTCCTAATCCACCAAAGGTAGACCAATTGCCTATTCCGGAACCCGAGATCCTGAATACTAAACCCACACTACCCTACCCTTTGAGACTTAACCAAGAGAAGCTCCGTGAAAGATCCAATGCTCAAATGTCATTTCATAAGATGTTTAAGAACCTTCACATTAGTGTTAGTTTCGCGGATGCATTGCTTTATATGCCTAAGTTTGCTTCGACTTTCAAGAAATTGATTAGCGATAAAGGGAAGCTTGAAGATCTTAATCATTCTCTTGATGCTAATTATTCGGCGGTTCTCACCAAAAAGCTACCCGAAAAGCTTGGAGACCCTGAAAGATTTCTTATCCCTTGTGAATTTCCGGAAATGAAGGAATGCTTAGCATTAGCCGATCTTGGCGCTAGCATTAATTTGATGCCTCATTCTGTGTGGAAAAGGTTATCACTTTCCGAGCTCACACCTAATAGGATGACTCTCGAGCTTGCAGGTCGATCGACCGCCCTTCCGGTAGGTATAGTCGAGGATGTCTTTGTTAAGGTAGGGAAGCTTCATTTTCCGGCGGATTTTGTAGTTGTGGATTACCCCGAAGATTCACGAGTGTCGTTGATTTTAGGAAGACCATTTTTGAGTACGGCTAGTGCCTTAATTGATATGAAAAGTGGTAAAATGACTTTAAGTTTTGATGATGAGACCGTTACCTTTGATATCGGGCACGTTTCTAAGTATCCTTATGAGCATTTCGGGGAGTCAATCAATCGAGTTGATATGATTGATGTTGCTTGTAAGGAATATTCTCAAGAAGTGCTTAGATTCTCGGCTAATTCTAAAAGTGGCTATCCTTCTTTATCGGATCCTATTATTGCCCTTTCTTCTCCACCCCTTACTTCATTCGGGGCTAGTGATTTTATCTTGAAGGAGGTGGATGCTTTTCTTAGCACACTGAATTTGCCATTGACGTATGATGAGGATTATCATGATGCGGAGGTAGATATCGACTTGCTTGAAACATTTTTGAATGAATATCCTTTTGAATCACCACCTATGGAAATTAAAGTTGTGAAGAAAATGATAAACTTCTCTTGAAGAAGCACCCGAACTAGAACTTAAGGATCTTCCCACTCATTTTAAGTATGATTTTCTTGAGGGAACGAATAAGTTACCAGTGATTATTGCAAAATGATTGAAAGATAATGAAAAAGATGAACTTATCAAGGTTCTAAAGAAACATAAACGGGCCATTGCATGGAAAATCTCCGACATCAAGGGTATTGACCCAAAATTTTGTACTCATAAAATTTTGATGGAGGAAGATTATAAACCCGCTATCCAAAATCAAAGAAGGGTTAATCCAAAGATTTATGAGGTAATCAAAAAGGAAGTTATGAAACTTCTAGATGCCGGAATGATCTACCCTATCTCCGATAGCCCATGGGTTAGCTCCGTGCATTGTGTTCCAAAAAAAGAAGGAATGACGGTAGTGACTAATGAGGATAACGAATTGATTCCTACTAGACTTGTGACCAGATAGCGTGTTTGTATTGACTATAGAAAGCTTAATGATGCCACTAGGAAGGATCATTTTCCATTACCTTTTACGGATCAAATGTTAGAGAGACTAGCGGGAAATGAATTTTGTTTCTTTTTGGATGGATTTTACGGCTATTTCCAAATTCCTATAGACCCTCGTGATCAAGAAAAGACCACATTCACTTGTCCTTATGGAACATTTGCTTATCGTAGAATGCCTTTTGGGATATGCAATGCTCCGGAGACGTTCCAAAGGTGTATGATGGCCATTTTTCATGATATGATTGAGAAAACCATGGAAGTCTTCATGGATGATTTCTCGGTTTTTTGGGAGTCTTTTACTTCATGTCTCTCTAACTTGGAACTAATGTTGCAACGTTGTAAGGAAACAAATCTCGTGCTTAACTATGAAAAATGCCATTTCATGTGCAAAGAAGGCATTGTTTTAGGACATAAGATCTCTAAGGCCGGTATTGAGATAGATAGGGCCAAAATCGACGTGATTGCCAAATTACCTCCACCCACCACCGTTAAGGGAGTTAGGAGTTTTCTCGGACATGCCGGCTTCTATAGACGTTTTATCCAAGACTTCTCTAAGATAGCTTGGCCTATGACCCATCTTTTGGAAAAAGAGACTCCATTTCTCTTCTCGGATGAGTGCATCAAAGCCTTTGAGATGCTTAAAAAGAAATTAACCGAATCACCAATTCTAGTTGCCCCGGATTGGGATCTACCTTTTGAAATAATGTGTGATGCTAGTGATTACGCGGTAGGTGCGGTTTTGGGGCAACGTAAGACCAAACATTTCTTGCATATACACTATGCAAGTGAGACTATGACGGATGCTTAAACTAAGTATACTACAACAGAAAAGGAGTTACTTGTTGTTGTATATGCTTTCGAAAAGTTTAGACCATACCTCGTCTTGTCTAAAACTATAGTGTATACGGACCGCTCGGCTATCAAATATCTTCTTAATAAACAAGATGCAAAGTCGAGATTGCTCCGGTGGATTCTCCTCCTTCAAGAATTTAGTGTCAAAATTCTAGACAAAAAAAGAGTCGAGAATCTCGCGGCCGATCATCTTTCTAGACTTGAGAATCCTCACCAAAGCGATCGAGGGAACAAGGAAATTAATGAAACATTTCCCCCTCAAGACGCTTGGTATGATTGCTTTCCGTGGTGATGGTAGTACCCCATGGTTTGCGGACATCGCAAATTACCATGCGGGGAAGTTCGTGATCAAGGGTATGTCGTCCCAACAAAAACGCAAATTTTTCAAGGACATATCCTACTATTTTTGGGACCACCCCTACTTGTTTCGAGTGTGCGCGGATCAAGTGATTCGTAGGTGTGTGTTTGGCAAAGAAGCTAAAGATATTCTTAAAGCTTGTCATCAAGGACCCACCAGGGGACATCATGGTGCCAACGCCACCGCGAAAAAAGTCTTTGATTCTGGTTTCTTTTGGCCTTCCATTTATCGAGATGCCCGAGACTTGCTCAAGACTTGTGATGCTTGTCAACGTCAAGGAAAGAATTCACAAAGGGATGAGATGCCCCAAAACATAATTCAAGTTTGTAAAATCTTTGACGTATGGGGAATCGATTTTATGGGGCCATTTCCATCATCAAAAGGAAATAAGTATATTCTCGTAGCCGTGGACTATTATTCTAAATGGGTTGAAGCTAAGGATTTGCCTACTAATGATGCTCGAGTTGTGGTGAAATTTTTGAAACAACTCTTTGCTAGGTTTGGAACTCCGCGGGCTATAATAAGTGATCGACGGACCCATTTTTGTAATGAACAATTTGAAAAAGTTCTAAAGAAATATGGTGTCACTCATCGACTTTCGACGGCTTATCACCCTCAAACGAGTGGTCAAGTAGAGGTTTCAAACCGAGCTCTTAAGAGGATTTTGGAGCGTTCTATAGGAGAAAATCACACTTCATGGTCGGATAAATTGGACGATGCATTGCGGGCTTTCCGTAGGGCCTATAAGACTCCGATTGGTTGTACACCATTTAGGTTGGTCTACGGAAAGGCATGCCACTTGCCAATTGAACTCGAACATAAGGCGTATTGGGTTCTAAAACATTGTAACTTTGATTTGAGGACCGCGGGTGATCATCACAAGGTTCAATTGAATGAACTAAGTGAATTAAGGGATCAAGCTTATGAGAACTCTTTGATCTATAAAGAGAAGACTAAGAGGATTCACGACTTTAAGATCAAAAACCGCATTTTCAATGTTGGTGATCAAGTACTCTTATTCAACTCTAGACTTAAGATTTTATCGGGCAAGCTTAAGTCCCGTTGGTCCGGACCATTCACCATTTCACAAGTTTTCCCTTATGGCACCGTTGAGCTAGCTTAAAAGGACGGGCCTAACTTTAAGGTGAAGGGTCATCGAGTGAAGTACTATTTTGGAGGGGACATACCTATGGAGGTTGTTCCGGATCTCCAAACTTTCCTTAAGGACCAATGAATGCGGGGATCGAGTCGAGCTCATGACTCGGTTAACAAAAACGAGGTGCCTTGTGGTGGAGTCCCATACATTCTATCTTCTTTCTATTTTCTAACACTAATAAGGCTTGATCTTTTCAAGCTCGTGCTCGTGTTTTGTTGTGATGTGAATCTTAGGTATGACCCTACTCATCAAAGACTCTCGTGTTTGGTTTTTGCCCGGTCCACTCGAGCTTCCATACTTTGATTGTCAAATGAGGATTTGCTATCCTTTGATTTTTATCGACTAACGTTTTATCTTAGAGCATAATTAATAAACGGCTTATAGATTTGCGTACTCTTTTCATGTTAGGACTTTTGCATTAGACTCTTCGTGTTCTAGTAAGGGGGTGTTACTCTTGAGCTAGGAAACATTGAGGACAATGTTTGGATTTAGCATGGGGGAGTCAATCGATATAATCGCTTGCACTTGATTTTGTCGTGTTCTTACGTAATCGTTTTTCTCGTTTTTCATAAAAATTTTAAAGTTTTAGTGCAATTTTGTGTTTAATAATAAAGAAAATAAGTGTTTTTGACAAAAATGTAGGCTTTCCGTTGGTGAAAATAAGAATAGTTTTTGACTCGATCGGTTTTTACCTTAGCTCATTCCTTAACATGCTTAAATCAAGTTTTGCTAGACTTTTATATAGGGAACTTTAAAATGCGAAAGTCTTAACTCATACGGGTTTAAGAACAAGACTTTTCGCAAGTTCCTATAATTGATCCTAGAAAGTCATTTATCAAGGGAACTTTAAAACGCAAATTCTAAACTTGAAAAAGTCTAAGAAGATGAAAGATCCTATAGACGACTTGAAAACCCAAAACTTTGATTTAATATAGTCTTAATTTAGACTTGCAAGGCTAAGTATCCATTAGTATCACATCTTTGAGATTTTACAATATGGAGAACTAGAGATGATATAGTTGATCTTAAGTTTTGAGGTTAAGTTTTCCTTGTATAAGTATTTTTGTGTTGACTCTTTCTTCTCGTATTTATTTTTCACGCTTGAATATTTAATTGTTTAATAAATGAAGTTTTTAGCGGTTTGGGTTCAATATCTTAACTCGTAACTCCTTCTTTTTCTTCCCTTATAATTAAAGTGAGAACACATTGAGGGTGTCAGCGTCACGGACTTTTTGATCATGGGATTGCGGAAATTTGGCTTACTATATATATCATTAATAAAGAAGAATAAATAAAACATGTTCTCTATGAGCCTTCGGGTGGGAGTCATGTAGCACTAGCCTTGTCATTAGAGCCTTAGGGTGTATGGCATGGTGACGTGTTTAATAAAAATTGCTTCATCATCATGAGCCTTAGGGTGGATGGTGAATGTCAATTCCCTTGTTTATGTCCAAGGAGCCTTAGGGTGTGGATCATAAATAAGGAGCACTTTTACATCTTAAAGAGCCTCAAGGTGTATGATGTAAATGTTGCTAACTCCATTAATAAGGTCAAATCGACTTTGGAGGAATAATTGTTGCTTTAAGTAGTCCTATTAGCCAAATTTCGGATCCGGGAATTTATTCCTAAAATCGTGTTAAGTTATCCTTGATGTGGGCTTTCTTTAGTGACAACGGTTTTTGAAGTCGAGGTTAGGTTTTGAGTGTTGGGTTTACACCGTTTTTGCCTTCATTTTTGGACTAACAATTATTAAATAAGTCAATGAGCCTTTGGGTGAATGACAAAATTTAAAATCTAGAGATACAACTAAGAATAAAGGAGATTGAGTTTAAAACAAATTACTTGTATGAGTGGTCTTAACATTGGAACTTATGATTGACAATGATATTGTTTTTAAACTTGGCATGGAAAGAGTGAAAAGTTGAGGACGATGAATCTATTCGAGTTTTATGATCCTAAAAGTTATGTTTCAATAATGAAAGCAATACATTATGTCTTTGCAAAATAAAGTGTCAAAAGTTGAATAAAAGAGTAGTTAGTTGCTTTATTTTATCATTGCATGAGGACACAACAATTGCTTAGCAATGGGAGTTTGATATGAGTGTAATTACTAATATCATTTATATCATAAAATGGACCATAAATGCTTATTTAATATGAATATTGCATTGTATATGCTTGTTTTGTTGTTTCTTGTGTGTAGGTACCAAGATCACAAAAACCGGCAATACCGACACGGGATTTATTAAGAGCCAAAAGACAAGTCGTTTTTAAGACGGGATTCAAGTTTATAAAATTATTGGGCCTTGGTGGGACCCACTTAAGCTTAATGGGCTTGAAAGCCCATTTATGAAAATGTTAAGTTTCAACTTTGTTACATGTTTATCAATTTCAGCCCAAGCCCAAAAGTATCAAAAAGATGAACGGATAAAAGTCATTTGGGTCCAATTTTTAACAAGGCCCAAGAAAGGAATTAATAAACGGATGGAGTGTATACTTTCTTTGGTTCAAGATTTGGGTCAAGGGCCCATCAAATAATATGTGACGGTGTAAAGTTTATATTACTTTTCCCTTTGAAAGTCAGTCAACACAAGGAAAAGAAATAAATAAATAAAAAAACGAGTGAAAGCAAAAGGGGGAAGAACAAAGAACTCAATAGTAGTATAAGAACCCTAAAATTTAGGGAGGGCGAGTGATAGTCACGCAAGTCTAATCAGAGCAATAAGGAATACTGGACACGTGTAATCAAAGAGATTCCAATTAACAAGCTCCACGTAGAGCTTGGATTCGTCACCAAAAGGCCTCTCATTGGTCCATTCCCTGCCATCTACCAAGAGAACCAATCATCATCCTCCACCTCAGCAGCAAAGAAGCACAAATACGTCCAGGTTGGCGATCCAAGTGAAGGTGAGCACATATCCACCCTTGGATCAAAACAGACAAGAAAGAGAAAAGAAAGAGATAATCTAAGGGTTGAAAACCCCTCTTACTCAATAAACCCTCACCTCACCTAGCCTATAAATACCCCTCAATAAATCAATAATTGTATCCTTCTTTTACTTTAATGTTATAATGTGTATCTAGGAATTGTAATTTTCAAATTCTTAAATATTGTAATGTTTATTTGATATAATAAAATTGATTTTCAGTTTATTTGTCTTTTAATTCCCATGTTTTACTATGCTGTTAAGATTATTTGCATCTTCTTAATATTCAAGATAATATTATAATTGTTGAATTGTTCATTTAAGCTCAAACATTAGCTTGAATGAATAATCGAGTGAAATAGGGACTATGTTTATCCACTGATAAACATTTAAAAGAATGATACTTTTGGTTCGAGATTCATGATATGTGATATTCGATGGTGGATGGTGTTTGTGATTCAAAGATGTTTTGGTGCCGTTTTAGATAATTCGGTTCAGCACTGTACTTCGTCATCAAAGGATTCTCCATAAGGGTTAAGCACTAGTTTAATATTTTTCTGCATTTTTTAGTTAAAAACGTTGGTTTATTGCTGTCTTTGTTATATCACGTTTGATTCAAGTTGTTTAAGTAAGTTTAGGATTATTTGTATCTTGACTGTGATTCTTAGTTTATTGTTTGACTATGAGAGTTCGAATTTTAAGTGTTGCTATGAATCTGTTTATGCTTAGCTAACTAAACTGTTCTATTGGCTTTTGGAGTTTGTTGTTAGTAAATTTGATTATAGATATGTGTTTGTTTGCTTAATGAATTAAACCTACTGCGTTTAACTTGTTGGTTTCATATGAATGTTTGCCTACTGCCTAATGATGCTTGTTTAGTTGCTGTTCTAAGCCTCATATGCTGGTTATGTAGAGTATCGTGTTATGTTGATGCTGATGTTTTTTTATCATTGAGTTTGGATTTGTTCTAATTTAGCTATGGATTTGCTGAATAGATAGGTTGTGTGTATGTTCTGCTGATAGCAATTGTTTACTAGTTATTTAATGGGTAAATTTTGTTAATAAACCCTTGCTGTAGTAAGGTTGGATTTCTTGTCATAAAGTTTTTTTTCTTTTGATAAATGTCAATTCAAAGCTGCGTTTGTGAAAATTGAGTGTTTAGGTGCGAATCTGCTTAGTCTGATCTTATAGAGTTTATTTTTAGTTTATATTAGATCTGATATTTGAATGGGTTAGAATTGGAGTTTGAGTTCTTCATTAACTCTTTGTGATTTGATATAGATGTTAGTAATTGCTGATTTTTGTTGTTTTGGTTGAGATAATGTTTTTTTTACTTAGTGTGTTGTCAGTCAATTTCTACTACTACTTTTGATTTTTATTGCACTTTGGTTTAGTCTGATGTTTTTGTGTAGCTGTAATTGCTTCCTTTCAGTCAATGTATTAAATATGGTTTTGGTTTAATTGTATTTGCTGTTTAATTCGAGTTTTATAATATTTAAATAAAATAAATATAGCAAAAAATTGTTCACCAGAGGTTTCAAACTCGTGACCTCCCCCTCAATAGTCCAACGCCCCAACCAACTAGGCTTGGCTCACTATTTTTTTTATATCTGTGTCTACAGATTTATATTACATAATTTTTAACTGTAATTTTTATTAACAAACGTTTTACCTCAACTTTTAGTCTAAAAAGTTTAAATAAATAAAAAGTTTAATTTCTTTTAATAAAAAGTTCATTTAGTTATTTTTTTGAAAAAAAATATTAGATAAAAAAAATATTTATTACTTTTAATATAAAAATTGCTTAAATAATTTAGTTTTATTTTATTAGTTTAAATATTAATAAATAAAGTAAAAAAAATAATATTGTATAAATTCGTCTTTTAGATTTAATTTGGGTAGACGACTCATGCACTTTAATTAAAATTCGTAGGATTTTTAGATAAAAACCGAACCAATTCGAATTAATTGTCCAAGTCAAAATGAAAGTCTCAAATTCACAATTTCTTCGTGTACAACGAACCAGGATCACTCTTGTGTTTAATTAATCCGTCATTAGTGAATTTTGGACTATTGCTTTTTTCTAAAGGTAATTTCCTTAATTTGCTCTATAACGTATTATATTAAAATAAACCGACACTTTCCCACACATCACAAATGTACTTAAATCATAAAATATATAGAAAATATTATACATAATCAAGGTAAGATATTATCAATATTTTTCATTAAAAAAAAAAGAATTGTCAAAGTTGAATCCAAATGGCCGTCATGCATAACATCTTAGCGCATCTTTTCACGTCTCATCTCACCGCATTGTTAAAGTTGACGCCTCGATCTATTCCATTGCATAGAGGGTACATCTCACGTCTTAATGATGCTTTAGCACACCTTTTAGAGGCATACCTTTTAGAACCCTGAGCAGACCCACTGAAAATAAAAATGGTATATTTTTCTTGATTGCACCCAAATCGAACAAAAACGAAATTGAACATAATCGGATCGGTTTTGGTCAGTTCGGTTTGCGGTTGATTTTGCTTAACCTTATATTTGCCAATCATTTGAAAAAACATGTTTTGTAAATCAAATCTATACATTATATTTCAAAACAACGTTTTATAAATCTGGTTTCAATAAGCAACATAATTGTTCCTACTAATTACCGTCAACTCTGTTTGTCATCCATAAATTATAACATTCCCATGAATAGGGTTGCAATCAAGCCAATCTTTTATCAAGCAACTTGAGCTCGAGTTCGAGCTTGGCTCGATCAAGCCAAGCTTTTATTAAGCTCAAGCCTAAAAATAGCTTGAAACATATATCAAGCTCAAGCTTTTAATAGCTCGGCTCGAGCTTTTATCAAGCTTTTTAAAGCTTTATTTAAAATGTGTTTTTATGATAAATTCATATACGCAACATATGGTCAATTTGAGTATTAACTTAATTTTAAGGACTTATTTCATAAATAATAATATATTTTAGAAAGTTTTAGTTTAATTAAATTTATAATTTAGCTCGATGTATTTAAATAATTTTTTACATAAATTTATTACATTTATTTGGTACTTGGTGGAATATAATATATATAAATATTTTTGTACTCTTTTAATACGAAGGTATCATAATTGCGTTCGCAATCACATCACGCAATGACATTTGGGACCTTAATCGCCGTGGATCGCAAAACGCATTTTGAAACAAAGAGTGTACGATTATCGTATTTTGGTTTTAGTGATGTTAAATGAAACTAATTTGGTTTAGAGTTATGTTTTTTGTTTGTTCTACTTTATACATATGTTTTCATTGATGATTTTTATTATAAAAATATGTTTTTAAACACATTCAAAATTTTCAAGTCAAGCTCAAGGTTTGATAAAACCTTATCAAGCCAAGCTTAAACCTGAATTGTTAAAGCTTGACAAGCTATCAAGCCAAACTAAAGCTTACAATTATTTTATCAAGCCAGACTCAAACTCTAAAGCTTGAGCTCCGCTTCACTTGATTGCACCTACCCATGAATAAAAAAGAGCTTCAACCCTCGCTTGAACGAAAAAAAATCACATCTCCCTCAATGCAAACAACAAACCCTTGTTAATACCTAATAGAATCAACGAATAAATGTATATCAAAATAAAGTTCCAGTCCAGTATATAAATCCGTTCTGAAGCATCTTCAAGAAGCGTGTCCAGTGTTCATAGGCCTTATATTAAAGGTGAGCATGGGGCGGTTTTATGCTAAAACCAAAAAGCAAACCGCAAACTTTAGTTTTTGCAAATATCAAATCATATGATTTCAGTTTTTCGGTTTTTATTATTGTAGCGGTTCGGTTCCGGTTTTTATTTCAGTTTTTATTTTAGTTCTTTCTTTAACTTTCACTTTACGTATTGTGTTTCATACTTACACAAAACCGCCTCAATAATAAATCACGTTTACTACAAATCAAACTCATCATGATTGCAAGTTTCAACCAATGATAATAGTTTCAATCAACTAGCATATTTTTATTTAATGTAAAAATAATATTATAAGTTTTAAACACAAACATTAGCTATCATCGAAGTATGTAAAACCAAAACTTATAATGGAAATACTATTATTGCAAACACAAATCTAACGAAGTTTATTTGAAAAAAATCATAATTAATTATTTTAATATCTTTTAGAAATGTCTACATTTAAAAAAACAATAATTAATTATTTTAATATCTTTTAGAAATGTCTACATTTAAAAAAACAACAAATAGCTAATCATATTAGAACCATCACATATAACTATGAAAACATATAACATATTACATATAACTATAAAAAATAAAATTAAAAAAAAACATATAGCTATAAAAAGATACTAAAGTATATTACATGTGTAGACATATGTGGGGCAAGGTGGGTTTTTGGGTTCGATTTTATACATACAACTAAAAATCGCTCCAAAAATTCGGTTTTCAAAATGTAGAAACCACCCTTTCGGTTTTTCAATTGGGGTGGGTTTTTCGGTGCGGTTTATTTCGGTGTTTCGATTTTATGCTAACCCCTACCTTATATGTTTCCTTCTAACCATTGTTGTGGCTTTGCCAAAATTTTTCATCGAAACACGTGTTAGTTGCACTCATCTTAGAAACTTTGATCTAAACTAAATGTGTAGCTTAATGTATATACTGGTCACTCTTCTCTTATGGTTAATCGATTTTTGTCAACTGGTTTTGACGTAAATCGATTCGGTTAAAAATCGGTTTTTTTGGAAGAAAAACATGAAATCAGTACAAATGGGTTTAAGTTAAACCGGTTTCGTAAACTAGTTTAAAATTTTAAAATAATTTTTTTTATTTTTTTTAATTTAACCAAATTTATTATAATACATTAGTTCAATATACAAATATATGAAAATTTCGTGATTACTATATTTTAATTGTGATATTATTACAACCAATAATTATGCACGTGATTTTACAATAAAAATTATTATGTATTATTGTGTATGATATAAAACCTAGAGGGAATAAAGTATAATAGATATTAATTTATTTTTTAAAAGTTATTAAAAAATATAAAATTTTATAATTTTCACTTAGTATTATCAAATTTATTTAAATTTTAACTACTAAACTTATATTAATTACCTCTTAATTTTTTAAATTTTTATTTTTACAAATTTAACACTTACAATCTTATGTCTTTTTTTCTCTATTAAAGTTTTTTACTAATTTTTAAAAACTTTCGCCAAATAAAAAAAAATTGGTCGCCTTTTAACACAAAATAAAAAGAAATAAATTAAAAGATTATTTTTTCTTAATTTTTTTTTGTAAAATTTCTTAAAATACCCTTTTGCCAAAGGGTGTTGTGTTAAACACCCTCCAACTTTACATTTTCCGAAAATAGACTGAGGCAACCTTGCATCATATGTTGACACGTGTCCGACACAAGTACAAGTTGTCTCGGATTGCCTCAGGTTGCCTCAATTTTCTTGGTCGCCTCGAGACACATGTCATCATATGGTGCTATGTTGTCTCGGTTGCCTCGGTCGCTTTAGGATATTTCTGGATCATATGGATTTTTGGGGTGTTTATCACAAACACTTTTACAAAAGGGGTATATAAAGAATTCTTCTTTTTTCTATATACAAAAGTTCTCATTAATGTTTATAAACTTTTAATAGTGGAAGTATCCACTTTTTAATTTTCTACAATAAAAAGAGTACTCTCTTGAATTTCATGCATCAAAATACTACTTTCTTAAAAACCAAATGTAAGAGCAAAGGGGTATAGTGGAGATGAAATCTCTCTCTACTTTGGCTCTATTGATGCTACTTCAGCACCACCTCACGCCAAACCAACTCAAAAAAATTCTCCACTCATGACATTCACTCCTTTTTTCACTTTGACCCCACAAAAATACTACTTCACTCACAAACCCAAACTTAAAAAAAAAAGTAAAATAATTGTCTCTCTTCATCGAAAAGTGGCGAGCAACCGACAAAGAAAAGAAGGCGGTGTCATGATGCAAACCGGCGAGCACCAAAGAGGGCTCCACCTCAGATGAGTCATTTCTCTTGCCACACCCCTTTCCATATACACGACTCCCTGCATTAAACAGTACCACTAATACACCGGTTTTAAACCCGTTGTAAAACCCGCATGTAAATACCATGAACAGTACACCACGTAAATACGAACTAATTAAAACTTTCCATTTATATAATAAACACGTGTCACGAACATTAATTACTGAGAACTACGTAATATATAAATGCACGATAATTATTAAGTATAATAATTTAGGTCACGAATAATAAACACGACCGTACACGAATAATATTTAACATGGAAAATGTATGCATTTGTTGTTTGGGCTTTTGTACCCGCGGCCAAGGAAGGAAGGAAGGAAGGAGGCCCGGCACATGTTTTGGAATTAACTAATAAACAAATATTCTCCAGGTATTTTCATAATACATTTTTTTACAAAAAAAAAAGAAACCCTAGCCCCCATTCGCTTGGTAGCCGCGACATTCATTAGCCAGCACACAAGGACGATTCATTGTTTGGTTTTGATCTTGGATTTATACGTGTTTGTATTCGTGTTTCGATTCTAAAACCATTCACGTTAACGGTATAACTTAAACCTTCATCTTTTTTTTTATTTTAATTATGTTCATATGTGTTTGATCTTCGAAAACATAATTGAACATGTTATGGAACAATTAAAAACAAGGCATAAGGGTTTCTTTGGTTTTGTGTTGGGTTCGGCAAACAAACCGAGAGCCATAGGCTCTCGGTGTCCCCTTTTGATCATAGCCGAAAGGAGATACCAGAATCAAAGATCGGTAGTCTAACTTAAGCTCACACACATGAATACAAGTACTGAAATGAAAGGACTAAATAATGTCCAAAAGAAATGAAGTAAAGTAATGTATGGAAATGCATAAAGTAATGAAGGCTAGATAGCTTCCATCCGTATGCACGTACTCTCAAAGTCCTACGTACGTCCCTGAGTACCTGCCATTTGTGAACATGAAAAGGAAAACGACTGAGCAAAACACCCAGTGAACGGATATACAAACATAGTATGAAATGACATAAGCATAGTAAGACTAATAGCAGCAGAAATGTATAAATCCTAGATAACTTGGAACATGTTTATAAACTGGTTTTATAGGTTGAAAAGACTTATATTTTTGTATGAAAACCATATTTTAATTAGCCAATAGCCCATATAGGTCATGAGGTTCACCGTGCATGAATACATAGAGGTGTGACCTCATCATGCAATTAGAGGGGATGCCTCTAATTAAATTAGTCTGGGTAGGAGGGATCAACTCCTTGTGAAGGATGCAAGGCACACATCACATTCACCATGAAAATTCTGTAAAACATGTAACTAGTATGCACCCAAACGCCCCACATGATAATATAAATAAATGACTAAAGCTGAATGATGGAGCATAGTTTGACTGGACATGATCCAACGACTCTCCTGGGCCGTTAATCATCTTCCCGAATCCTGAGTAATGCTGCAAACAATAGAAAACCGGTTAGACGTGGACCCGAGGCCGGAGGCCCGGGGTCCACCTTCGACGGTCAAGTTAGTATCAGGATGATAAAGTATAAGAGAGGTGTAAGTATGAGAAATAACCTGATGTAGAATGAGACCCCTACCCTTTTATTTATAGGACTAGGGTTTCTTGAAGGGTAAGTAAGGTGTATGGGCCATGAGCTTGTTGGGTCGCGGGCCTGTCGGGTCGAGCCCTATACCGACTATACGTCGACACTAAAAAGGGACGCCACGAGAAATCACTCCGCCGTGGGGAAGTCATAACACTGGTGCCTCTAGTGTTATGGTTATGGTACCTCCATAACTAGATGACATGGCATGCATGTATATGGCTTAGGAATTTAAAACTAAACATAAGTAATCAAAACATATAAAACAAATACTTGGGGGAAACAATTGGATGCAACCGGGAATCCTAATAAGGAAAGAGAATGTCCATACTGAAGGTCGGAATATCTGTACCTTATGTCCAGTGAACGATGAAATATGAAAAGATGAAATGTCCTACGCCGACTTCACTGGTGCTACATAAATAAGGGACATGTATGTGTTGTCTGTTTACTCAGTGTGTTACTGGACCTTGTATGTTCTTAACTCATTTTATATGTTCTTGTCTTATTTTACTGTTTTAAATGGTATACTGTATTATTCATGTTTTACATGTCTTTTGATTATGTATTTTCATGTATTCTTGTATTATTATACTTGTAGTGTAATAAATAACTTTCTAAAAATAGCAAGTTTCCAAAAATAGAAAGTTTCCAAAAATAGAAAGTTTCCAAATATAGAAAGTTTCCAAAAATAGAAAGTTTCTAAAAATAGTAAGTGTAAAACCCGCTCTAAACACCCTACGATCATTTAATGCACAAAGTTACCGTTAAATTTAAACTTTTAAATTAATTAATATACGCCACGTGTCACGAACATTTAATACAAATGCTAAGTATATTTTTTTTGGGTAAAGGGGAAACCAAACCCCGGTAAAATATATTCCCAAAAGCGTTGAAGTACAATGGAATGTAGCTGCAATGCTACATTAACCTCAAGCAAAATGCCTGAACAACCACTGCATCATATGACATGCTACGTATATTAATTAATTATGATAAGTATTATGTACGTAATAACGAGTATTAATATACTATAAGTATGTATGTACGATATTAAGAAAACATGCAAGGAAAATGACACGATAAATGAACACGATAATATTTAAACGAGAAAAACAAATATCGAAAGTAAAGGGGTGTTTGTGTCCGCCGACCTAAAGAAGAAAAAGGGGAAACATGGGCCAAGCCCGACCCATGACATTTGATTAACTAGTTAATAAAAACCCCAGAGGATTTTCATTAAACACTTTTTATAGAAAAACAAAAACCCTAGCCCCCTCTTTTGGTCTCTCTTGCCGCGGCACCCTACAAGCACAAGGACAAATCCATTGTTGATTTTGGTTGATTGTTATTACGGTATCGTGTTTGTTCCTAAACCCTTTTCACGCTTACGGTATCTTGAATTCCCTAATCTTATGTAACACTCCCAAATTTCGGATAGCAGCGGAAGGGTCATTAGGAGTATTACTTCATAATCATAAGCACAGTATAAAGAGAACGACTCAAAAGAGGCGTTTGAAAAGTTTAACCCATTTGATTAATAAAACATCAGAGTTTACAACAGGTCTCAACCATAATTTAATACTAAACAGTTTCAAAAAGTTTATTGAATGATAATAAGTATTTTATTGCCTTTAAAATATCCAATGCGACTCCATGCTCTAGCTGCTCTTAAACCTGAGTACCTGAGAGATACATGCTAAAACGTCAACACAACGGTTGAGTGAATTCATAGGTTTGCAAATAAAAGCAGTGGACCACAAGATTTCAAGTATTCAGTTTCCAAGGTCAGATAGCATCAGATTTCGCATTTAGCTCATGAAACCGAACATTAACATCCGTTATTCCGTTCAAGTTTCAAATACAATGCGTCCAGTCGGTTTTCCGTTAAACCTAGACGGGGAGGTCAATCCAAATAGATCTATTCACAGCATTCACGTTTACTCGACCAGTACAGTCGGTCCAAGTAATTAACGGTTCATGACTAAATAGGACAAAATAAGCATACAGTTCAAGCACTTGCGTCCATTCGTAAAAACTAACATGTATCCCCCTCGCGGGTTTAATAAATAATTAAAGTATTAAAAGCGAGGCTATGAACTCACCTTAGCGATAACGGTATCAAACGATGAAGAATAATGTGATGAGAATTCGAGGAAATTATAAAAACAATCTAATTATATAACGTCTTATGTTATATAACTTGAATGACTTTAACCAAGATATGGTCTAGGAACCCAATGATTACATGTCTTAACCAACGACCCAATTGATCTATTATCAAAATCTTCATTTCATTAATAATAATTACATGGTGTTACTTTGTCTTCAGCACAAAAAAGAAAGGAAAATGGTGCAAGAGTGTTGCTTCCAAAAGGAACAAAATGAGACAATATGATTTTCAACTTGCAAATTCATCCCCCACGTGTCCTAATAAAAATGATAACAAAGTATAATGAGACACCTCAAAATTGTATGTTGTGGTGGCGTGTGAAATTTAGATGGTGATATTATGTATTGATTTCGTTCCACAATTTGTTAAATAGGGTATTATCGAAATCCGATATTTTAAAAGTTACGCGATTTTAAAAGTTACACGTAGAGCACAAAAAATAAACGCTCAATATAAAATAAAAATATCGGCATTCGAAGAACATTTATATTTTGATATACAAATAAAGAATTATAATTTAATAAATGTTGACGCGTTATATAAGCGAGCGACACTTAAAAGTTTATCATAAAATTTATAAAAAAATGCCCTTTAAACGAAATCATTACGACGACAATAGGGAAAATTTCTATTATTTACGGTCGATGTCGGACATATACTTTATCGATAAGTAATAATAGACATGTATTCGATACGTTAAGCCATAAACTTGTCGATTAACCGAGAATTCAATATATTATTATTTTTTTCTTCTTTTTTTCTTTTTTTTATAAAAACAAACATGATAAATAAAAGTCGGCTTATAAATATTGATCTGAAAATTAAGAATTGCTACAATCTATCCACCTTAAAAGAACTCTGTCCCAGAGTTCGGTTGTTTTACATGTTCATGATACGTTCGACAAAAGGTGAGAGTACTTTTATGTTCACAAGAGTCGATATACGCTCGGAATAATCCAAGTAAATCTATCAAAAATGTAAAAAGATTAAATAGTCATTCGTATAAGACAATATCGATACGAATTAGAATAACGATAAACAACGAATGAGCCGTTCAATCGAACGATGAGTCGAAAAGAAACAATGTGTGAATGCCACATGCTTAAGCCCACTCATTTACAAATCATTAATTACATGGGTTCGCCAGGTCCATCTAATTAAGATTTAGAAACTAATGGTTCAGAAAATTATAATTTCCTTGTTCAAACAAGTGACGAATTCGTTTCAACAAGATAATTATAAATTAGCCTACCTAAGCATATTGGACAAAGCACGAGATCAAGGCTGAATCAGATATTTCATAAAAGAGATTATCTCCTTGATGGCATGATTTTTCAAATCATCTGAAATGATAGAAAATCATAGAACACAAATAAACCGTGTTTCAAAAGAAAAAGGTGTCCCAAAATGGCACATCTAGAGGTGGCAAGTCAAAGCCGTAATCCAATCAACTAGAAGACTTTACAACGACGGTCTATAAAACAAGGTATATGACTCAAAGAACAAGATGAGTACTCCAACTCGGAATCAGATGATAAATAACCAATGGAATCGACACTTGACGGTGAGTTCACGTTTATATAAAATAGTGTCATAAAAGACATGAAAACGTTGCAAAAACCATTGCTTCACTGGCAATATCTTGAAAGAGCTCAATATTTTTATAAATAATCCCTTCATATAAACGTACTAACGAGAAAGAAATATATAGCAGTATACATATTTTACAAGCTTTCAGGTAGCATGAGCGCATAGATGATGTTCAAGGCAATAAAATCGATTTATAAAAAGAGTTGTTATAGTCCAGGTTTAACAAAAATGACCCAGTTCTCTATAACAAGTGCTCTGATACCAATCTGTAACACTCCCAAATTTCGGATAGCAGCGGAAGGGTCATTAGGAGTATTACTTCATAATCATAAGCACAGTATAAAGAGAACGACTCAAAAAGAGGCGTTTGAAAAGTTTAATCCATTTGATTAATAAAACATCAGAGTTTACAACAGGTCCCAACCATAATTTAATACTAAACAGTTTCAAAAAGTTTATTGAATGATAATAAGTATTTTATTGCCTTTAAAATATCCAATGCGACTCCATGCTCCAGCTGCTCTTAAACCTGAGTACCTGAGAGATACATGCTAAAACGTCAACACAACGGTTGATTGAATTCATAGGTTTGCAAATAAAAGCAGTGGACCACAAGATTTCAAGTATTCAGTTTCCAAGGTCAGATAGCATCAGTTTTCGCATTTAGCTCATGAAACCGAACATTAACATCCGTTATTCCGTTCAAGTTTCAAATACAATGCGTCCAGTCGGTTTTCCATTAAACCCGGATGGGGAGGTCAATCCCAATAGATCTATTCACAGCATTCACGTTTACTCGACCAGTACAGTCGATCCAAGTAATTAACGATTCATGACTAAATGGGACAAAATAAGCATACAGTTCAAGCACTTGCGTCCATTCGTAAAAACTAACATGTATCCCCCTCGCGGGTTTAATAAAATAATTAAAGTATTAAAAGCGAGGCTATGAACTCACCTTAGCGATAACGGTATCAAACGATGAAGAATAATGTGATGAGAAGTCGAGGAAATTATAAAAACAATCTAATTATATAACGTCTTATGTTATATAACTTGAATGACTTTAACCAAGATATGGTCTAGGAACCCAATGATTACATGTCTTAACCAACGACCCAATTGATCTATTATCAAAATCTTCATTTCATTAATAATAATTACATGGTGTTACTTTGTCTTCAGCACAAAAAAGAAAGGAAAATGGTGCAAGAGTGTTGCTTCCAAAAGGAACAAAATGTGACAATATGATTTTCAACTTGCAAATTCATCCCCCACGTGTCCTAATAAAAATGATAACAAAGTATAATGAGACACCTCAAAATTGTATGTTGTGGTGGCGTGTGAAATTTAGATGGTGAGATTATGTATTGATTTCGTTCCACAATTTGTTAAATAGGGTATTATCGAAATCCGATATTTTAAAAGTTACGCGATTTTAAAAGTTACACGTAGAGCACAAAAAATAAACGCTCAATATAAAATAAAATATCGGCATTCGAAGAACATTTATATTTTGATATAAAAATAAAGAATTATAATTTAATAAATGTTGACGCGTTATATAAGCGAGCGACACTTAAAAGTTTATCATAAAATTTATAAAAAAATGCCCTTTAAACGAAATCATTACGACGACAATAGGGAAAATTTCTATTATTTACGGTCGATGTCGGACATATACTTTATCGATAAGTAATAATAGACATGTATTCGATACGTTAAGCCATAAACTTGTCGATTAACCGAGAATTAAATATGTTATTATTTTTTTCTTTTTTTTATAAAAACAAACATGATAAATAAAAGTCGGCTTATAAATATTGATCTGAAAATTAAGAATTGCTACATCTTATTATTATTATTTTCTATCTTTAAAAACAAGTATGAACATGTTTAAATAAAAAGATCAAATAAGGGATCAGGTAAAATTATGATAGAGGGTTTGGATACACGCGAACCGAGACCAGGGTTTGGTCTCGGTGGCGTTCGGGACCAACAGCTGCACCACTAGTGGTCGGCGTTGGTGGTGTTTGTTCACAGCTGAGGCACCACACCCCCATAAGGGGGCTGTGGATTTGGTTCGACAAGCAAGCGAGACCCCAAGGGGTGCTCGGTGGTGGTTCTCAGACAAACAGGGGACCTCAACCGAGGCTGGGGGTGTTGTGGTTCGATCGCAGTCGCAAAGCCGAGAGCTACGGCTCTCGGTGAAGGGCCGTGGGTCGGATGGGACGCGGCCTCGAGGGTCACGGCTTTCGGGTCGTGAAGCTCGGGTGTCGGGTCTCGGGATTTTGGTTCGGGTACTTATATTTTTTTATGAACACGTAAACCGGCATGTATGTTTAATTAATTTAGTTGTTAAAATAATTTGGTTTAATTAAAATAAAAACTTATGTAATGTTTATTTAATTAAAACTATGATTAAACATGTATGTACATTTAATTAAATAAACTTAGACTATAATAATTAATTGATTTAATTATTTATAAACATGAATTTAATTAATTAAACTTAGGTTAAATTAATTAATATATTTTATGGTAAAGTTTTATAACATGTCATGTAATATTATTGATTAATAATGAACTTAAATAGACATGACATGATATTATTAATTACTAATAAGCTAAGTATTAATTAATTATTAAACTTTATATTATAATAATACATGACATAAAATAAGCATATATTAATTATAGAAACGTATTAATTATGGAAGTATATTATTTATGGTAACATGATAAATATGGTAACATTATATTTATGGTAATATACTAAATATGGTAACATGCTATTTATAGTAATACGTTAATTATGGTAATATACTATTTATAGAAACATGCTAAATATTGAAAATTTCTATTTTTGGAAACTTACTAATTATGGAAACTTTCTATTTTTAGAAGCTTACTAATTAAAGAAACTTACTATTTTTGGAAAGTTACTATATATGGAAACCTGCTATTTTTAGAAAGTTACTATATATAGAAACCTGCTATTTTGGGAAGTTACTCATTATGCTATAACAAGTATAACAACACTTAAAACATGAAACACATGAATCTAAAACACATAGAACTATAAGAAACACATGATTAAAACATGAAACAATAAGACAAGACGAGAACAAGTATAATAAGTATGAACACGTCAAGTAAACAACAAGTATGTATGAGTAAGATCGACTCTTATTCATGTCCCTTCATTATGTAGCTATTGTGAAGTCGAAGTGATCGTCTACGTCTGTTTCCGTCTTCATATTACTGGAAATAAGGTACAGATATTTCGTCCTTCAGTAACAACATCTTTCTTCCTATATTAGGATTTCCACGTTTGCAGCCATCTGTTTCCCCAGTAGTTTAAGTGTCTTAAACACACCAGTATATGTATGATTATTTTAGATTGCCTGACCTATATACATGCATGCCAGTTTCACCTAGTTATGGGGGTTCCATAACCATAGCACTGGAGGCACTAGTGTTATGACTCTTCTGCGGTGAGAGTGATTGCTCGCAGCGTCCCTTTACAGTTTTGGCTAGTATTATTATTATCATGTGGGGCGAATGGGTGCATCCTAGGATAAGTAATATGAGCTGATCCCTCCACTCATTTTATATATTAATTAGAGGCAGCCCCTGTAATTGCATGACGAGGTCACCCCTCAAATTATTCATGCATGTGGATATAACATGACCTATATGGGCTCTCGGCATATTTAAAATATAGATTTTCAAGATAAATTAAGCATATGTCTTTTCAGAAATATAAACCAGCTTTATGAACTTAAACCAGGTTTCCCAGGACATACATTTATTCCGCTTATATGTTATTCATTTCATTCCATTACTTGCTTATGTTTATGATTTACATTCTATTGTTATATATCCGCACACTCTAAGCACATTGCTCAGCCGTATTTCTCTTTCCATGTCCCAATACGGCAGGTACAAAGCTAGGAATCCAAAAGTACGTGCATGGAATGAGGCGCCAACTTTCTTTCATTCTTTAATGCATTTAAATACTTTGGCTATGCTGGACATTGTTTAGTCATTTCCTTTATATTCATACTTAGGCATTTTCGTGTGTGGAGCGTATGTAGATCTGATGTTTGTTTCCGGATTCTTTTATGGTCATTTAATGTTTTATACATTACCTTGTATGCTTTGATGATATGTCATAATTATCCTATGATATTCCATTTATCAAAATGTGGTGTTACAATTATGGTATTAGAGTCAACGCTTCGACCTGTAGGCTCTTAAAATTGACATGTGACTAGTGGGTAGTCATCAGCGTCTTCCTAGAATTGACAGTTGTTCTCATGCATTAATTTCATGAACCGACCCATTATGGTATCAGAGTCAAGGCTTCCACCCATAGGCGTTCACATTAGCTCATGGCTTTTCGTTTTGATAAACCGACCCATAGCCGTTCGTCTTCGCTACATCATTTTGTTTTAACGTCATTTGCATTTGGCTATGCCTTTATAAAAACTGTTTTCATGCATCATTTCATTATGTTTACCATATGTTCTAATCAGATTTAATCATTTCATTTCATTTTAAACTGTCAGATGGTCATGACACGCGAACAAGAGCTAGCAGCTGCTGTCCAAGCAGCGCTGCAAGCAATGTTTCCCCGAATCAGGAACCAAATTCATTATGAATACCAGAACGCTCCGAATCAGAACAACAATCCTCCTCCTCTTCCACCGGTTACTTTTCACACTTGGCTTGCGAGGTTTAACAAGTAGAAGCCAAGATCTTTCAACAAGGCTGAGAACTCATCTGTTGCGGAAGACTGGATTTCGCTTATGGAAAAGATTTTTGATGCTATGGGATGCGGTGCTATCTTCAAGGCAAGGTTGGCTGGCTATAAGTTTGAGGGCGATGCCCTACATTGGTGGAGAGCTTACAAGTTAGCTAATGGAGGCGATGATTGGCTAGTTGCATTGACTTGGGATCAGTTCCAGACCCTGTTTTATGCGTAGTTCTTTCTGACTTCAGAGCAGGAAGGACTTAAGAGGGAGTATCACTCCATTCGTTAGAGAAATGGAGAGACTAGCATTGAGTTTATGCAGAGGTTTCTTAGGTTGGCTGGATTCTTAGGTGTGGCTACGGGTATTGCGGAGGAACAAGCCAAGCACTTCCGTTGGGCTCTACACGCCTCTACAGCAACACGTTTACTTAGTGCTACTTATGCTAATGTAGCGCAAGTGAATGATGCGGCACGTAGCTTGGAAATGCTACATGAGCGTGATGACTACGAGGAACAAGCTCGTCCTGAGAAGAGGTATAAATTTCAGCCATCAAGCGTTATCATTTCATTTCAATCTTTATATTTATTTATACCTTTTCCTATCCAATTGTTATCTCCAGGCAGAAGAGTAGAGACCGATCCCAACCGGCCACTCAGCAGAATGCCAACAAGGGCAACAGTCAATCTAACGACTGTTATGGATCTGACAAGAGGAACGGTAATGACAATTACCGTAACAACAACAGCCAGTCCAACAACAACAACATGTGTAACACCCCACTTTGATAAGTGGACCGCTACGCGTAATGACGTGCCATCAAAGCTTGTAAGGTAATATGTAGAACAACATACATGACCATAGGGAAAACCGAAATCAAACATCGGTTCCCCAAACATAAGCCCAAAACATAAATAAAGTAAATGAACTAGGAAAGACTAAACAAGCATGAGTATATGGGCAAAAAGGAGAAGAATTATATGACAGCTTCTATCCTATGCACTTCCTCCAAATGCTTGAGTCCGTCCTTGGGTACCTTCCGTTTTAGGACATGGAAAGAAAAGTAACGGCTGAGCATAACGCTCAGTGTACGGATATACGACATAGTATGAATGGATGAAACATAAATAAGACTAATAGCAGCGGAATAACATAAGTTCTAAGCAATCTGGATTCATGTTCATAAAACTGGTTTTATAGTTTGAAAAGACTTATCTTTCTATGAAAATCTGTTATTAATTAGCCAAGTAGCCCATATAGGTCATGAGGTTCCACGTGCATGAAAACTTGGATGGGAGATGTAACACCCCACTTGGATAAGTGGACCGTTACGTGTATTTATGGCGTGTCATCAAAGCATAAGGTAAATGTCCTAAAACATTAACTGACCATAAAGGAAATACCGGAACCAAACATCGGCAATCCAAACATAAGCCCAAAACATGAAAAATAACATACTGAATGAAAGGACTAAACAATGTCCAAATAAGCAGAATAATGTAAGAACTGCATAAAGTAAGAAGTCTGGATAGCTTCCATCCAAATGCACATGCTCTTAGAATCCTAAAAGCGTCCTGGTGTACCTGCCGTTAGAACATGAAAGGAACTACGGCTGAGCATAACGCTCAGTGAACGGATATAAAACATGATAATAAATTACTGAAAATGATCAGATGTTGAAATACTGAAGTCGTAAGACTGATAAGTAAAGTTGCAGCGGAATCTGTGTAAAATCTGTAAAGTCTGATTTGTAAATAGTAAAGCTGAATCGTTATCTGATAAATCTGAAAACATGCATTTATTGTATTTTAATTGCCAAGAGCTTATATAGGTCATGTGCTGTAACAACTGCTGCATGAATACATAGAGGGGTGACCTCGTCATGCTGTAGAGGGGTGACCTCTAAATAACTGTGCTGGGTGGAGGGATCAGCTCCAATGTGAAGGATGTAGAGCACACACCACATTCACCTGCTAAACTGTAAACTGTAGCCTAGGATGCATCCATACGCCCCACTAATAATACTGATAAAATGGCCAAGCTGAGCTGAGTGGAACGATGCAGGATATCACTCTCCTGCATGTGAGTCACGACACCGGTGCCTCTAGTGCCGTGGTTACGGTACCTCCGTAACTAGTACATAAACTAATCATGCTTGTATATAATGCTCAGGCAATTTATTTAATTATTAACAATGATTACTGATAAGCTTAAGCATATACTGGGAAAAACATTTGGCTGAAGATGGGGAATCCTAAACATGCATAGAAAGGAAGTCCTTACTGAAAGGACGGAAAATCCGTACCTCGTGTCCAGTAATGAAATCAGAATGAACGCTGAAGGATCAACTCTGACTTCACGGATACTACATAAATAATGGACGAAAAATAAGTCGTCTGATTACTATTTTATTATTAATGATTTTAACTATTCTTGGCTTGATTTATTTTATACTTATATTACTGTAGGTATATTATCTGATACTTCTCACTGTTCAAATGTTACTGATAAGTGTATTCCTGAATTGTTGATTACAGATAATAGGTCTTCTGAATGTATGATATTACTAAAAATAGAAATCCGTTATAAATAGAAAGTTTCCTGAATTAGAAATGGTTCCAATTTAGTTTCCTTGAAAAGTAAATCATTAACGAAATCCCACGTTTTAAGTAGTTAAAAGAAAAGATAAAGTTAATATCTAAATAATTTGACTAATCAAATTTTACAAAACAATATATTAAATTTTATTTTCCTTTTTAAACCTTATTAATAAAGTTACTTAACCAATTTAAAAATCCCGTGGTTCCCACTGCTTGTATATAATTTCCCACTGTTTTTCCTACAGTTCCCCCTGCTAGTTATAATTTCCCCCTGTTTGTTAACATTTCCCACTGTTTGTTATTTAGTTCCCCCTGCTTGTGAAGTGGTTCCCACTGCTTATGCAGTGGTTCCCACTGCTTGCTGTGCCAAACACCCCTGCTGGCGAAATAGACCCAAACACCCCTGTTGGTGTTTTTGCTGCTGTTCGAAAACCAAACACCCCTGCTGATTGTTTCTTTACCCGCTGCCCTTAGATCCAAAACGCCCCCTGCTGGTAAAACTGAACCCCAAACACCCCTGCTGATGGTTTTGTGGTTCGGGTCTGGCCAAAGAAAACACCGAGACCTGCTGTGGTCTCGGTCGGGTCGAGCAGCAACACACCGAGAGCACTGGCTCTCGGTTTTCGTGATTTCGTAAACCCAAAACCCACCTATTTAATCTTGAAAACAAAAACCATATCTTTCTTGATTAAGACTCATGATGGTTCGGAATAGATTGAAGAGAAAGGCTAGATGCATACCGATTTTTAGATGGTTAATTAGTACGAGCAAGGATCATAATCTATCCCGAAATTAACACCTCCATTTCCTTCTTGGTTTTGTCTTCAGCCGTCGGTATTCACACAGGAAATAGGGAACCCTATTTTTGTTTTTTTTTGTTACGTAAGAAAATGAGATGCCCCCTTTTTGTTTGCTTCCCCGTGGTTTTTTTTCTTTTTCCAACGGGCTGGGCTCAAGCCCAAGGTTTCTTTTATTTATTTTTTATAAACTGCCAGCCCAAACATTTAATTGTGGTTTTCATTTCTTTTTTTTATAATTAAATGTCGCGTATCCTTGTTTTCATTTCTCGTGTTTTGTTTCTGAAAAGCGATAATTATTTTTCGTGTAATAACACATACGTAATATATTCTGAAACTTAATAATTATTTTCTGAATAATTATTCATTTGTAATATTTAAATAAACTGAGACTACGCGTATTTACTATTAATGTTTAATTATTTCTGTAAAATAAATAATTCATCTGTAATATTTCTGAGACTAAATACTTCTTATCTGAATAAGCTGTAATATTTATTGTATTTAAATAAACCGGGATTGCGTATTTAATTTCTGTGTTTATATCTCTGTCTAAAAATTAATACTTATATAGTCTATTAAAATTAAACTGCGTATTTAAATATCCTGATTTTTAAATACGGGTTTTACAATTCTTCCCCTCTAAAAACAATAATTCGTCCCCGAATTAAAGATACGACTATACTGGGTTTTACAATTCTTCCCCTCTAAAAAGAAGGAATTCGTCCTCGAATTAAAGATAATAAGTTGATGAAGTTAATAGGAACTGAAAGAACACGCAAACTGAAAAGACAATTAAGCTGAAGGATAATTTGTCTTTTAATTAAGACCTAATGCTGGTGATAGGTATAAACCTGACATGACTGAAATGATCATGAAATGTGACATAGCTGAAGAGAACATGAAACGTGACATGACTGAAAGAACTTAACTGGATTTATTAAAGAAAAGGAATAAGAGGTCCGGATGGACTCCTCCGTTTCGAGTGGTCTCCCGCTCGAAACGATCCTTCAAATGTCTAATATAATAAATAAAATCTTGGTCCTGTTGACCCTGTCCTGATGATGCTGAATAGTTTCTAGTTCTAAACTTAAGGTGGATTTTCTGAACCTGAAAGAATAAGCTATAGCATGTAGTATACATGAAACGGTACGTACAATTATCCTGAAGAGATAACATTTATATCTCTGAGTAAGCTGCTGAGAATATATATAGGGACGAACTACGTGAACAATTGTGAACATGCTAAGTGAGCAATTGTGAACGTGGTTCTTAATTATATGAGGAGCGCTGGCATGGAATTAGAATATGATAAGTGAATCATACTGTGAACGTGAACATATCATGAACGTATGCTGACTGAGGAATGAATGCCAAACGATACGGCCTGAGATGTAAAACGTCTGGCTGGTTATGGAAACAGTTGTGCTAAACTTGAGTCTGATTCCCCAAGCTTTCTGTAACCGTATTCGGTAATAAACTGAGAACCGTGTATCGTGAAATGGCACACGAACTTGAACGTGAACAGTTTTATGAACGCTAACGTGAACTTAAATCATGAGATAGCATAAATATGGACTGATACAACATCATAATGTGAACGTGAGACGTAAACGTGAAGGTGAACGTAAACGTGACCGTGAACATAAGCGTGATCGAAATTCGCGAATGTGAAAGTTCTATCTGACATGATTGTTGATGGAATACCGTGAAATTGTACGATTTATTGCTGAAATTCCCGCAGGTTTGGTACTGCGTACTCATTTCGGATGAAAGAAAAACGCGTAGGTTGATTACATGGTCGACAATGACCTAGATAGCATTATACTTTTTTCTAAGTCTGTGGTAACTGATAACAATCTCCATGGAGTCTTGTCTTCTTTTGGTCTAGAATTTCTACTCGTAGTATTAGCATGTCGGTGTTCTATCTTGAACCTGCAGTAGGTCAGGCATCTAGATATGAACATAGCTGCATTAATGTGTGATTCGGGTTCTATTAAAGTTTCGTCTGGGATTATGTAACATTCTGGTGGAAATCTGGTTGAATAGTCATAGAAGGAGTTTTTGTGATGACTGTCAGCAATTTCTGCGTTAGCAGTCAGTTGAGTTCTAGAAAAAAAAAAAAATTGTACTTCGTTCACAGGCGTCAGTCGGGACCATCAGTTGATGGCCTTCACCTTCGCAGTATTGTTTGGAATTTCTTTCTGCTAAGGTAGAATGGCTCAGAAATACCACTTTGTTTAATTGGAATTCATGTCTGGAAAGGTGTATATAAAATTTTCTCCTATTGAAGATTCTGTACACTGTGAGGAGATGATTCTCGTGTTCTTCTCTAGAATTTAGGAGATCAGAATGTTATCAATGAATGTACTGCCAATTTTGTATGAGAAATAAAGGAAAAATTTATTCATAAATTTTCATGCTATAGCTGGAGCATTAGGGAGTTCAGAAGTAAAATTTAAAATTTTTAGAGTGGTTATTATATGTGCAACAACGGTCTGAAGAACATCATGTTCTTCCCTCACCACTGATGGTGGCATGATCCTGAATTTTTCTGGAAGAATGTTTAAGACACCTCGTAGTAGGTCAATTAAATTTTCTATTCGTGGAATGAATATCGATTAAGAATGGTGATCTGATAAATTTTTCGATGGTGCGCTAGGGCGAATAAAGCCTAGTTTTGGTAACTCTTGCAGCAATTGCTGCAACTCTTTTAACGTAGCTAAAGCCCTGTAATGAAGAGTTTTGAAAATAGGTTCTGTTCCTGAGACAAGCTCGATGTTAAATTATGTCTCGTGGGTAGGAAGGAATTTCTGGAACACCTTCTCGGATGACATCTGGAAATTTTTAGGATAATCTGCTGATCATGGATTCGAGGAATTTCATAAGTGAATTTATAACTGGTAGCTAAAAGTCTTCGTAGCTATAGACTGATAAGTCACACGCTTGTAAGGCAGAAATATTTTGTACTGATTTTTCTGACAGAAATAAAATGAATATATTCGGGATTTAGTAAGACGGATCTTGTCGTTAACTGAAAGGAAAACTTTAATAAACATGGGTGGTACTGTGAAATCTTTTCTGGCTGAGAGGCAGGTAACTACCTGATTCAAAATAAAGCTGGCACAGGAACATGTGAAGTAAACATGGCGATTTTTCACTAAATGCGTTCGTCTATAACCTCACAGAGCGAATACCGCGTGTTTAACCTGAATCATACTCTGGTGGTGGTGACTAAAATTTTCAAATTATCTGGTTCATGTGTGGCATAATAGAACGGGTATACCCCTTGGAGGGTACCCTGAATTTCCGAGGGACTGGTTTAGAAAACATACAGAGTCATGAGTTCTGGCTCGTACTTTGAGAAGATATTCATATGACTTGTATCATAACTGGTGTCCTGACAAGTGTATTCCGAAATGATACTTGGGACCTTTGTCTTGACTGTTGTTTGAACATGTATTTTAATGGGTGAGTCTAAGTAATGATAAGAATTCCTGGTAACTGTTAGGGTTGGCGGACCGGTTAGGCTGCCGATCTCTGTATTTCTGGTCACGTCCGTTCCGGAGTTTTGATGGTTACTGACTGATAAATTATAAGTACGGTGGTTGGATTATCACCTTTTCTGTCACTTTCCTGACGGTCGTTATCATGACCGTGATTCATGTAACTATTTTTGCTGAGTGTCCGGCTGGTTACCGGTTCTCACTCTTTTGACTGAAAGTTTAGCTGAGTGAATTGTGACACCTAACTGAGAAAGTAAAAGCATGGAATAGAACGGTAGTGTTTGATGATTGAAGTTTATTCTTGTCAGAAATTTCAAATTTATAGTTTTCGTCCTTGCTCTGAAAAGTCTTCATAATATAAACAGCATCAGCATCTTATGGAATCTTCAAGGTATCAGCAACATCAGTATTTGTGAGGTCTTCAAGGTGTTAGCAACATCAGCATCTGGTAAAATCTTCAACTCACGAGCAGTATCAGCATCTAGTAGAATATTGACAAGCGGAAATGCCTGAGGTGATTAAGGATCGATTAATGGTACACATGGAGTAAGGTACACGGGGTACACCTGAAATACTGTACGTGAAGTACACGATGAATACTGTTCATGTGGTACCGCTGAAGGGTTGCTGATATGATCGATACTAGTGTAAACCGTCTGACACGGTCAACGGAAAATAATTTGATTTAACTGGTTAGCAACTGAACCGAAACGGTTAACATGGCAGGCTGAAAATTTCTGCGTAGACTTAACGCTGGTTGTATAGAGGCTGAAAAGTATGATTAAACGGAGTTTCATCGATGTTCAGTATGAAGACATGATTGATAAAGACCAGAACATGATTTATCATGAAGTAGGATTTTACTGTAATTCTTCTGTATCTTAGCATGAAAACATCATCACCTTGCTAAAACGTAATCCTCATAGGGAGACATGAACTTAATCAGCATGAAAACGACATCCACTTGAGAGTACAAACTTGACTGATACAACGAACGTAGAAGAATAATCAACTGAGGTTTAACATCAACTGATGTGGATAGTTATGGTTTAATTCACAGTATTCATAGTAGGAATCATGTGACTAAGTAGGGGCGATTCTGGTTCGATCCATACTTGTAAAAATTTCATGAGAACTGTCATGTATAGAATTTACAATCTGGGACTAAATATGAATGGCCGTAGTCCAATCCATACTTGTCAAAACTTTATAAAATGTCATGATATGAGCAAAGGTGAACAACTATGAATCGGTTCGCAAAACAATCTTCGACTGAAAAGCATGAAATTTGACCTGAACAATGGTGAACGTTTATGGCTGGTTCACCAAGTAATACTTGACTGAAAACCTGAATCTGTCAAGAGTAAGGATGAACGCCGTTGGGTCGGTTCACCAATACAAAAATCTGAACGGGCAAGGGTGAACGCCTATGGGTCGGTTCACCAAAACAAAATTCGTAGAAAAGCACATGCGACTAAATATGGCCAATCCTGTACCAACCTTTTACTTAGTCAAAAACATTAAGAAAACCGACTGATAACTGAAGAAAAGTGACTGATAAATGCATGAGAAACATGAAAGATAACAACGCCAAGGATCTGGGAAGTTCCTGGTGACTACCCACTAGTCACAGGTCAAGTTTTAGAGCCTACAGGTCGAACCTATAGCTCTGATACCATAATTGTAACACCCCACTTGGATAAGTGGACCGTTACGTGTATTTATGGCGTGTCATCAAAGCATAAGGTAAATGTCCTAAAACATTAACTGACCATAAAGGAAATACCAGAACCAAACATCGGCAATCCAAACATAAGCCCAAAACATGAAAAATAACATACTGAATGAAAGGACTAAACAATGTCCAAATAAGCAGAATAATGTAAGAACTGCATAAAGTAAGAAGTCTGGATAGCTTCCATCCAAATGCACATGCTCTTAGAATCCTAAAAGCGTCCTGGTGTACCTGCCGTTAGAACATGAAAGGAACTACGGCTGAGCATAACGCTCAGTGAACGGATATAAAACATGATAAGAAATTACTGAAAATGATCAGATGTTGAAATACTGAAGTCGTAAGACTGATAAGTAAAGTTGCAACGGAAATCTGTGTAAAATCTGTGAAGTCTGATTTGTAAATAGTAAAGCTGAATCGTTATCTGATAAATCTGAAAACATGCATTTACTGTATTTTAATTGCCAAGAGCTTATATAGGTCATGTGCTGTAACAACTGCTGCATGAATACATAGAGGGGTGACCTCGTCATGCTGTAGAGGGGTGACCTCTAAATAACTGTGCTGGGTGGAGGGATCAGCTCCAATGTGAAGGATGTAGAGCACACACCACATTCACCTGCTAAACTGTAAACTGTAGCCTAGGATGCATCCATACGCCCCACTAATAATACTGATAAAATGGCCAAGCTGAGCTGAGTGGAACGATGCAGGATATCACTCTCCTGCATGTGAGTCACGACACCGGTGCCTCTAGTGCCATGGTTACGGTACCTCCGTAACTAGTACATAAACTAATCATACTTGTATATAATGCTCAGGCAATTTATTTAATTATTAACAATGATTACTGATAAGCTTAAGCATATACTGGGAAAAACATTTGGCTGAAGATGGGGAATCCTAAACATGCATAGAAAGGAAGTCCTTACTGAAAGGACGGAAAATCCGTACCTCGTGTCCAGTAATGAAATCAGAATGAACGCTGAAGGATCGACTCTGACTTCACGGATACTACATAAATAATGGACGGAAAATAAGTCGCCTGATTACTATTTTATTATTAATGATTTTAACTATTCTTGGCTTGATTTATTTTATACTTATATTACTGTAGGTATATTATCTGATACTTCTGACTGTTCAAATGTTACTGATAAATGTATTCCTGAATTGTTGATTACAGATAATAGTTCTTCTGAATGTATGATATTACTAAAAATAGAAATCCGTTATAAATAGAAAGTTTCCTGAATTAGAAATGGTTCCAATTTAGTTTCCTTGAAAAGTAAATCATTAACGAAATCCCACGTTTTAAGTAGTTAAAAGAAAAGATAAAGTTAATATCTAAATAATTTTACTAATCAAATTTTACAAAACAATATATTAAATTTTATTTTCCTTTTTAAACCTTATTAATAAAGTTACTTAACCAATTTAAAAATCCCGTGGTTCCCACTGCTTGTATATAATTCCCCACTGTTTTTCCTACAGTTCCCCCTGCTAGTTATAATTTCCCCCTGTTTGTTAACATTTCCCACTGTTTGTTATTTAGTTCCCCCTGCTTGTGCAGTGGTTCCCACTGCTTATGCAGTGGTTCCCACTGCTTGCTGTGCCAAACACCCCTGCTGGCGAAATAGACCCAAACACCCCTGTTGGTGTTTTTGCTGCTGTTCGAAAACCGAACACCCCTGCTGATTGTTTCTTTACCCGCTGCCCTTAGATCCAAAACGCCCCCTGCTGGTAAAACTGAACCCCAAACACCCCTGCTGATGGTTTTGTGGTTCGGGTCTGGCAAAAAAAAACACCGAGACCTGCTGTGGTCTCGGCCGGGTCGAGCAGCAACACACCGAGAGCACTGGCTCTCGGTTTTCGTGATTTCGTAAACCCAAAACCCACCTATTTAATCTTGAAAACAAAAACCATATCTTTCTTGATTAAGACTCATGATGGTTCGGAATAGACTGAAGAGAAAGGCTAGATGCTTACCGATTTTTAGATGGTTAATTAGTACGAGCAAGGATCATAATCTATCCCGAAATTAACACCTCCATTTCCTCCTTGGTTTTGTCTTCAGCCGTCGGTATTCACACAGGAAATAGGGAACCCTATTTTTGTTTTTTTTTTGTTACGTAAGAAAATGAGATGCCCCCTTTTTGTTTGCTTCCCCGTGGTTTTTTTTTCTTTTTCCAACGGGCTGGGCTCAAGCCCAAGGTTTCTTTTATTTTTTTTTTATAAACTGCCAACCCAAACATTTAATTGTGGTTTTCATTTCTTTTTTTTTATATAATTAAATGTCGCGTATCCTTGTTTTCATTTCTCGTGTTTTGTTTCTGAAAAGCGATAATTATTTTTCGTGTAATAACACATACGTAATATATTCTGAAACTTAATAATTATTTTCTGAATAATTATTCATTTGTAATATTTAAATAAACTGAGACTACGCGTATTTACTATTAATGTTTAATTATTTCTGTAAAATAAATAATTCATCTGTAATATTTCTGAGACTAAATACTTCTTATCTGAATAAGCTGTAATATTTATTGTATTTAAATAAACCAGGATTACGTATTTAATTTCTGCGTTTATATCTCTGTCTAAAAATTAATACTTATATAGTCTATTAAAATTAAACTGCGTATTTAAATATCCTGATTTTTAAATACGGGTTTTACAGGAGACCTTGTCATGCATTTAGAGGGGTTGCCTCTAATTAAATAGTCTGGGTAGGAGGGATCAACTCCTAGTGAAGGATGCAAGGCACACATCGCATTCACTCTAATAATACTGATAAACATGTAACTAGGATGCACCCATACGCCCCACATGATAATATAATATAATGGCCAAAACTATAAAGGGATGCCACGAGCAATCACTTCGTTGTGGGGAAGTCATAACATTGGTGCCTCAAGTGTTATGGTTATGGTACCTCCGTAACTAGGTGACACTGGTCATGCATGTATATGGCTTATGCTATTATTCTAACATAAGTATCTAACATATAAAACAAATACTGGGAAAACAGTTGGCTGCAAACGGGGAATCATAATAAGGAAAGAATGTCCATACTGAAGGACGGAAAATCCGTACCTTATGTCCAGTGAACGAAGAAGACGAACGAAAGGAAGTCCCACTTCGATCTCACTAATGCTACATAAATAGTATACATGTATAAGTATTCTGCTTACCGAGTACGTAACTGAAAGTCCCTAAACTATGCTTGAAACAATAAACTTAACTAATCAACACACGTAATTACTTATCAAACGTAATGCTTATTATTGTATAATAAAGAAGTACAAGTGTTATGGATAACACCGTTTGATGACAATGTGTTGTGCACACTTTGAACAAACTAAAACCTAACTTATGAACACAGTCGCAGCTGTTTGGTTCTATAAGTTCTAAGAGTTAATGTGTGAATTCTATCAAAGTGTTGAACATTAATGCTAGGCTACATAACCTATTTATAGTGGTACGATGTTGACTCCAAGTACTGGTTGACGGTGACTACACTAGACAGACACTTGTCAGACCTCTGTCACAAGATGTTCTTCTATTCTTGGTAGTCTGCCAGAATGCTTTAGGGAAACAGAGCTGACACAGTTTCTCTTTTCTTCATAGTCTCGTACACATTAAGGTATGTCCAAAGTGTGCTTAGTGTTAACAGGGTATTGCCACCCATGTTAACCCTCAACCCCTCAGAGTCCCTGATACATCTTGGCTGTTATCCATCACAGCCAATGAGTATGTCTTCAAATAATCTTCGACTTCCTTGACAATGTCTCTGACATGGACTCCTTTGAGGTTGCTCACAGAGACTTAGATCTCTGTAAGTCTTGCGATACTTGCCTGCCTCCTAGGCACAGGCAAGTTAATATCTAACAGCTTGATTTATGTTTAAATCTATGATACAGGGAATCTACTAAACTTAGATTCCTAACAATCTCCCCCTATTTAAACATAAATACAGCTAGATCTATCTAAGTTAAGGTAAGTGAGATGACAGCTTCTTCTTACTCATAACAGATCTAAACAAACATACCTCATGATTTTATTAATACTTAAAGGAAATTACAAGTACAATAAAAAAGTGAAATAAAACATGAAGGTAAAATTCAGCTATGAAATCCTTCAATAGTCATCATTCTTGATTCTTTCTTCAGCTTCAGCAAAGTCTGTCCTAGTATCCAATTCGGCTTGCAAAGCCTGTGCAAATACCTTGGAATACTCTATGTTGATTTTCAGTGCCTTTTTGAGACAAATCAGCTGAATGGTTGATGCTAATCCTAGCTCATCTTCCCTTTGGAATTCATATTGACAAGCCCTGTTCATGAAGGCCATACCTCTTTCAGGCTCAGTGTAAGTGTAAAACCCGCATGCTTTTACCATGAATAGTACCCTTAAGATCGTACGTACTAGATTAAAACTTTCCTATTATAGCATGATTACGATTACGTGTTAGGATTTTACGTATTACGTACGTGTTAGAACACGATAAGTATTTACTACGCACGAGCACGAAATAATTATTTAACAATAATTAATCACGAACATGCGATCATGAAATCATGAACGTAATTAAATCACGAGCTATTATTAATTACGTATATATATTTATTACGAGCGTAAATAAATATATTAGGTCACGATAATTATTTAACGAGAACACATTAAACGCGAACACAAATAATCACGAACGAGTAACTAAACACCGAGACACGGAAAACGGTACGGGTACCCCATGTGGGGCCCCTACCCGCGGCTACAAGGGAAGGATGGGCCAAACCCATCTCAATTTTTACTAAGGAGGGTAAAAGGGAAAAACACTACTCATTTTTCACTTTTACAGAAGATTTTAGGAAAACCTAAAAAAAGTTCTTCCTCCTCCTCCTTTTCTTTTTTTGGCCGCCACCCTCAAACACACCAAAGGGGTGTTGTTTGATCTTTGATCTTGGAATTGTTGCTAGTGTTCGTGTTTGTTCATCATTGTTTAGATCCACGCACTCGGTAATTCTTTTAACCCTTTTCTTTTGATTTAATCTTTTTAATAATTAAGAACATGATATGTTTTTCTTAAAAACCTAATTAAATCATAGATCTAACATGAAATTGGTTTTGGTATAAATCAAAAGGGATGTTTAAGGGGTGTTTGTTCTTGGCCGCAGCCTAAACCAAACCCGAGGGGGTCTCGGTTTGGCCATTTGACCACCACCGAGACCATATGGTCCCGGTTGGTTGGTGTGGGTCCCACGACAACAACAAGACAAGGGTAACCCCGAGTTGGTTCGGGGTATGGTGTCGATTTCATGTCCGGTTCATGGTTCTTAGTCAAGATCCGGTTCACGGTGTATGTTAAGATTACTTTTTTTATAATCTTATGTTAAAATTAAATTAATAACATGACATGATTAATTTAATAACATGACTTAGGTTATTATAATTATTAAAATCATGAAATTATTAACCTAAGTATTTATATATTCTAGACTTATAATTAATTAATTATTTAAAAACCATGGTTATAATTAATTAATTAACATGACTTAGGTTATATTATTAATAAATAATAATACATGTTTTAACCTAAGTATTTAACTTTATTTAATTAAAAACATGTTATACTTTAATTAAATATTTTAACCTATAGTTTATTTTAATTTCATGAAATAATTAATAAACTATACATTATATCATATGACTTAGGAAATAATCATGAAAACACTTAGGCTTATATACTTAGCTTATTTAACCAGCTTATTTCTAATTATGGAAACTTTCTATTTTTAGAAACTTAATTAAATGAGGCAGCTAATCTATTTATGGAAACTTTCTATTTTTAGAAATTTATTTATTTCAGGCAGCTAATCTATTTATGGAAACTTATTTAATTAAGGCAGCTGATCTATTTATGGAAACTTTTTATTTTTAGAAACTTATCTATTTTAAGCAGTAACTCTATTTTTGGAAACTTTCTATATTTGGAAACTTTCTATTTTTGGAAACTTTCTATTTTTGGAAACTTTCTATTTTTGGTAACTCTCTATTTTTGGAAACTTTCTATTTTTGGAAACTTTCTATTTTAGGAAACCTGCTATTTTGGGAAAGTTACTTATTATTACACAGTAAGTATAATAATACATGAAATACCAGAAATACTTAATCAGAGTAAACAGAATATAAGATAAACACAGTTTAAGGCTTTAAACAGTAAAACATGATAAGAACATATAAATAAGCTAAGACATGACGTAAAACCAGCTACGTATTTAGTAAGCAGATACTTATTCATGTATGTATTTATGTAGCATTAGTGATACGGAAGTAGGATTCCTCTCAGTTCATTTTCTTCGTTCACTGGACATAAGGTACGGATTCCCGTCCTTTCAGTATGGACATTCTTTCCTTATTAGGATTCCCCGTATGCAGCCAAATGTTTTCCCGTAGTATAAGTATGTGTTTGAATTGATTATGTTTAATTTAGAATACCTATAGCCATATACATGCATGACCAGTTTCACCTAGTTATGGAGGTACCATAACCATAACATTAGAGGCACTGATGTTATGACTTCACCATGGCGGAGTGATTGCTCGTGGCGTCCCTTCAGCTTTTGGCCATTTATATTATATTTATCATGTGGGGCGTATGGGTGCATCCTAGTTACATGTTTTCAGTCAGGATTTCATGGTGAATGTGGTGTGTGCCTTGCATCCTTCACAAGGAGCTGATCCCTCCTACCCAAAAACCAGTATATTAAATTAGAGGCAGCCCCTCTAATTTGCATGATGAGGTCACCCCTCCAAGTATTCATGCACGGTGGATTTTCTTGACCTATATTGGCTAATGATAAAATATGATAAACAGTTTTTACAAGATAAACATAAGGCTTTTCAAACTATTAAACCAGTTTTATCAAGACTTAACCAGGTTACTCGGGACTTAGTTTCTTCCGCTGTTATATGTTATATGCTTATCATATTCATGCTTTATTGTACATCCGTGCACTGAGCGTATTACTCAGCCGTTTTCCTTTTCTATGTTCCCAAAACGGCAGGTACTCAGGGACGGTCGTAGACTTTAAGAGTATGTGCATATGGACTGGAAGCTTTCTAGCCTTTCTTTACTTTATGCATTACTTTTCTTTTGATACACTTGCTATGGACATTGTTTAGTCCTTTCCTTTACTATACTATGTTTGTGTGTGATGAGCTTTACATTTGGACTACCGATGTTTGATTCTGGTATTTTCCTTTTATGGTCATGTAATGTTTAGACATTTTTCCTTGTATGCTTTGATGACACGCCATAGTTACGTGTGACATTTCCATTATCAAAATGGAGTGTTACAATTATGTTATCAGAGACAAGGCTTCGACCTGTAGGCTCTCAAATATGACCTGTGATTAGTGGGTAGTCACTACGGTCTTCCTAGAACTGACAGTTGTTTTCATGCATTCAACATTTTTACGCATACATATATATGTCATTGTCGCAGATTTATGACTAAGTAATGGTTGGTACAGGACTGGCCTTATTTAGTCGCATGTGTTTTATCGAAACTTTTAAATTTGGGACCGACCCATAGGCGTCCCCTCGCTATGTCTTTTGCTTTGGGTGAACTGACCATAGGCGTTCACTCTCGAGCATACAAAAGTTTTCATAAAACTGCATCATGCATTCATACACAAAATTTTCTTGCATAAATTTTTTCTCTTGAAATTTTGGTATCATTTTTTTCATGTATATATATTTTATGTTTTGATCGGTTTAATCATATATTTTATGTTATACTGTTAGATGGCAAACACAGACAATCTCTGGGCGATGTTTGCAGCTGCTGATGCAGAAATGCAAGACGCCCTTCATCAGAACGACGGCTATCCTCCCCCGCCTAACATATTCCCCATAGAAGGAAGGAATCGGCTCATGAGGGAATACTATACCATTAGACAACGACCTGACGAAGACAACAATGACTTCATGCAGCGCTTTCTTCGCTATGCTGGTGTCCTGAGAACAGCTGCAGGCACCACTGAAGAGCAGGCACTACATTTTCGTTGGGCTCTTAATCTAAGGATCGCCAATAACTTATCAGGTGCCTCGTTAGATACGGTAGCACAAGTGGCCGATGCAGCACGTAGGCTGGAGATGCCGCAGGAGAGAGATGAGTTCGGGGAAGCTGAGAGACCCGACAAGAGGTAAAACATTCGTATTCAAGCGGTGATCAACCCGTATTCTTTCCATATATGTCAATTAATCATCTCCTTAAATGTATCTTCCAGGCAGAAAACTGGGGACCGGTCTCAGCCGGCTACTCAGCAGCAGCCTCATCAGCCCAAGGGAAACCGTCAGACTAACGACCGTTCTGCTACGGATAGGCGTGGCGGTAATGATAATTACCGTAACAACGCTGTACACTCCAACAGCAGCAGGTCCTAGTAATTACGCATTTCATTATGATTTCATGTTATAACTCCTTCAGCTCTATGGGAGCCATGCGATAAGGAGCCTTGAAGATTGGTTCAGCTCCTGGAATAAGCTCGATACTGAATTCCACCGAGCGCATCTCCATGGGGCGCAACGGTCTTGTTCGATAAGAAGAAGGACGACAGTATGCGTCTTTGCATAGACTATCGCGAGCTCAACAAGATTACTATCCGGAATAGATATCCACTACCACGTATTGACGATCTGTTTGACCAACTCCAAGGGGCCAAACACTTCTCCAAGATTGATCTTAGGTCAGGCTATCATCAGCTACGGGTCAAGGAGCAGGACATCGCTATGACTGCTTTTCGTACCCGCTGTGGCTACTACGAGTTTGTAGTTATGCCATTTGGCCTGACAAATGCTCCAGCAGTGTTCATGGATTTGATGAACAGAACCTTCCATGAATTTCTGGACAAGTTCGTCATTGTCTTCATCGATGACATCCAGATTTTCTCAAAGTCCAAGGAGGAACACGAAGACCATCTTCGTACAGTACTACAGATTCTTCGCCAAGAAGCAACTGTATGCTAAATTCTCCAAGTGTGAGTTCTGGTTAGACAAGGTGGCATTCTTAGGTCACATTGTATCAGCAGAAGGAATCACTATGGATCCAACGAAGGTTGAGGCCATTACTAAGTGGCCAAGGCCGACATCAGCGTCAGAAGTCCGCAGTTTCTTAGGCTTAGCTGGCTATTATCGTAGGTTCGTGGAGAACTTTTCCAGCTTAGCACTACCATTGACCAAACTGATGCGGAAAGGGGAGAAATTCGTCTGGACTGAAGAACGAGAGAAGAGCTTTGAAGACCTGAAGCAGAAGCTAGTATCTGCACCTATTCTTACTCTCCCATCTGGTACGGGTGGATTTCAAATCTAAAGCGATGCATCGGGGAAGGGACTTGGCTGTGTTCTCATGCAACATGGGAAAGTGATCGCGTATGCTTCACGGCAGCTTAAGCCTTATGAAGAAAATTACCCCACGCATGACTTGGAACTTGTAGCAGTGGTGTTTGCATTGAAGATATGGAGGCACTACTTGTATGGAGAATCATGTGACATTTTCACGGACTACAAGAGCTTGAAGTATATCTTCACTCAACGTGAATTGAACATGAGACAGAGGAGATGGTTAGAGCTGTTGAAGGATTATGACATTTATCTACAGTATCATCCCGGAAAGGCAAATGTAGTAGCAGATGCTCTTAGCAGGAAGTCCGGAATGATCAACGACATTAAAATCGAAGAGGAAATTATAAGAGACTTGGAGCGACTAGACATCGAGATCATGGTTCGTGGACAGCACGGTTATTGGGCTAATCTTAGAGTAGAACCCGAGTTACTCTCTAAGATCAAGGAAGCTCAGAAGGATGACGGAGAAATCTGGGCGATAATACATAATTTGGAGAAACAGACAGAATTCAGAGTAGATGTAGATGGTATCGTATGCAGGGCACGAGACTTTGTGTTCCTGATAACCAAGAACTCCGGGAAGCCTTGTTAGCTGAAGCTCATAGCTCCCCATTCTCTATACATCCTGGTTCGACTAAGATGTACCATGACATCAAGCAGTACTTTTCGTGGAGTGGTATGAAACAGGATGTGGCCACTTACGTCTCCAAATGTCTTACCTGCCAGCAGGTTAAGATCGAGCATCAGCGATCTGGCGGTCTCCTTCAACCGTTAGATATTCCAGAGTGGAAGTGGGACATAATCACCATGGATTTTGTTACTGGTCTTCCGCCTACCAAGAGGAAGCACGACGCAATTTGGGTTATCGTTGATCGACTTACCAAATCAGCTCATTTCTTACCGATCCGCAAGGAAGATTCGGTAAGTAAACTCGCCGATACGTACAGAAGAGAGATCATGAGACTCCACGGTGCACCATCCAGCATCGTCTCAGACAGAGATCCTCGATTCACTTCGCGCTTTTGGAAGAGTCTGCTGAAAGCTTGGGGTACTCAACTTAAGCTTAGCACGACTTTTCACCCTCAAACGGACGGACAGTCGGAGCGAACCATTCAGAGATTGGAAGATATGTTGAGGTCATGTGCGTTGGAATAGACGGGTGATTGGGACGATTATATCTGGTTGGTGGAGTTTGCATACAACAACAGCTGGCATGCAAGTATCAAGTGTGCTCCTTTCGAGATGTTGTATGGCAGAAAGTGTCGCGCCCCAATCTGCTGGGATCAGGTTGGCGAGCGAACACTTGAAGGACCAGAAATCATAGAGATGACCAATGAAAAGATCGCAGTAGCTAAGCAGAAAATTCAGGAAGCACGGTCACGTCAGAAGAGTTACGCCGATAAGCATCGTATGGACATACATTTTAACGTAGGAGATCACGTCTTCCTTAAGGTTTCGCCGACACGTGGTCTTAGACGCTTCGGGATTAAAGGGAAGCTCAGTCCTTGTTTCATCGGACCGTTTGATATCATTGAACGAGTCGATGAAGTATCTTACCGATTGGCGTTACCTCCGCAGCTTTCGCATGTGCACAACGTGTTTCATGTGTCCTTACTCAGAGGGTACCAGTATCATCCCCTTCACATGGCTCAGTATCCACTGGAACAGATACGTGAAGATCTCACTTTTATAGAAGAACCCGAACGAGTTCTTGACAGACAAGAACGAGTCATGAGAAGGAAGACGATTCCATTCGTCAAAATCCTATGGAGGGATCATACCGAGCGGGAAGCCACTTGGGAAACAGAGGAGTCTATCCGAGCTTCTTACCCTCATTTCATATTTTGAATTCGGGTATGTTCTTCTTTTCCAGTTTACTTTATCTATAATTCGGGGACGAATTATTCTTTTTAGGGGGGAAGAGTTGTAAAACCCGCATGCTTTTACCATGAATAGTACCCTTAATCATACGTACTAGATTAAAACTTTCCTATTATAGCATGATTACGATTACGTGTTAGGATTTTACGTATTACGTACGTGTTAGAACACGATAAGTATTTACTACGCACGAGCACGAAATAATTATTTAACAATAATTAATCACGAACATGCGATCATGAAATCATGAACGTAATTAAATCCCGAGCTATTATTAATTACGTATATATTTATTACGAGCGTAAATAAATATATTAGGTCACGATAATTATTTAACGAGAACACATTAAACGCGAACACAAATAATCACGAACGAGTAACTAAACATCGAGACACGGAAAACGGTACGGGATGTGGGACCCCTACCGGCGGCTACAAGGGAAGGATGGGCCAAGCCCATCTCAATTTTTACTAAGGAGGGTAAAAGGGAAAAACACTACTCATTTTTCACTTTTACAGAAGATTTTAGAAAAACCTAAAAAAAGTTCTTCCTCCTCCTCCTTTTCTTTTTTTGGCCGCCACCCTCAAACACACCAAAGGGGTGTTGTTTGATCTTTGATCTTGGAATTGTTGCTAGTGTTCGTGTTTGTTCATCATTGTTTAGATCCACGCACTCGGTAATTCTTTTAACCCTTTTCTTTTGATTTAATCTTTTTAATAATTAAGAACATGATATGTTTTCTTAAAAACCTAATTAAATCATAGATCTAACATGAAATTGGTTTTGGTATAAATCAAAAGGGATGTTTAAGGGGTGTTTGTTCTTGGCCGCAGCCTAAACCGAACCCGAGGAGGTCTCGGTTTGGCCATTTGACCACCACCGAGACCATATGGTCCCGGTTGGTTGGTGTGGGTCCCACGTCAGCAACAAGACAAGGGTAACCCCGAGTTGGTTTGGGGTATGGTGTTGATTTCATGTCCAGTTCATGGTTCTTAGTCAAGATCCGGTTCACGGTGTATGGTTAAGATTACTTTTTGTTATAATCTTATGTTAAAATTAAATTAATAACATGACATGATTAATTTAATAACATGACTTAGGTTATTTTAATTATTAAAATCATGAAATTATTAACCTAATTATTTTTATATTTTAGACTTATAATTAATTAATTATTTAAAAACCATGGTTATAATTAATTAATTAACAAGACTTAGGTTATATTATTAATAAATAATAATACATGTTTTAACCTAAGTATTTAACTTTATTAAATTAAAAACATGTTATACTTTAATTAAATATTTTAACCTATAGTTTATTTTAATTTCATGAAATAATTAATAAACTATACATTATATCATATGACTTAGGAAATAATCATGAAAACACTTAGGCTTATATACTTAGCTTATTTAACCAGCTTATTTCTAATTATGGAAACTTTCTATTTTTAAAAACTTAATTAAATGAGGCAGCTAATCTATTTATGGAAACTTTCTATTTTTAGAAACTTATTTATTTCAGGCAGCTAATCTATTTATGGAAACTTATTTAACTAAGGCAGCTGATCTATTTATGGAAACTTTCTATTTTTAGAAACTTATCTATTTTAAGCAGTAATTCTATTTTTGGAAACTTTCTATTTTAAGAAACTTTCTATTTTTGGAAACTTTCTATTTCTGGAAACTTTCTATTTTTGGTAACTTTCTATTTTTGGAAACTTTCTATTTTTGGAAACTTTCTATTTTAGGAAACCTGCTATTTTTGAAAAGTTACTTATTATTACACAGTAAGTATAATAATACATGAAATACCAGAAATACTTAATTAGAGTAAACAGAATATAAGATAAACACAGTTTAAGGCTTTAAACAGTAAAACATGATAAGAACATATAAATAAGCTAAGACATGACGTAAACCAGCTACGTATTTAGTAAGCAGATACTTATTCATGTATGTATTTATATAGCATTAGTGATACGGAAGTAGGATTCCTCTCAGTTCATCTTCTTCGTTCACTGGACATAAGGTACGGATTCCCGTCCTTTCAGTATGGACATTCTTTCCTTATTAGGATTCTCCGTATGCAGCCAAACGTTTTCCCGTAGTATAAGTATGTGTTTGAATTGCTTATGTTTAATTTAGAATACCTATAGCCATATACATGCATGACCAGTTTCACCTAGTTATGGAGGTACCATAACCATAACATTAGAGGCACTGATGTTATGACTTCACCACGGCAGAGTGATTGCTCGTGGCGTCCCTTCAGCTTTTGGCCATTTATATTATATTTATCATGTGGGGCGTATGGGTGCATCCTAGTTACATGTTTTCAGTCAGGATTTCATGGTGAATGTGGTGTGTGCCTTGCATCCTTCACAAGGAGCTGATCCCTCCTACCCAAAAACCAGTATATTAAATTAGAGGCAGCCCCTTTAATTTGCATGATGAGGTCACCCCTCCAAGTATTCATGCACGGTGGATTTTCATGACCTATATTGGCTAATGGTAAAATATGATAAACAGTTTTTACAAGATAAACATAAGGCTTTCCAAACTATTAAACCAGTTTTATCAAGACTTAACCAGGTTACTCGGGACTTAGTTTCTTCCGCTGTTATATGTTATATGCTTATCCTATTCATGCTTTATTGTACATCCGTGCACTGAGCGTATTGCTCAGCCGTTTTCCTTTTCTATGTTCCCAAAACGGCAGGTACTCAGGGACGGTCATAGACTTTAAGAGTATGTGCATATGGACTGGAAGCTTTCTAGCCTTTCTTTACTTTATGCACTACTTTTCTTTTGATACACTTGCTATGGACATTGTTTAGTCCTTTCCTTTACTATACTATGTTTGTGTGTGATGAGCTTTACATTTGGACTACCAATGTTTGATTCCGGTATTTTCCTTTTATGGTCATGTAATCTTTAGACATTTTTCCTTGTATGCTTTGATGACACGCCATAATTACGTGTGACATTTCTATTATCAAAATAGGGTGTTACAGTAAGTCTGACCATCAATAGGACCAATGATTCCATTTGGTAATACCAAATCTCTGTGCATTCCATCCACTTGAATATCATCAGTAACGAAGGTTTCCTTAACAAATTGAGTTATCCTTCTTCTTTTCTTTCCAGACTTTGGAGGTTCTTGTTCAAACAGCTGTGGTGGGGGATCTATCTTGAGCTTGGCTGCTGTTTCTTTAACCCAGTTAAACTTAGCTTTGAGGGTCTTAAGAAGAGTAAAATTTGCCTGTCCAGTTCTTTTAGCAGCCAAAGCCTCAAGTTCAAACCATTCAGTCAAGCCAAGTTGCTTTAACCTAAAGTCTTTAAAGATATTCATATTTTCCTGTTGGTTATCTCTCCACAAAATCATTTGTGGTGTGTTAGTAGACTTGTGAATGGAATACTTAAACTTGGTGATTTTTCCAGGTGCAAACCTGTTGTTGACGCAGGCATCATAATCAGCTTTTACCTTATTCAATGCCTCTGTGCGTTTGACTTCCATCTCTTTCAACCTTTGTCTTTGTTTCTCCCTTTGAAGTGGAGTCATTTTTCTCAGAGTTTCCTCATTAAGCTCCTTGGCTTTCTTGATTTCATTCAACCTTTTGAATTCAGTAGCATGTTTCTCAATTTCTTCAGGTGTTAGAGGATTCTCATTTGAAGCTGTGAAGGTTGTAAATTGGTATGGGTCTGTGGTTGATCTCCTGTCTCTAGCATCACAACTATTTTCTTTAGTTTGGCGTCTGAGTCTACCATAACTATTTCCTTTCCTTTCTTTGAGACAGAGGATACCATACTTGTGTTTTTCAGCTCTTTATCTCGTTTAAGAAAATCCATCTGAGCTTGGGTTTGTACAGCTTTGGGTAGGGAGCTAACAGTGAACTTGAGTTTCTTGGCAGCTAGTTCACCATCATCCACAGCCTCGCTGGTGTTAACCAGAGTCAGGGATTTTGATGAACCAACTCCATCCTTTGTTTGTTGCTCCCCCTTAGTTTCATCCTCATCATCAGGTACAATTACTGGTGTGATGACTTGGAGAGGGACATGTGAAGGGATAGTGTTGTCAGCAGAGTCCGAGCTTTGTTTGGCAGATTCAAGGTTAAATACCTTTTCCTTCTCCCCCTCACGTTCAGCCTGTCTTTTCAGACGTTTAGATGAACGTGCCTGAAAGTGCTTAGCAATCTGCTCAACAGAGGCAGCCATTTCTCGTTGCCTGGTCCTTGAAGCTCTGTCAATTTTCAGCAGGTGGTTGCAATTTCCATTTGTGTTGTGATGAACACGATCAATGATAAAGTTGGTGTGACGAAGTTGCCTGTTTCGTACAGCATCAAACTCTCTATGCATTGTTAACTCATGATTATGGAAAAGTGCAGGGACCTCTATGATGATGGCATCTTTGATACGTGTGGACAAATGACTAAATTCTTGGGACACTCCCTTTCTTGTACCATCCTTGATAGGTTCAGTGACTGCATCCTTAACCGCCTGTGTTATGATCCTTAGAAAGTTAACAGTGAAAGAATGCATTTCAGATTTTATGACGTCCAGCTTTCTTGATAGGCGTTCCATATCTGATTGATGATGTTCAGGTTTAAGATCATGGATGTTCAGACTTTGTTGTGCATAATCATACTCCCTTGGCAATATATCAAAGTTGGTTTGGGTAGGATGATCAAACAATAGGAATTCAGCTGTCGGATCATATACAGGTCTTTGGAAGACTGTAGTGGCAGGGGTAGCAGAGGTGGGAGTTACTAAAGCTTCCTTGGGAGGAGGAGTGGTATCAACAATTGGTGTGGACACAACGATATCCTTTGGAGGAGACAGAGATTTCTGGTCATCATCTTCTTCATCCTCCTCCTCCTCAATCATCCCCTCAAGGAGAATCTCATCATCAAGCATGGATTCAGGTTCAGAGAAGTCATAGACTAAGGAGAGCACATCCTCTTCAACATCAGGCATGGGCTCTTCCTCGTTTGGTTGATCCCGAATCATTGTATCAGCTTCTTTATCTGGCTGCTCCAGGGATTCAATGTTTGGCTGTTCAACATCAGCCTATAAGTTGTTTTAAATTAGTAACAGTGAAATAAATAAGGGGAATGGTCGCCAGTTCGCTGTCCCAGAGAGGATGAGGGTGATTATTCAGCCACTCCAAAGGATAAATCCTTGGGATTCTTTTAAGAGTGAAAAGCATGAGGTTAATGGTCGCCATTCGCTGCTCCTAGGAAAGCTGAGTGTGATTATTCAGCCCCCCCAAAAGGTTAAAACCTTTGGGACTCTTTTATTTGTGAAACATATGTTGTTAAGGATCGCCATTCGCTGCCCCTAGGAAGGTTGAGGGTGATTATTCAGCCCCCTAAAAGGTTAAGAAACCTTTGGGACTCTTTTATGTGAAACATATATAGTTAATGATCGCCTGTTACGCTGCCCCTAGGAAAGCTGAGGGTGATGATTCAGCTCCCCCTGAAAGGATAAATCCTTTGGGATTCTTTTAAGTGTGAAAAAGATGTAGGGTAAGGTCGTCTTGTAACGCTGTCCCTATGAGAGCTGAGGATGATTATTCAGCTCCTCTAAAAGTAAAAGTTTTGGGATTCTTTTATTGAGGGAACCAAGAGGCTGTGTGAGGTACAACTACTCTAGGTCGAGACATATATGTATTATGGTTGTTGTTTGCCTGAATACTGTCTAGAGGGTGCCGGGTCATCCGGGTGCTTTATAAACACAAATGAATCACTCCCTGGTGCATAGACAGGGTGTACAGAAGTCTTAAGGATTTCTAAGTGCATACAATGACTTCTATGGGTCAAGGATAACCCTAACTTCACCACTCTCACCTATAGACATTTGAGAGTGGCTGCTTGTGGACCTCTAAAAATGATAAGACTGATTACTTGTGTGATATCAGCAGAATTAGGCTGGTTCCCCGTTGTCTCGGCTGACAGCGAGACGCTAGACCCTTGTTATTGGTCAGTTGAAGTCTCTGATTCCACAGGAGTCTCTGGAACAGAGGAGGATGAGAGGTTCACGTTCTTCTTTGCCCTGGCCTTTGCAACAGTTTTGGTGTGGGAAGAAGATGGGTTTTTCTTCTTCTTAGGCTGTTGGCCAGTTGTTGCCTTGGACGTCGTGGTGTGCTGCCTAATAAGTGTGAAAACACTTATCCTTTTACCACTTATTTCCGATAATAACAAGACCAAAACGTGTATTTTATGTCGTAAAAGTCGGAATTATGCGTGGTTTGTGTTTTTATTGTATTTTAGGACCAAAAGATGAAAAAGGAAGAAAACACGGGCTTTCACGGGCTTTTATCGAAGAAAAAGACAAAAAAGACGAAGTCAAAAGATCAAGAGTGCAAAAAGAACGGAAGTACAAGGCCTATTCTGAAGATTTATCGAAGAAAAAGTCTAAAGACGGAAGTTTAATGAAGTCGAAGAACCAAGTCTAACAATAGAAGAAAATTTATAAGACGAGTTCAATTTATATCGACAAATCCCGAGACGACGTCGAGAAAGACAAAGAATTTAAATCGAGTCGAGACGAGAAGAAAGAAAAAGGAAGCAACACATGCACCTACCCACCTCCTATATATACCCTCCTAATGTGTCATTAGGAGGGTGTTAGTTAGTTAATTAGTTCATTTTTCATTTTTTGTAGTTTTAATTTTTAGAGAGAGAAAGTGTTTAACTTTCTCTCACTAGAATTTCATCTTTTCTTTCATGTTTAAGCTTTGATTTAATCTTGTATTTTGGAATCATTAATCTACAAGTTCAAGTTAAGCTTTTCATCTTTAATCTCTTTCTACCTTTCTTGATTTTTATCTGTCTTTGATCCGACATAATCTTTGATTTTGTTTAAGTTTGATGTTTGATTGACTAAAAAGTTTATCTTTTTGTTCATCTTTAAGTTTTTATACGAATTGAGCTTTGAGTTATCATGCTTATTGGCTTATTTTGTATTTAGCTTATTTACTTTATAGTTTTCTTAAAGGTTTCATCTTTTCAAGGTTTGTTTTAAAAAGTTGCTTATTTAGAGTTTTGAAAGTTCTTATTTGTGCTTATTCCCTCTTTTCATCATAAATTGGTAAAGTATTGGATTGTGCTTTTAAAAAAGGAAGCTTATTGATTTTGCTTATTACGTACTTCATTCCATCGGAAAGGTAAACCCTTTTCCGATAGGTGATTCCGATACCTTCATCGGATTAGGTTTTTATATTCCGACGCTTTATTCCGATCTGTGTATCGGAAAAGGGTTTGTGATTCCGATCTGGATTCCGACGGAGGTGATTATTTGATATTCCGATAGCTTTTGGTTAGCATTATTCCGATAGTTTCTTTTTCTTGCATTCCGACAGACTCCTATTCCGATATAGTGATTCCGACAGAGTTTCTTGTGCATTATTCCGATAATTTTGTGATTATTCCGACAGGCTTTCTTTTGACTCATTCCGAAGTGTTTTCCGATCAACATTCCGACATGATTCCGATGGGTTATTCCGATGGAATTAAGTTTTTATTTTAACAAAGTTTTAAGTTTTAAATTCACTTTTAAATTTTTAAGTTTTTAATCATTTATTTTTAATTCGTAATTTTAGTTTAATTTTTAAAGATTTTATTTTACTCAACGACATTTTCATATTTGCTTTTAGTTTAAAATAGATAATCAAACCATTTTATGTTCCACCAAGAACGACTGAGTCGCACTAATAACTAGTAATCAATTCGAAAAGACTGGTTCAACGAACTTTCATACGAGAAAACCTTGTATTAAATGGCGCCGCTGCCGGCTCTTTTCGTTAAGATTAACGGTTTTTAGTGAGAGACGCGTTGGATTTTGGGATCCGTTCACTTTTGAATGTTATTTTTCATGTCAAAATTTTTCAAAAATCCATAAAAATTAAAAAATTTCAAAAATTCAAAAAAATAGAAAAACATAAAAAACCAAAAATATTTCTTCTCTATCTTTCTTTTCTTTTTGTAGGTGTGTATGCGTACCCGTGCTCGTAAGAAGAAAGCAATTGAAGCCGAAGTCAAAAGTCCACCTATTGTCACCATGGACAATCGACCAATGATCGATCTTTTGCAATCGCAAGTAGAGGGCAACACCGATGCTATTATCATACCCGAGATTGGAGCCAACAACTATGAGCTCAAATCCGGCTTCATTAAAATGGTCGCTGCTCAACCATTTTTGGGGCGTACACTTGATGATCCTCATGAACATATCAAAAGGTTCCTTCAACTCACTTATACGGTCAAGTATAATGGGGTTTCACAAGAGGTGATTCGCTTGCAACTTTTTCCTTTCTCCTTAGAGGGACAAGCCCGACATTGGCTTGATAAGGAACCGCCACAAAGTATTCTTACGTGGTTGGATTTAGAGACCAAATTCATCAACTACTTTTTCCCACCCTCACGTACTACCGCTTTGCGGAATGAAATAATTAACTTTGAACAAAAGTACGATGAGACATTTCGTGAACCTTGGGACCGTTTTAAGGAACTTTTAAGAAAGTGTCCACAACATGGTTTCACAAAAGTGCATCAAATTAATACTTTTTACAATGGTTTAAGCATGAATGACCAAGATTCACTAAATAGTGCCTCGGGGGTAACATTTTGGTTAAGTCTTCTAATGCCGCGTGGGATATTATTGAGAATAAGTCTAGAGTGCAAACTAAGAGTGTTCGGGCTAATGTGGCTAGTGCTAGTACTAGTGATGCCGACAAGAGAATCGATAAGCTTACTACGATTGTTGAAGCACTTGCTCTACAAACCGCTAACAATGCCAAAAACATCAATGCGCAAGTTAATGCTTTGAGTCAGTCATGTGAAATATGCGGGGGTTCTCATTCTACACCGATTGTCCTTCGACTCATGACAATCCAGAAAATGTGTATGCCGCTAACGGTAACTTTTCTACGGGAGGCTATCAAGCACGTCCTCAAGGTGACCGCAATTTGCTCAGTTATCGTTCAAACAACTTCCTTTCACCACCCGGTTTCCCCCCTCAAAACCCAAGCAACCTCAATCGCAACAATCATAACCAACCACGAGCTCCAAATCAATATCAAACCCAAAGAAACCCATATCTACCTCAAGGAAACAACTAAGTTTACCAACAATCCGCTTATCAACCACCTTCTTACCATGCTCTTCCTCCCACCCAACCCACCGCATTTAATCATGAGGTTGAAACTTACATGAGGACTAATGACGCGCTGGTGCAGAATCTTCAAAGACAAATCATCAACTTGAAAGGAGATATGGCGAAACAAGGGAATGATCTTCGAGCCGATATGCGAAACTGTTTGAGCAGTCAAACGAATGACTTAAGGGATATGATGGCTAGTTTCTTCCAAAGTAATCAAGCCTCTGGTTCGGGTTCTCTTCTGAGTAACACCGTTGCTAATCCAAGAGGGGAGATGAAAGAAATCACCACCCGAAGTGGCAAAGGTTTAAAGGAACCCGAGATTCCTGCACCTACACCGGTGATTGTGACAAAGGGAAACGAGTCCCCTTCTCCAATTCCTCCACCTTCTACTTCCACCCCTCCACCACCCAAGGATGTGAGTGACAATCCCATTCCGAAGCCTTCATCTCAACCCAATATACCTTATCCCTCAAGGTCGAGGAAAGAGAAGTTGAAGAACAAGGATGATATTCAGGTTTCTAACTTCCTTAAAATGTTTAAACAACTGAATTTCAACATCTCCTTTGCTGAGGCTCTCGCTCACATGCCGACATATGCTAAAATGTTTAAAGATCTTCTCAGTGACAAAGAAAAGATTCTCGATATCGCTTAGACCCAACTTAATGAGAATTTCTCCGCAGTGTTCTTAAGGAAATTACCCACCAAACTTGGTGATCCGGGTCGTTTTCTCATTCCTTGCAACTTCCCCGGGGTAGAGAATTGTATGGCCCTAGTCGATCTAGGTGCTAGTATAAACTTAATGCCATTAAGTGTTTGGAAACAATTATCTCTACCCGAGCTAGTCCCCACACGAATGACATTGGAATTAGCTAACCGTACGGTTGCTTATCCGGTGGGGATAGCCGAAGATGTCTTCGTTGGTGTTGACAAATTCACCTTTCTGGCGGATTTTTTTGTCGTTGACTACGAGATGGATCCTCGTGTTTCATTTATCGTTGGACGTCCATTCTTGAGGACCGGTCGCACTCTCATTGATGTATCCGCGGGCGAATTAATCATGAGAGTTGGTGAAGATAAAATCGTCTTCAACATGGGTAAACTTTCTAAGCAACCTTGTGAAAACGAGATCGTTAATTTCATTGACGTTCTTGATGAGGCTTGTGAAGAGCATTTCAAAGACGCTTGTAAAAGTGGTTCTTCTTCTCTACCCATTGTTGAGACCGTTGCCTCTATTGCTCCATCACTAACTCCATTTGGAGAAAGTGATTTCCTTTTGAAAGAATTTGAAGCAACTTTGGGGGATGTGGACTTAAAATATGATGATTCTCCCTCCGATTGGGATGAAGACATTCGTACCATTGAGAAACTTCTCAATGAGGACCATATTTCTCCACCATCTCCTAAGGAAATCTCTATCGATGATCCGAATTTGACTACGCCTTCCATCGAAAATCTCCAGATTTAGAGCTTAAGGATCTACCGTCTTATCTCGAATACGTGTTCCTTGAAGACAATAAGAAGTTACCCGTCATCATCGCAAAGGACTTGAAAGAGGATGAAAAGTCTCGACTTATCGACGTGCTGAAGAATCATAAGAAAGCAATTGCTTAGAAAATTTCCGACATCCGCGGAATTGATCCGAACTTTTGTACTCATAAAATTCTAATGGAGGATGACTTTAAACCCCCAATCCAAAGCCAAAGAAGGGTTAATCCTAAAATTCACGACGTCATCAAAAAAGAGGTTATCAAACTTCTAGATGCCTGAATGATTTACCCTATTTTGGATTCGCCATGGGTTAGTCCCGTCCATTGTATGCCTAAGAATGGTGGAATAACCATTGTTCCCAATGAAAACAACGAGTTGATTCCTACTAGACTTGTTACGGGTTGGCGAGTTTGCATAGACTATCGCAAGCTCAATGATGCCACTCGCAAGGATCATTTTCCTCTTCCTTTCATGGATCAAATGCTCGAGCGTTTAGCGGGTAATGATTATTATTGCTTCTTAGACGGGTTCTCCGGGTATTTTCAAATTCCCATCGATCCTAAAGACCAAGAGAAAACCACATTCACTTGTCCTTATGGAACATTTTCTTACAAAAGAATGCCTTTCGGCTTATGCAATTCTCTTGGGACTTTCCAAAGGTGTATGATGGCTATCTTCTATGACATGGTTGAAGAAACATGGAAGTCTTCATGGATGATTTCTCGGTCTATGGTGATTCTTTCTCATCTTGCCTTGCCAATTTAGAACGTATGCTCAAACGGTGTGAAGACACTCGTCTCGTTCTTAATTAGGAAAAATTCCATTTCATGGTAAAAGAAGGTATTGTGCTTGGTCATAAAATCTCCAAAGCCGGTCTCGAAGTCGACCGTGCTAAAGTTGAAGTGATTGCTAAATTACCTCCACCTTCAACCGTGAAGGGTGTGAGAAGTTTCCTTGGTCATGCGGGCTTCTATCGTCGTTTCATTCAAGATTTTTCTAAGATCGCTCGCCCGATGACCCACCTCTTGGAAAAAGATACTCCTTTTATCTTTTCTAAAGAGTGTATTGACTCTTTCAATCTTCTTAAGGATAAATTAACTAAGGCACCTATCTTGGTTACCCCTAATTGGGAGTTACCTTTTGAATTGATGTGTGATGCTAGCGACTTTGCTATTGGAGCGGTTTTAGGACAAAGAGTGAACAAACACTTCCAACCAATCCATTATGCTAGCAAGACAATGACGGGGCTCAATTGCATTATACCACTACCGAAAAAGAGCTTTTAGCTGTAGTGTATGCTTTTGAGAAATTTCACCCCTATCTTGTCCTTTCCACCACCATTGTCTATACCGACCATTCCGCGTTAAAGTACTTGTTAACTAAACAAGATTCCAAGCCAAGACTTCTTCGTTGGATTTTGCTCCTACAAGAATTTAAAATCGAAATTCGTGATAAAAAGGGAGCAGAAAACCTAGCCACGGATCATCTTAGTAGACTCGAGGATCCTTATCAAGGGTAGCTCCCAAATCAAGAGATTAATGACTCTTTTCCCCTTGAGGCCTTGATGTCTATTAACTCCAATCTTGATGAAACCCCATGGTTTGCGGACATTGTAAACTATTTGGCGGGTGGAATTCTTATGGAAGGGTTAACGTCTCAACAAAAGAAAAAGTTCTTCAAAGACATTAAACACTATTACTGGGACGACCCTTACCTTTTCAAACAATGTGCGGATCTTGTCATTCGTAGGTGTGTTGATGGGCCGACAGCTTTATTAATCCTAGAGGCTTGCTATAAAGGACCCACCGGTGGTCACTTTGGTCCCAATTACACCGCGAAGAAAGTTTTTGACTCTGGATTTTATTGGCCCACCATTTATCGTGATGCATACGAAACGGTTAAGCATTGTGATGCTTGCCAACGCCAAGGCAAGATCACAAATAAAGATGAGATGCCTCAAAATTTCATACAAGAATGTGAAATCTTTGATGTATGGGGCATCGACTTTATGGGGCCATTTCCATCATCTAAAGGGAACACGTACATCATCGTAGCCGTTGACTACGTATCTAAATGGGTTGAAGCAAAGGCTCTCCCTACGAACGATGCGAGGGTGGTTGTGAACTTTCTAAGGCAGCTTTTTGCTCGATTCGGTGTTCCTCGTGCTATCATCAGTGACCGCGGGACTCATTTTTGCAATGATCAATTTGCTCGAGTCATGGCTAAGTACGGTGTCAATCACCGTCTTTCCACCGCTTATCATCCTCAAACAAATGGTCAAGCCGAGATATCTAACCGTGGACTGAAGAGATTTTTTTTTGGTAAAGACTGAAGAGAATTTTAGAGCGTACTGTGGGAGAGCATCGTGCCTCGTGGTCCGACAAGTTAGATGATGCTTTGTGGGCTTTCCGTACCACATATAAGACACCGATTGGTTGCACTCCATATCGTCTTGTGTACGGGAAGGCATGCCACCTCCCTATTGAATTAGAACATAAGGCGTACTAGGCCTTGAAGTGGGCTAATTTTGATATCAACAAAGCCGGTGATCTTCGGAAGATTCAACTCAACGAGCTAAATGAACTGAGGAATGAAGCTTATGAGAATTCATTGATCTACAAGGAGAAGAACAAGATCATTCATGATTCAAGGATTAAGAACCGAGAGTTTCACATCGATGATCAAGTTTTACTCTTTAACTCTCGGTTGAAGATCTTCTCGGGCAAGCTGAAGAGCCGTTGGTCTGGTCCATTCATCGTTGCCAAAGTCTTCCCTTACGGCACCATTGAGCTTTCTCAACCAAATGGGCCTAATTTTAAAGTGAATGGCCAGCGTGTGAAGCTATACTTTGGTGAGGACATCTCTCAGGAGATGATTCCATCCCTCACCATGTTTCCCTTGAATTAGTTCTAGGTCGAGTCAGGCTCGTGACTCAGTTAACAAAAACAAGTGCTTCTCGGGAGGCAACCCGTTGATCTATCCTTTATCGTTTTCATAATAAGTGTAGGGGTAGCCCCATAGGTGTTTGTTGTCTTGTTTCTTATGATGTGCAGGGATTCAAGCTTCAAAGAGCACTTTTGATGACATTTGACGAACCGTGATCCCGTGTACCCGTCTTCCTGGTTCTATCCTAAACTGTCGTGATTCAATATTTCATATATTATATGTTCACATTGAAATCACTATAGTCGTCCTTTCCTTAGCAAGATTTAAACAACGTTCACAATGTCCTAAGTGTAGGGGAGGTTACTCCCACATGCTTAAACATTGAGGACAATGTTTATATCAAGTGTAGGGGGACTTCTATCGAAGTAAGTGGGCTTTTCCATGATTTTGTCCTCATTTTAACCGGAAAATTTGATTTTTCGACATTTTTCAAAATTTTTAATCTATTTTGGCCTAGTAGTATAATAGTATTTTCCTTTGATATCGTTATTTACTTTCTTTGCTAGAATAAATTTTGAATAAAGTGGTTTTAATTTTTCAAAGTCATGAATCTTTTGACTCTACCTGAGTTTACTTATCCAAGTTTACTCTAGCTAGTATCCTTAACGTGTTTAAGTCAAGTTTTGCTAGGCTTTTATATAGGGAGCTTTAAAACGCGAAAGTCTTAACTCTCACGGGTTAAGAACAAGAACTTTTCGCAAGTTCCTATAATTGATCCTAGAAAGTCGTTTATCAAGGGAACTTTAAAATGCGAATTCTAAACTTGAAAGAGTCTAAGAATTTGCAAGATCCTATAGATGACTTGAAAACCCAAAACTTTGATTTAATTGGCTAAGCATCCAAGAGTCTCATTCCTTGAGATTTTAAATTGTGGAGAACGAGAGATGATAGAGTCAATTATATGTTTGGTATTCTTTCATGAATTTATGTGAGTTGATTATAAGCTTTTTCTCCCATCGCTTGTTAATAAATATATTTGCAATAAATAAGGTTGTACGATTTGAAAAGTTACTTAGCTTCTAGCCCAAGATCGTTTAAAAGTTGCTCGGTATTAATTAGAGTTCATAGCCAAGGCATAACTTATTGAAGCGGGATGCGAAGATGGGCGAGTCCGAAAAGGCCCTAACAAGGCATGAGGGCTACATTTTGTTGCTAAAGATCCCAAGTGATGTGAAGAATCATTTATCAAAAATCAATACGAAGGATCGAGACACACGACGAAAAGCAAATACTCCCCTAAAGATCATGGAGAATTCTATCCAAAAAGGCCCTAACAAGGTATGAGGATAAATAGATCCAAGTCCTAAAAGGAGGCGGATCATTGTATATCAAAGTCCAAAATAAAGATTGGAGAAAAATGAAGAAGTCGTGGTCCAAGTATGAAGAATCTCTCAAAAACTTCAAGTGAAGAAATTCCTATTATGAAGAGAAGACCATAATTTCAAGAACGTCTCTCAAAGATTCGAAGTATGAAGTCGCTGCCAAATATCGGTCCGAGAAAGGTCTCAAATCGTGAAGCGAGTTATGCCAAGATATGAACTTTAAGAGGTCCCGAGAAGTAGTTTTAAAAGATTTTGTCCTTTAGCTAACTATTGATTAAATCATCTCACTTTATTTCCGGCCTAAATAAACTATCGAAATAAGTCAAACAATGCATCCTCGTGATCATTCAAGACAATCATAAAATATAAGAGATACACCTAGGAATAAGGGAGTCTAAGTGAATAATTGGGCCACATGAGTCTAAGTGAATACTTATACGTATACGTAAACACCACAATATCACCATTTTCATTTCATAGTCACCACTTGTGAGCTCATGAACATGAAATAACCGTTCCTCGATTTAATTATGGGTACTCTATACTCATAAACGATAACCACACCAACCTCGTTCACACAAAATAAACACGTAAACACACAATTCAAGTAAGCACACATAAAATAACCTAAAAGTAAGACCAAGTGACAAACCCAAAACCACGGTTGTCACATCACTCCCTCCTAATAGAAATCTCGTCCCGAGATTCACTCCCAAACTCAAACTTATTCTCAGCAAACAAACGAGGATACATATCCCTGATAAAACCTTCACGTTCAAACGTGAACTCAGTTTACACGAAAATAATCTCAACCAACAACACATGAGCCTTAACCGTCCGCGAGGAAACTTATCAAAACCATAAAGTTATGTAACCAACCTAACTAAATCTCGCAACTCATCAAACAAGAACTGTCTTGAAACCAAGTTAGGAGCCGTCACATAACTCAACGGGTTTAAAACTGTCACCCCGATTTCAGTCTTACTCATAAATACCATAAATCAAAACTCATCAAAATATAACAACGTATAATAAGGTCTAAAGAACTCTCAAATTCCTTCCCAACTCATCTCTATGTTAACCCTCCAAGTGTTCATTACCGCAAAATACCCAAAACACGAGTTTAAACCATGTTGTCCGAAAATTAACCTTGAACTCAACACTTGCACAATTAACTCGACCAAGCTACTGACTTCCAATTACGAAACTTTCTGAATATTTGAAAAGTATGTTCTGAGTACATAATTTTAGGCTTTTTAATAACCCAAAAACCTTTAAAAACGAATAAGTTATGACCAAAACGATTTTTCTCAAAATCTGCCTAGGCATTAGCGACAGTTTCTGACAGTTAACGACATATTTTGACAGTTTAGCGACAGTTTCTGCCTACTCCGATTTATACAAAAAAAAAACGATTTTTAAACCCTAAACCCCCCATTAATTACCAAAACTAGAACCTAATTTATTTTAATTCCAGAAAATTAAAACTCTATTAATTACATGATTTTAACATATTTCACTAAATAAGAACAATATTTTTAACTTAAGAACAATAACTTTAGGTGATCAAAACCAAAATATTTTAAACTAACCGAGTCATGCTTATATGTTAAAGAATTTATATTCCACCTTATTTGAAACATGATCCTGACACTTTCTTATTTCATCGACTACCAACAACTATTTTTTTTTAATTTGCAAGTTCTATTTTTTTACCATGTATAACTTGAAACAAAAGACATCGTTACCCCAAAAAGAAATCTCCACCATCTCAAAATCCTTCCGCCAAAAGTACCGTACAAACACACACGTGAAATGAGGACCCGAGAAATGCGCTACTATAGAAGTTGAACATCTCAAAGAGAAACGAGCTAGCAACCATCCCAAGAATACAACCGGTAAGTAGAAAATAATTTTACATACATAGGCATAAGCGTACATACACTTAAATCCATCCAAAATATACTATACAAGCATGTATTAACTCTCTTTCATGCAATCATACTTGAAAGTCCAGTGGTGTTGTGGCACATATATAATTATGTAGGCCTCCATAATTATACATGTTCCCTTTCACCAATGTACTCCCTCCTATGATGACACTTATAAGAAATTAATACTACACATAACACATAATCCAACAACTCACAAGAACATAACCACACAAGATAAGATCCAAAACCCCATGTATTAAAATAACATAGCCAATGCACGAAACACATAAACTCGTAGTCCAGCTGAACTAGCGTAGACAAAATTCAAAATGTATAAAGAACATGAAAACATAATTAAGCGAAATCCAACAATGACTAGCGTATACGACCATGGTTCCACCCGCACTAATCAAAACTCGTAAAGAAAATAACATGTAGTTAAGTATGAACCATAGTAGTTCATAACCTAACAAATACTGTGAAAATAATATTCAAACACATCAATTACTATAAAATGCACACATACTCCTATGACGCCTATATGCAGGGACCCTTAAGCTATAGACTAGGCTACACGACTAGGCAACCTAATTCTCTATAACCATTGGCTCTGATACCATTCTGTCACACCCCACCATGGCGGAATATAGGGCGCGACGTATGGATATCATCACAACAATAGCGTGTCTATAGAGATAACTAAATAATATAAGAAATGTCATAAAATGGTGACACAAATGTCATGACAATATCTCAACAATGCAGGAGTCTAGGTAAGTAGGTAACAGTCCTACCTCTTACCCAAGACAAACAAGTAACACAAACAAAACAAACATATAGGTGCCAACAGTATCACTAATTTAAAAAAACATAAAGGTAAACTAAGAAGGAACGGGGATCTCCTTCTATATGCAATCCTAAGGCATCCAAGTCTAGCCACTTCTATCCTCACGCTTAACCACATTCACACCTGAAAGAGACACTAAAACACGTCAACATAATGTTGGTGAGAGTCATAGGTTTAGACTCCAACGCCAAAACAGTTATAAGCTGTGAATAACAATCATCAACAAAAGAACATATGGACAATGTGTTACAAATATGCATTAACAACTATCAATCAAGATTAATCATACCAAACCAATCCAAGGCTCCTACCTTGCCAACATCCATGGTCCAATAGGTGCCCATACACCTATGTACCTATCCCAAGGCCACTACCTTGGCAAACCACAAGGCCACTACCTTGTCAAACCACAAGGCCACTACCTTGTCAAACCACAAGAACTGAGACGGCACGTGTCCCCCGATCCAAATCATACACAATCAAGAATCACATAGTAGTTAATCACATAATGTACACACAAGTCCATCACAACCATAAAAACATTCACAGCAACAATTTGTAAATAACTCAACACAGTGTCTCTTCCATCCCATCTGGAAGTCAAAATCAATAGTAAACATGGGACTATGAAACTCACCTGATTGCTTCTTCACAAGTCCTCGCACTTAGCAACGAGCTAACAAACCAGAAACACACAATCAATACCCGAACCAACCACCAAGATGGCTCATCAACCTATGATGGACATCTAGCCTATTCTCATATAATTACCTCATTGTTAAGTTCTAATCACCCCATTACCCTTCCTTAACAAGTCCCTAACTTGGTTAAGTTTAATAGCTATCCCGTTCATAATTTTACACAAAACAGTCCCAGTTTTAGGTCTCAAAACTTTAAGTCAAACGTCCACTTAAATATACCCATGGTTTCTGTAAAAGGAATATTCACACTTTTATACATGTTAGTTAAAACCTCCCACTTGCCCTAACCTTAAAGCTACTGTTAAGGCCCCGATATATGTGTATATATTGTTACCTATCCAGAATTCACTGATTTTAAACGTATGAAAAGTTCATTACCATTAGAGGGTCTTACCCTAAACCACAATCTTAGCCCAAGTGCAGATACTCACTAAAATATATAAACCATCTCTCATGTTCGTGAGAAGATCCCAATGAAACCCTAAGTACCCCAAACAACCCAAAACTTAAAAAGAAAACAGGCTGATTACAAAACTGTTTTGACCTCCGACTGTTGTAACCTGTTTTGACCCACTTCCCGACCTCCATTTTAGTTCTCGTTTCTTGCATTGGAAAGCCACTTCAATTACCTTTTCAGGGATACTTGGATCGCATCTTGAATGTTCCTAGAACTCCCGATATGATCAAAACAATTGACTCAAAATTCTGCCCAGTTTTTAAAAACAGATTTAACAAAATCAACCTCATTAATTAACCCTAATCCCTCTAATTACAAGCCCTAATTTATTTAATCATTAAAATATGGTTAATATACTGTTTTTAATTAAACCCTAATCTAATCCATCATATGATCATAGAAACATTAAAAACATTTAATATGAAAAGGGTTAAGAAGGTTTTACCTTTGAATTAATAGAAGATGAAGAAAACCTAATTTTTGAAGAACCCTAATTGGCCACCATTGATGAATTTCGGCTAGAAGATGTTATGGAGGTTAAAAATCTGATTATTATGGTTATGAGTTGGGTTTGGTTAAGTCCTAAAGGCCCCCTAATCCCATTACAAGTCCATTGGGCCTGTTTTGGGCTTTTCCCTTCTTTCTTTCTTCTTTGGTGCGTCTAAACCGGCCCAAACACCCCTAAATTCGTTTTATTTTTATGTTTATTATTTAATATTATGTTATTAATATTACTTTAATTTTCCTTAATTTATTTCAGCTCCTAAAGCTTCCAAAACCACAAAACCGTAAAACTAGTCAAATTTACGCGTTTTACCGTGAAAGACCTAAAATATACACTTTTATAAAAAATCTCAAATTTTGAAATAAACTTTATAACTAAGTCCTAAATGACTTCTTCTTCAAGTTTACGACTAGAGCGGGGTTAGAGCAAGTTATTGAAAAGGGTCTATGGATGATAAGGAATCAGCCTCTAATTCTTAACAAGTGGACTCCAGATTTGGTTCTCTCTAGGGATGCTGTGACTAAACTTCCGGTATGGGTTAAGATACATAAGGTGCCTGTAGTGGCGTATAACGCGGATGGTCTGAGTCTTATTGGGTCACAAATTGGATCGCCAATCATGCTTGATGCCTTTACTAACACTATGTGTATGGAAGAATGGGGTCGAATGGGTTATGCACGGGCTCTTATCGAGATTGCAGCAGACAAGGAGCTCAAAACTAAAGTTACTATGGCTGTTCCACATCTTGAGGGAGGGGGGCACTCTAGGGTTTGTATGAATGTAGAATATGAATGGAAACCACCAATGTGTGAGGAGTGCAAAGTGTTTGGCCATGCTTCTGATCAATGTCCTAAGAAACCGGTTCCGACTACTGCTGACCAGGGAGTGGATCTTACTGAATCACAAGATGGATTCATTAAGGTTACTACAAAAAAGCATAAGAACAAGAAAACGAATAAAGGTAAGAATAAACAATCTCAGGGTGTTTATATCCCTCGAACTGAGTTAAAACTTAAATTTGCACGTGATAAGGGGGAAGGGTCAAAAACGAAGGATGTGGTGGCTAAGCCACCTGAAAAAGAGGTGCTTTTAAAGAACTCTTTTGGTGTGCTATCTGATGAGGAAGGCAAAGATAATTTAGGGGATGGGTTTGTTAATGATGACAGTGACGACGAGGACATTGATGAACATTTAGTCATGGAGAATTCTCAGCAAAGTTCAAATAAAGGAGCAAGCACTCCTGTTAATTCGGTGATCAATGTTTAACATTGCTGCATGGAATATAAGGGGTCTGAACTTCTCCCTTAAACAAAAGGAGGTTCGACAAGTGATTGATGATAATAATCTTTCTGTATGTGCAGTCCTTGAATCGCATGTTACTGATTCTAAATTGACGCAGCTTTGTTCATATTTATTTCGGCAGTGGGATTGGACTTCTAATGCTGTTTGGTGTAATAAGGGGTCTCGGATTATTCTGGGATGGAATAGGAATGATGTGGATGTTAGTGTGATTACTTAGTCTGCCCAAGTGATTCACACGCGATTGTGGTTAAAACATGATAAAAAAGAATTATTTTGTTCTTTTGTTTATGCCCATAACCTGTATACTCACCGGCGTGAACTTTGGAATGATCTTGCTAAATTTCAGGTTTATGTTCGACAACGGCCATGGTGTTTGCTGGGAGATTTTAACGCAGCTCTTAATCTTATTGACGTGGTTACGGGATCTTCTAATATTGATCTCTCTATGCGAGAATTTCGTGAGTGTGTTAACAGGTTGGAGGTCAAGGATGTGCAATATACTGGGTTGAACTATACTTGGATGCAGAAGCCTCATGGTAGTGACGGTTTGATGAAAAAACTGGATCGGATTATGGCAAATGAGGTTTGTCTGGATTTGTTTGTGGGCTGTCATGCTATATTTAAACCTTACCGCATATCGGATCATACCCCTGGGGTGTTATGTATTCCTACTGATGTAAGGAAGAGACCTCGACCTTTTAAATTTCCTAATAGCTTGGTGATGCATGAGCATTTTAAGGACACTGTTACTGCTGGATGGACTATGCCCGGGAGTGGATTCCATATGTTCAAGTTGGTACAAAAGTTAAAAGGGCTTAAAAAGCCTCTTCGTCGTCTTTTTTATGATCAGGGGAATTTGCATGAAAATGTGAAGCGCCTTAGACATGAGCTTGATTTGGTACAGCAGGATCTTGACAGAGAACCGTTTAATGAAGTTCTTAGAGAGGAGCAGATGTTATACTTGCAAGCCTTTAACCATGCTAGTCTTATGGAGGAACATTTTTTGCGTCAAAAGGCGAAAATTAATTGGCTTAGGGATGGTGATAATAATTCTGCTTTCTTTCAAAGAGTTGTGAAGAATAGAACGCAGCGAAATAGAATTGGCGTTATTATGAATGCTACAGGGGAAATTTTTGCTAATGATCGGGTTGCTGATGCTTTTGTGCAGTATTATGAAGGTTTCTTAGGGCAGCAGGAGGAGGTGATGGCTTTAAATGACCAAGATTTATTTGTTAATCGTATTGATGCGGGTTTGGCTCTTGATATGATTAATCATGTTTCTGATGGTGAAATTAAAGATGCTATCTTCTCTATGGGAAATGATAAGTCTCCGGGTCCTGATGGCTATACTGCGGGCTTTTTTAAAGGGGCGTGGGATATTATTGGTCATGATGTTGTTCTGGCTATTCGGGAATTTTTTGTCAATGGGAAACTCCTTAAGGAAGTGAATCATACCGTTCTTGCTCTTATTCCAAAGGTAAGTAATCCTACTCGGGTAACGGATTTTAGACCAATCTCATGTTGCAATGTTCTGTTCAAGTGTATAACCAAAATACTTGCTAATAGAATGAAGAATAGTCTTAAAGAGGTGATTAGTCCGAATCAGTCGGCGTTTGTCCCGGGTAGAAGTATTGCTGATAATATACTCCTTACTCAAGAAATCATGCATAATTATCACTTGAATCGTGGTCCGCCTAGATGTGCTTTCAAGGTGGACATTCAAAAGGCGTACGATACGGTTAATTGGTCATTTCTTAAGGAGGTTTTGGTTGGATTTGGTTTTCATGCAAGATTTATTGGGTGGATTATGGAATGTGTTTCAACGACTTCATTCTCGATTAGTCTTAATGGCATGTTTCATGGTCATTTCAAGGGTAAGCGGGGTTTACGTCAAGGAGACCCTATTTCTCTATATTTATTCACTCTTGTTATGGAGATTTTAACTCTTATGCTTCGAAGACGAGTTAGAGAAGTGGATAGATTTTCTTATCATCGATATTGTGAAAGATTAGAATTGGTGAATTTATGTTTTGCTGATGATCTATTCCTATTCACTTACGGGGATGTTAATTCGGCTAAGGTGATTAAAGAGTGCCTTGAGGAGTTCAAGAGTATGTCGGGTTTATCTCCGAGTTTACCTAAAAGCACTATTTATTTTTGTAACATCACGAACCCAGTGAAAACTGCTATTCTCCAACTGCTGCCTTTTGAGGAAGGTAAACTGCCGGTTAAACATCTTGGTGTGCCTTTGATCTCGTCGAGGCTTATGTATGGGGACTGTAAGGAGTTGGTTGATAATATCCAACTTCGAATTGATGGCTGGCAGAATAAAGCTCTTTCCCGTGCAGGTCGTTTGCAACTTATTAAGTCGGTTTTGGGTTCTCTTCATGTATTCTGGGCTGCGGTTTTTATTCTGCCCGCGAGAATCCTTGCGAATATTGAGCAACATATGAGATGTTTCTTATGGTCTCAAGGTGGGTCGAGTGTTGGGAAGTCTAAAGTTGCTTGGGATATGGTTTGTTTACCGAAGAAAGAAGGTGGTCTTGGTATACGTCGTCTTTCTCCATTTAATCAAGCTCTTATGGTGTCTCATGTTTGGAAACTTGTTTCGAATAAGGACTCTTTGTGGGTGAGATGGGTGCATATGTATAAGCTAAAGAATCGAAGTTTTTGGGATGTTCCTATTCGTGGAAACATGACATGGGCTTGGCGTAAAATTCTTCAATTGAGACCGTTGCTTCGTTATTCAATATGGCATAAAGTTGGGGATGGTAATTCTACGTTGGCTTGGTATGATTCTTGGTGTTCCCTTAGTCCTCTTTCTAATATTATATCTAGTCGGGACATCTTTCGATCGGGATTTAATAAACAGACTAAGGTTCGTGATCTTATTGATGCGGGGCAGTTCAATTGGCCTAATGAATGGGTGCATAAGTACCCTTTATTAAGCAATATTACCGTTCCAGTTTTACGTGAAGGAAATGCCGATATTCTGGAATGGAGAGATTTAGACGGGAATCCGAAACCGTTCTCTACGCTCGCTGTGTGGAATTTGTTACGACCCCGAGAGATTCAGGTTGCATGGTATCATGTTGTTTGGTTTTCAGGGTGTATTCCACGGCATGCATTTACATTATGGTTGATTATTAAGCGTAGGTTGAAGACCCAAGATCGAATGAGGGAGTGGGATAATGTGGATTTGTCTACGTTGAGATGTGCCCTTTGTGAGACGACGCATGATTCGCATGAGCACTTATTTTTCGAGTGTTCGTTTTCTATTCAAGTGTGGAACACAATTAGAAGAGTTGCTGAATTTCCTTCTTCCATGGTTGCTATAGAAGATGTGGTACATGCTTTACTTCCGATTGCTCATCAGAAATCTACCCGAAGTGTTGTAGCGAAGCTTGTGTTGGCTGCGACTACTTATTTTATATGGCAGGAGAGAAATAATAGACTCTTTAAGAATTCTAAGAGGACGGCTGCCCAGGTTGTTGAGGTTATTGAAAATTCTATTCGGCTCAAGCTCATGTCCTGCCGTTGGAGACATTCTCGGAGCGTTTCAGCTTTGGTGCAGAAATGGAGGTTATCAGCTCAGTTGATTAGCTAGTTTCTTTATGGAGGGTTCATTTTGTTCATGCTCCTATAGATGGTTCTTTCCTATAGGTGTTTTAGCTTATTTTATGTAGTGATTATATGGCATGTCATATAATCGGGTAGTTCAAGTCTTCTTTGAGGTTAACTCGGTATCTCTGCCGTGTTCCATTGTACTTAATGTTTTGGGTGATTAATATATTTTACCGGGGAAAAATTTCCCTTTTACCCAAAAAAATAAGTCCTAAATGACTTAAAACCATCCCGAAAAATATTCATATGGATAATTACCTCACCCGAGACCTCTAAATGCTAAACCGTAAATCCTAAAAAAATACTATTACTATAATACTTATACGTATACGTAAACACCACAATATCACCATTTTCATTTCATAGTCACCACTTGTGAGCTCATGAACATGAAATAACCGTTCCTCGATTTACTTATGAGTACTCTATACTCATAAACGATAACCACACCAACCTCGTTCACACAAAATAAACACGTAAACACACAATTCAAGTAAGCACACATAAAATAACCTAAAAGTAAGACCAAGTGACAAACCCAAAACCACGGTTGTCACATCACTCCCTCCTAATAGAAATCTCGTCCCGAGATTCACTCCCAAACTCAAACTTATTCTCAGCAAACAAACGAGGATGCATATCCCTGATAAAACCTTCACGTTCAAACGTGAACTCAGTTTACACGAAAATAATCTCAACCAACAACACATAAGCCTTAACCGTCCGCGAGGAAACTTATCAAAACCATAAAGTTATGTAACCAACCTAACTAAATCTCGCAACTCATCAAACAAGAACTGTCTTGAAACCAAGTTAGGAGCCGTCACATAACTCAACGGGTTTAAAACTGTCACCCCGATTTCAGTCTTACTCATAAATACCATAAATCAAAACTCATCAAAATATAACCACGTATAATAAGGTCTAAAGAACTCTCAAATTCCTTCCCAACTCATCTCTATGTTAACCCTCCAAGTGTTCACTACCGCAAAATACCCAAAACACGAGTTTAAACCATGTTGTCCGAAAATTAACCTTGAACTCAACACTTGTACAATTAACTCGACCAAGCTACTGACTTCCAATTACGAAACTTTCTGAATATTTGAAAAGTATGTTCCGAGTACATAATTTTAGGCTTTTGAATCACCCAAAAACCTTTAAAAACGAATAAGTTATGACCAAAACGATTTTTCTCAAAATCTGCCTAGGCATTAGCGACAGTTTCTCACAGTTAGCGACATATTTTGACAGTTTAGCGACAGTTTCTGCCTACTACGATTTATACCAAAAAAAAAACGATTTTTAAACCCTAAAACCCCCCTTTAATTACCAAAACTAGAACCTAATTTATTTTAATTCCAGAAAATTAAAACTCTATTAATTACATGATTTTAACATATTTCACTAAATAAGAACAAAATTTTTAACTTAAGAACAATAACTTTAGGTGATCAAAACCAAAATATTTTAAAATAACCGAGTCATGCTTATATGTTAAAGAATTTATATTCCACCTTATTTGAAACATGATCCCGACACTTCCTTATTTCATCGACTACCAACAACTATTTTTTTTTTCAATTTGCAAGTTCTATTTTTTTTACCATGTATAACTCGAAACAAAAGACATCGTTACCCCAAAAAGAAATCTCCACCATCTCAAAATCCTTCACGCCAAAAGTACCGTACAAACAAACACGTGAAATGAGGACCCGAGAAATGCGCTACTACAGAAGTTGAACATCTCAAAGAGAAACGAGCTAGCAACCATCCCAAGAATACAACCGGTAAGTAGAAAATAATTTTACATACATAGGCATAAGCGTACATACACTCAAATCCATCCAACATATACTATACAAGCATGTATTAACTCTCTTTCATGCAATCATACTTGAAAGTCCAGTGGTGTTGTGGCACATATATAATTATGTAGGCCTCCATAATTATACATGTTCCCTTTCACCAATGTACTCCCTCCTATGATGACACTTATAAGAAATTAATACTACACATAACACATAATCCAACAACTCACAAACACATAACCACACAAGATAAGATCCAAAACCCCATGTATTAAAATTACATAGCCAATGCACGAAACATATAAACTCGTAGTCCAACTGAACCAGCGTAGACAAAATTCAAAATGTATAAAGAACATGAAAACATAATTAAGCGAAATCCAACAATGACTAGCGTATACGACCATGGTTCCACCCGCACTAATCAAAACTCGTAAAGAAAATAACATGTAGTTAAGTATGAACCATAGTAGTTCATAACCTAACAAATACTGTGAAAATAATATTCAAACACATCAATTACTATAAAATACACACATACTCCTATGACGCCTATATGCAGGGACCCTTAAGCTATAGACTAGGCTACACGACTAGGCAACCTAATTCTCTATAACCATTGGCTCTGATACCATTCTGTCACACCCCACCATGGCGGAATATGGGGCGCGACGTATGGATATCATCACAACAATAGCGTGTCTATAGAGATAACTAAATGATATAAGAAATGTCATAAAATGGTGACACAAATGTCATGACGATATCTCAACAATGCAGGAGTCTAGGTAAGTAGGTAACAGTCCTACCTCTTACCCAAGACAAACAAGTAACACAAACAAAACAAACATATAGGTGTCAACAGTATCACTAATTTAAAAAAACATAAAGGTAAACTAAGAAGGAACGGGGATCTCCTTCTATATGCAATCCTAAGGCATACAAGTCTAGCCACTTCTATCCTCACGCTTAACCACATTCACACCTGAAAGAGACACTAAAACACGTCAACATAATGTTGGTGAGAGTCATAAGTTTAGACTCCAACGCCAAAACAGTTATAAGCTGTGAATAACAATCATCAACAAAAGAACATATGGACAATGTGTTACAAATATGCATTAACAACTATCAATCAAGATTAATCATACCAAACCAATCCAAGGCTCCTACCTTGCCAACATCCATGGTCCCATAGGTGCCCATACACCTATGTACCTATCCTAAGGCCACTACCTTGGCAAACCACAAGGCCACTACCTTGTCAAACCACAAGGCCACTACCTTGTCAAACCACAAGAACTGAGACGGCACGTGTCCCCCGATCCAAATCATACACAATCAAGAATCACATAGCAGTTAATCACATAATGTACACACAAGTCCATCACAACTATAAAAACATTCACAACAACAATTTATAAATAACTCAACACAGTGTCTCTTCCATCCCATCTGGAAGTCAAAATCAATAGTAAACATGGGACTATGAAACTCACCTGATTGCTTCTTCACAAGTCCTCGCACTTAGCAACGAGCTAACAAACCAGAAACACACAATCAATACCCGAATCAACCACCAAGATGGCTCATCAACCTATGATGGACATCTAGCCTATTCCCATATAATTACCTCATTGTTAAGTTCTAATCACCCCATTACCCTTCCTTAACAAGTCCCTAACTTGGTTAAGTTTAATAGCTATCCCGTTCATAATTTTACACAAAACAGTCCCAATTTTAGGTCTCAAAACTTTAAGTCAAACGTCCACTTAAATATACCCATGGTTTCTGTAAAAGGAATATTCACACTTTTATACATGTTAGTTAAAACCTCCCACTTGCCCTAACCTTAAAGCTACTGTTAAGGCCCCGATATATCTGTATATATTGTTACCAAAACTGTTTTGACCTCCGACTGTTGTAACCTGATTTTGACCCACTTCCCACCTCCATTTTAGTTCTCGTTTCTTTCATTGAAAAGCCACTTCAATTACCTTTTCAGGGATACTTGGATCGCATCTTGAATGTTCCTAGAACTCCCGATATGATCAAAACAATTGACTCAAAATTCTGCCCAGGTTTTAAAAACGGGTTTAACAAAATCAACCTCATTAATTAACCCTAATCCCTTTAATTACAAGCCCTAATTTATTTAATCATTAAAATATGGTTAATATACTGTTTTTAATTAAACCCTAATCTAATCCATCATATGATCATAGAAACATTAAAAACATTTAATATGAAAAGGGTTAAGAAGGTTTTACCTTTGAATTAATAGAAGATGAAGAAAACCTAATTTTTGAAGAACCCTAATTGGCCACCATTGATGAATTTCGGCTAGAAGATGTTATGGAGGTTAAAAACCTGATTATTATGGTTATGAGTTGGGTTTGGTTAAGTCCTAAAGGCCCCCTAATCCCATTACAAGTCCATTGGGCCTGTTTTGGGCTTTTCCCTTCTTTCTTTCTTCTTTGGTGCGTCTAAACCGACCCAAACACCCCTAAATTCGTTTTTTTTTTATTTTTATTATTTAATATTATGTTGTTAATATTACTTTAATTTTCCTTAATTTATTTCAGCTCCTAAAGCTTCCAAAACCACAAAACCGTAAAACTAGTCAAATTTACGTGTTTTACCGTAAAAGACGTAAAATATACACTTTTATAAAAAATCTCAAATTTTGAAATAAACTTTATAACTAAGTCCTAAATGACTTAAAACCACCCCGAAAAATATTCATATGGATAATTACCTCACCCGAGACCTCTAAATGATAAACCGTAAATCCTAAAAAAATATTATTACTATAATACTTATACGTATACGTAAACACCACAATATCACCATTTTCATTTCATAGTCACCACTTGTGAGCTCATGAATATGAAATAACCGTTCCTCGATTTACTTATGAGTACTCTATACTCATAAACGATAACCACACCAACCTCGTTCACACAAAATAAACACGTAAACACACAATTCAAGTAAGCACACATAAAATAACCTAAAAGTAAGACCAAGTGACAAACCCAAAACCACGATTGTCACAATGACAGCCAAAACCCAATGTATGTCTTTGATTTCTTTACTTATTTTGTACATATTTCTATCTTTATAGTTTCCTTAAAGTTTAGTATTTAATAAAGGCCAAGGTGGGTTATTTATGATGAGAAATGTAAACTGTGCTTTGAAATTAATGCATTGCATGAGGGCATTGCAATGGTCAAGTGTAGGGGATTTAATAAGTGTGAAAACACTTATCCTTTTACCACTTATTTCCGATAATAACAAGACCAAAACGTGTATTTTATGTCGTAAAAGTCGGAATTATGCATGGTTTGTGTTTTTATTATATTTTAGGACCAAAAGATGAAAAAGGAAGAAACACGGGCTTTCACGGGCTTTTATCGAAGAAGAGGACAAAAAAGACGAAGTCAAAAGATCAAGAGTGCAAAAAGAACGGAAGTCCAAGGCCTATTCTGAAGATTTATCGAAGAAAAAGTCTAAAGACGGAAGTTTAATGAAGTCGAAGAACCAAGTCTAACAATAGAAGAAAATTTATAAGACGAGTTCAATTTATATCAACAAATCCCGAGACGACGTCGAGAAAGACAAAGAATTTAAATCGAGTCGAGACGAGAAGAAAGAAAAAATGAAGCAACACATGCACCTCCCCACCTCCTATATATACCCTCATAATGTGTCATTAGGAGGGTGTTATTTAGTTAATTAGTTCATTTTTTCATTTTTTGTGGTTTTAATTTTTAGAGAGAGAAAGTGTTTAACTTTCTCTCACTAGAATTTCATCTTTTCTTTCATGTTTAAGCTTTGATTTAATCTTGTATTTTGGAATCATTAATCTACAAGTTCAAGTTAAGCTTTTCATCTTTAATCTCTTTCTACCTTTCTGGATTTTTATCTGTCTTTGATCCGACATAATCTTTGATTTTGTTTAAGCTTGATGTTTGATTGACTAAAAAGTTTATCTTTTTGTTCATCTTTAAGTTTTTTTACGAATTGAGCTTTGAGTTATCATGCTTATTGGCTTATTTTGTATTTAGCTTATTTACTTTAAAGTTTTCTTAAAGGTTTCATCTTTTCAAGGTTTGTTTTAAAAGTTGCTTATTTAGAGTTTTGAAAATTCTTATTTGTGCTTATTACCTCTTTTCGTCATAAATTGGTAAAGTATTGGATTGTGCTTTTCAAAAAGGAAGCTTATTGATTTTGCTTATTACGTACTTCATTCCATCGGAAAGGTAAACCCTTTTCCCATCGGATTAGGATTTTATATTCCGACGCTTTATTCTGATCTGTGTATCGGAAAAGGGTTTGTGATTCCGATCTGGATTCCGACGGAGGTGATTATTTGATATTCCAATAGCTTTTGGTTACCATTATTCTGATAGTTCCTTTTTCTTTCATTCCAACAGACTCCTATTCCGATATAGTGATTCCGATAGAGTTTCTTGTGCATTATTCCGATACTTTTGTGATTATTCCGACAGGCTTTCTTTTGACTCATTTCGAAGTGTTTTCCGATCAACATTCCGACAGGATTCCGATGGGTTATTCCGATGTAATTAAGTTTTTATTTTTACAAAGTTTTTAGTTTTAAATTCACTTTTAAATTTTTAAGTTTTTAATCATTTATTTTTAATTCGTAATTTTAGTTTAATTTTTAAAACTTTTATTTTACTCAACGACATTTTCATATTTGCTTTTAGTTTAAAATAGATAATCAAACCATTTTATTTTCCACCAAGAACGACTGAGACGCACTAATAACTAGTAATCAATTCGAAAAGATTGGTACAACGAACTTTCATACGAGAAAACCTTGTATTACTGCCCAGAGGTCAAAGACGCAGACTTGCAAGACACATCAGAGGTATTCACCTTCTCAGAGGAAGGGAGCAAGGACTTCACAACAGAAGGTTGTTTATTAGCGATGTTCAGCATGTGAGAAGTAGTAGGGACATCTTCAGGTTCAATCTCCTTGTAGATAGCTCCAGTAATGCGATAAGGCTTCAGGGATGTGAGAGTAGAGTTGTGGTAGCTGTCACCCAACAGGATTTCGAAGAGAAGAGAAAGAAAGCGAACATAACAGATATTTTTCTCCCTGACCTGATTTGGTCCCTTGAGATTTTCCACGAGGTTTGAGAAGAGTATGCTTCCAACATCAATGTTTGTGCCCCAGATAAGCCCAAAAGCAATGGATTAGTGATTAAAAGACATTTGGTCTTGAGAACCCTGCATACCACCCAGGGACTTGACTATGTGAGTGAGGAGGACACGCTACATAGAGGAAAAGTACTTGATCTTCAAGGGAGACTTGGAAAGAACTTCAGCAGGAGTGAGAGCTGGGTTTACATCATGGATGGGTTTAAGTGTGGCAAGGGCGTCCTTTACAGCCTTTTTGTCTACAACCTTCAGGCATTCATCTCCATGTCTTAGCCCAACCACATTTGCAAAGTCTTTGAGAGAGAAGGCGAAAGGTGTTCATTGCATGAGAGGCTAAAAGTGATGGTGTCGTCAATGACTTCAGCAGAGTACCAGAATTCCCTAAGGTATTCTTGGTAGAAGACGGTTGGGGGTTTTGTGAGTGCTTCACTTACATCACAATTCTTCATAAAGTTCACTAGATCTATGTAGGAATCATTAGGATCCTTGAGCCATCCAATCGAGTTGTTAGAAGCAAGGATGCTCTCATTGAGTTCGAAGGTGATGTTTGAAGCCTTGGGAACTGGGTACCCATGGATTCAAGGTTGAAGAGAAACGAAAATGGTGGAAGGGTTTAGAGAGAGAAAGCTTAGAGAGATGAGATTGTGAGAAATGAGAATAGTGGTAGGTGAGAAGAGACGTGAGACAATATTTATATTCAAAATTTTTGAAACAGTTATTCAAACGCATTTAATGCATAGTGGGAAAAAGACTGCACAAGTGGGTCCCTTGACCTTTCAAAACCATTTGTCTCCTCGTTATTCAGAAAAGAAATAAATAAATATAGGTAATGTTTTTTAGCATTTACTTGGAAAGTAACTACCTAGTTTCATGTGAAAAATATCTAATATTTAATCAGACATTTAATGAACACATTTACTATCAAGCCACAGGCTTTGAGATATTAAGCATCCCTAGCTCAGCAACTAGCCTGTTGAACGAAGGTTCAGCCAAAGGCTTTGTAAAAATGTCAGCTAGTTGCAGCTCAGTGGGAACGAAATGCAGCTCAATATCTCCCTTCATTATGTGATCCCTGATAAAATGATACCTGATATCAATGTGTTTAGTTCGAGAGTGAAGAACAGGGTTGTTGGAGATGGCAATGGCGCTGGTGTTGTCACAGAAGATTGGCACTTTATCGTATAAGATCTCATAGTCAGCCAATTGACTTTTCATCCAGAGCACCTGAGCACAACAGCTGGCAGCAGCAACATATTCTGCTTCAGCTGATGACATGGCCATAGAGTTTTGCTTCTTAGCACTCCATCCAACCAATTTTCCTCCTAGGATTTGACAGCTGCCTGAGGTGCTTTTCCTGTCAATACAGCATCCAGCATAGTCTGAATCTGAATAGGCCTTGAGATCAAAGCCTGATTCCTTTGGATACCATAGACCTAGGGAGGTTGTTCCTTTGAGATACCTGAAAAATTTCTTAAGAACCACTAGATTGGATTCTTTTGGGTTACTTGGTACCTTGCACAGAGAAATGTGGAGAATTGGTTATCAGGACGACTAGCTGTTAAATACATGAGTAACCCAATCATGCCTCTGTATAAAGTCTCATTAACAGAGACCCTTGACTCATCAGGACCCAAGTTGTTGGGTGGAAGCATGGGGTATTTCACTGATGCACAATCAGCTAAGTCATATTTTTTAAGTAAATCTTTAACATACTTTTCTTGACAAATTAAAATTCCCTTAGGACATTGTTTAATTTGAAAACCCAAAAAGTAAGTTAATTCACCCATCATACTCATCTCATATTTCTTAGTCATTAATTTAGCAAAACGTTTACTAAGATTAACATTAGTTGACCCAATGATGATATCATCCACATAAATCTTCACAATGATGAAATCACTCTTGTCCTTGAAGGTAAAGAGTGTTTTATCAATGGAACCCCTAACAAATTTATTTTCAGTTAAAAAATTAGAAAGAGTTTCATACCATGCTCTTGGAGCTTGTTTCAGCCCATACATGGCTTTGTGTAGTCTATACACATGATTGGGAAACTCGCTGTTCTCGAATCCTTCAGGCTGTGCAACATATACTTCCTCAGCCAAATCTCCATTGAGGAAGGCACTCTTGACATCCATCTGATACACAGTAAAGTTCATATATGCAACATAAGCAAGGAAGATTCTGATGACTTCAAGTCTTGCCACAGGAGAAAACGTTTCATCATAATCAATTCCTTCAGTCTATGTATACCCCTGTGCCACCATCCTGGCCTTATTTCTGATGATGTTTCCAATTTCATCCATCTTATTTCTATAAATCCATCTAGTTCCTGTGATGTTCTTACCAGGTGGATCTGGCACTAGAGTCCATACCTTGTTCTTTTTGAACTGATTAATTTCTTCCTGCATAGCAGCTACCCACCCATCTTCTATTAGAGCCTCAGCTACTCTCTTAGGTTCAATTTGAGAGAGAAATTCAGCAAAGAGACATTCGTTGGCTGAGGCTGACTCTGAGTCATGAATTCGTTGTCTAGTAGTAACCCCTGCATTAGGTTCCCCAATAATGTTGACAAGAAGAATGTGTTGTTCTCTTGACCATTTAGTCTGAGGAGTTGGGGAGTCATGGACAGGGACATCTGTGGGGGTAGCTGGCACTATTTGAGTTTCATCCTGCTGAATAGGAGGGCTTTCTTCAAAGATGACCTCAGTATCTGTGTCAACTTCAGCCATATCAAGGGGTACAGATTCATTGTCAGCAGGAGAGTCTTCAGGGATTTGAAGAATTGTGAGTCATCTTCAGCAGTTGAGGAAGAAGGACTACAAGAAGGCTGTGGTTCTTTTTCATCAAGTTCATGAGACGAAGGAACTTCAATGTTGTGTGTTGACAGAGGGTCAAAAGCACGAACATAAGGAGTGAGAGTGTTGGAGTGATGATGGTGATGACAGGGAGGTCTTGGTTATGAGAATTCATCACTTGGGAAGGACACGTTTTCATTAAAATCAATTTCATCACCCTTTGTTCCTGTTCTCTGTATGACATCATCATCTTCATTGAATCTGACATGAAAGGTTTCTTCTACTTCTTGTCTTCTAGTATTGAATAATCTGAAGGCCTTGGCAGTGGGAGAGTATCCTAAGAAGAAACCATCATAAGCTTTTTCATCAAATTTTCCAAGTTTATCCCTGTAGTTATAAATGAACACAAGGCATCCAAAAACATAGAAATAGCTGACGTCTAGAGCTCTATTTCTGAAAACTTCATAGGAATTTTTACCATGTCTCTTGACAATGATTGACCTATTTTGGGTGTAGCAAGCAGTGTGAACAGCTTCTCCCCAAAATTGCTTTGGTAAAGCTGCACCATTTAACATAGTTCTGGCTGCTTCAATTAGAGTCCTATTTCTTCTTTTAGCCACACCATTTTGTTCAGGGGTGCCAGCTGAAGAGAAGTTTTTTGATATTCCTTTTTCATCACAAAAAGATTCAAGTTGTTGATTCTTGAATTCAGTACCATTATCACTTCTTAGAGCTTTGACTCTAACATCATTCATATTTTCAACCTGTCTGATGAAGGACATGATGGTATCAGCAGCATCACTTTTCCTTCTGAGGAAGAAAACCCATGTATACCTTGAAAACTCATCAACTATGACCAAGGTGTATTTGTTGTTATTAATTGTCTGAGGTTTGACAGGCCCAAACAAATCCATGTGGAGGAGATGTAAGCACTTGTTAATAGAAAATGATTGCCTGGTCTTAAAACAAGACCTATGATGCTTTCCCTTGACACAAGCTGAACAAGTCTTGTCTTTAGAAAAAGTCACTGAAGGTAGACCAGCAACCAGGTTTTGTGTGGCTATCTTGTTGATATTCTTAAAGTTGAGATGAGACAGTCTTTTGTGCCACAACCAATTGACACTTTCAGATGCCTAGGCTAGAAAACAGTTTGAGCTATCTTCAGAGCAAGTAGCCATGTTGATGACATACACATCTCTCCTTCTTGGTGCAATAAGCACCACATCATTGTTCTTGTTGAATATAGATCCCTGAGTCTTAGTAAACAAAACCTTGTAGTCAGCATCACACAATTGGCTGATGCTTAGAAGATTGTGCTTAAGACCATTCATATATGCAACCCTTGTAAAAGTTATCCCATTGCAGTTCACTAAGCTGTATCCCTCCGTGTCGCCTGAAGAATTATCCCCAAACACCAATTTAGGACCTGGCTCCTTTGAGTATCTGTGCAGGTATTGTCGAATCCCTGTCATGTGTCTAGAACAGCCACTGTCTAGATACCATACCGATTCCTTAAGATGTTTCTGCACAGATACATAGAAACAAGTTAGTTCCTATGGTGAACCCACTTTCCAGTGGGTTCCCTGAATTGCTGATTAGCAACTCTTGAGTTCCTGTAGAACTTTTGACGATGGGAAAGACAGTTAGCTGTCTCATGGGTGAACCTTCCATAGGTATCATATCCTGGAAAGTCACTACACTCATCTGAGTGATGGTATGTGAATCCACAAAATTTACAGGGAGGATAAGGTCTGTAGTTACGTATTTATCTCCTAGAAGCCTGTTGTCTCTCCCTAGAGGGTGTCTGAGCTCTCTTAACAGCCATTTGTCTATCATGATCTATGGTCATGTGATGAGAGTTTTTACAAATATTGCAGTAATGTTTGACTATCCTTTCACCTTTGGGTTCACCTAGAATAGACTTAGGTTCATGGGAAGTAGAGCATTCAGCGGAAAGCTTAATATGTTGTTTCAAGAGTTCTACTTCTTTCATTAATGACAACAAGCGTTCTTCAGTTGAGGAATCAACTTTGTTCACAGATTTTGTTGAGACACGCTTAAAGGCAACTTGCTTAACAGATTGTTTAGCAGGTACAGAAAATACCTTAGCTGGTGGTTTCTCAACATCTGTTTTGGGTTCAGCCTTAGCTCCTCTAGAGGAACTGCTGGGTTCAACTCTTGAGAGTTTAGGTAAGGGTGGTAAATCAACCACATCTTCAGAGACAGGCACATCAGTCAAGAGGGAATCTGACATATGAATTATCTCTGTAGATTTGAAAACAATCTCTTTTGGTTTTGTAAGGATTTTCAATTTGTTTTTCTTAGCAGAGATATCCCTTTTTATGTCAGCATGTAGTTCATCATTAAGCAATTCATCTATAGTGAACCTACTGCACAACCATTTTTCAATAACCTTATTTAATTCAGATACTTGATCATTTAAGGCACTATTCTTCAAGGTTAACCTATTAACTTCGTTTTGAAGAGATATCATTTCTAAATTAACCTGTTTGAGAGTTTCACATTCAGCCCTAGCAGTTAACAGTTCATGTTTAACAGAGTGAAACTTATCAAGCAAGTTCTTTCTTTGTTCCTCAACAAAGTGTAAATAAAAAATGGTGTAATCAAGGACATGTTTGCGTTCATCACTTTCAGACATAGATAAAAGCATGTGTACCTTTTTCATTGTGATGTCAACCCATTGTCCTGATCTTGCATCTCCTTTCCCAACAGCTGGTTCATCCTCAGCTATTTCCATGAAAGCCCTGACTCTAGTAGTATCTTCCTCATCTGAAGTCAGCGACTCATCATTCCAATCATACGCTTCAGCTACCAACCCTTTCTCTGTCTTTTTATCACCCCCTTTCTTCTTAGAAAGAGCTTCAAGCTTCAAATTCATCTGTTCTAACTCAGCTTTAAGTGCCTTATACTTGTTCTTGTAATCCTTCTTCTCATTGTCTGAGGAGTTGAATTGGTGAGATGAGTTGTTATTTTGTGATTTGAATTTGTAAGGTTTGGTGGAAGATGATGGATAAGAAGGTGAGGATGTCTTTGTGAAAGGACAGTCTTTTTGAAAGTGTCCAAGTTTTCCACAGGCAAAGCAAGTTTCTTTTGATTTGTCGGTTTGTTTGCTAGCTGATCCTACTCTCTCTGATCTTTTGTAGAATCTCCTTTGATTAGCTAGCAATGCTCTTTCATGAAATTCAGCAACATCAGAGTCGCTGTCATGAGGGTGTGGGGTAGACAATGTGTCAAGAACTCTTGGCTGCTGCGTGTGTCTTCTTCAACATCAGAGTCGCTGTCATGAGGGTGTGGGGTAGACAAATGTGTAAGGCTGTTGACAAATGTGGCATTAATTTCAGCTTGACCAATGGTGACGCCATTCATAGCAAGGTCATTGAGAAGAATCTTCAGCCTTGTATATGTTTGTTGAACCTTTTCACCTTCAAGTGCCTTGAAAGCATTGAACTGAAGTCTGAGTGCCTGAATCTTGGTTTCTCTGGTTTCAGAGGGTCCTTCATGACCAAGGATAAGGTCTGTCCACATTTGTTTGGCCGTGGGACACTGAATTACGGACTTCATGATGTGTTTGGGAAGACGGGATATGATGATGCTCTTGAGACGTTTGTCTTGGTTTGCCAATTTCCTATCAGCTGGAGTCCACTGCTTGAGAGGTTTGGGAAGAGGATTCTCATCAGTAGAGGTGAGCGACATGGGAACATAAGGTCCATTGTCTAGAATTTCTAGAAGAAATGGTTCAAGTCCGTCGAGATACACGAGGAATTGACTCTTCCAACTTGCAAAATCTTCTTCATCAAAGACTGGTACATTGGTGACATGAGATCCGCCTCTTGAGTCAAGAAGTTAAGGTAGATCATCTTCATTTGGAGGTGGAGGAGTGAGTCTTGGTGAAGTTGGTGGTGCATTGTTGTTGTTCCCAGAAGATGGTGGTGCATTGCTTGTTTCCGGCATGGTGGATCTTGATTATAAAACTTAGAACGATGTTTATGAAGGTTTTAATATCAAACACCGCTCTGATACCAATTGAAAGTCCCTAAACTATGCTTGAAACAATAAACTTAACTAATCAACACACGTAATTACTTTTCAAACGTAATACTTATTATTGTATAATAAAGAATTACAAGTGTTATGGATAACACCGTTTGATGACAATGTGTTGTGCACACTTTGAACAAACTAAAACCTAACTTATGAACACAGTCGCAGCTGTTTGGTTCTATAAGTTCTAAGCATTAATGTGTGAATTCTATCAAAGTGTTAAACATTAATGCTAGGCTAAATAACCTATTTATAGTGGTACGAGGTTGACTCTAAGTACTTGTTGATGGTGACTACACTAGACAGACACTTGTCAGACCTCTGTCACAAGATGCTCTTCTATTCTTGGTTGTCTGCCACAATGCTTTAGGAAAACAGAGCTGACACAGTTTCCCTTTTCTTCATAGTCTCGTACACACTAAGGTATGTCCAAATTGTGTTGAGTGTTAACAGGGTATTGCCACCCCTGTTAACCCTCAACCCCTCAGAGTCCCTGATACATCTTGGCTGTTATCCATCATAGCCAATGGGTATGTCTTCAAGTAATCCTCGACTTCCTTGACAATGTCTCTGACATGGACTCCTCAGAGGTTGCTCATAGAGACTTAGATCTCTGTGAGTCTTGCGATACTTGCCTGCCTCATAGGCACATGCAAGTTACTATCTAACAGCTTGATTTGTGTTTAAATCTATGATACAGGGAATCTAACAAACTTAGATTACCAACAGTAACTGATTTTATATCGTTTCTTAGCTTGTTTTATATGTTCATGTCCCGTTTTACTAATCTTAGCGTTATGTTGTGGTTATCATGTATTATGTATATTCTGATTAAGTATTACTTGTATTTCTTGTATTATTATACTTGTTGTTTAATAATAAGTAACTTTCTAAAAATAGCAGGTTTCCTAAAATAGAAAGTTTCCAAAAATAGAAAGTTTCCAAAAATAGATTAACTTTCTAAAATAGATCAGTTTCTAAAAAAAGAAAGTTTCCAAAAATAGTAAGTTTCCTGAATTAGAAAGTTTCTATATTTAGAATTAAGCTGGATTAAATATCATAAGTCATGTAGTTATGGTATAGTTTATTAATCATAACATGTTAATTAAATAAACTATAGGTTAAATGATTTAATTAAATATAAGCATGATTTAATTAATTTAAAGTGTATAAAATACTTAGGTTAAAATATGTATTAATATTATATTAATAATAACCAAAGTCATGTTTATTAACTAATTATATTTCATGTCTTAATAATTAATTGATACTATAGTCTAAATTAACTAATTAAATACTTAGGTTAAAATATGTATTATTCACTAAATAATAATTAACCTAAGTCCATTATTTAATTAAATTAATTACATGTCATGTTTTAGTTAATTTAATATCTTGTTAAAACAAATACTTGTAAAATTAAAATACTTGTACATATTTTAGTCATGAACCGGACCCGTGTATTTAATTTAGATATGGCGTGAACCGGAACCAGAACCACTTGAACCGGTACGAACCAAACACCCCTTAACAGTGGCAAACCAGCTCGGCCGGTTGCCACTGTTTTTGTAACATTGCCACCGGCTGAAGCTGGTGGTTCCCCTATTTCTCAGCTAGCCGCTGCCCATGCAAGGTTCCCACTGGCAGTTAGCCAGTGGTTCCCCTTGCCGCGGCCTGTGTTCTCCCTGCTTGATCAATTTAGCCACCGACTTGGGCATGTGGTGCTTGTTTGTTGCTGCCGAGACCCCCCACACACTACAAGGAAACCCCGACTCATGTCGGTGTCCCTTGTAACCTGCTACCGAGCCACAACCAACCACACCGAGACATAAGTCTCGGTTGGTGGCGCGAACCAAAGACACCGAGAGCCATGGGCTCTCGGTTTGGGTGTCGACCAAGCAAACAACCCTAAACAACCCTTTATAATTTGCCCACCATGATTATTAACATGTTTTTTATCTTGTTTTTATAAACCCATGATCATATGTTCTTAATTACAAAAAGAATTGAAAATAAAAGGTTTTACAGATTATCCAACGCGTGGAACAAAAGGAGAACGATTACACGAACACGATGCTTGAGTTTTCTTAACAAAAAATCAAATCAAACACCCTCCTTGGTGTGTTCTTGCCGGCGGCCAAAGAGAAGGAAAAGGGAGCTAGGATTTTTTATATTTTTGTGAAAACACTATAAATGCATTGTTTCCCCTTTTTGTTATTTTTAATAAAGCTAAACACGGGCTTGGCCCTTTTCTTCTTTGGTTGCCGCGGCTTGTAGGGCCCACAAGGGAAAACCCGAAGTTTTCCCGTGTTTAAAATATTGCGTGTTCGTATGCTCGTGATTACGTGTTACGTTAGTATTAATTATTCATGTTATTACAATTACTTGTACGTAACGATATTCATCGTATTAATAATATACGTAAGTACATAATTATATGTTCGCGATTTCATGTTCATGATTTCATGTTCGTGATTATAATTATTATTGTTAATAATTATCGTGTACTAACACGTACTTAATACTTGTCGTAATAATAATACGTACATAACTTCTGTAATTACTAATCGTGACACGTGTTCATGCTATAAAAGGAAAGTTTAATATGTACGTACATTTACTAAGTGTACTGTTCATGGTAAAAGCATGCGGGTTTTTCAACTCTTCCCCCCTAAAAGAATAATTCGTCCCCGAATTATAGATAAACTAAACTGAAAGAACATGAACGCGACATGACTGACAAGGACATGGAACGTGACGTGCCTGAAAAGAACATAACTAAATTATGGAATGATGAGAGGATAAAATCCGGAAATTAACGAGACATGACTAACAAGGACATGGACTCGTCCGTTTCCAAGTGGCTTCCCTCTCGGAACGGTTCCTCCACAAGATCTTGACACAAATGATAAATCTTGGTCCTCTTGACCTTGACTTGAAAATACGTAAAAGTTCATGGTTATTAACGTAAGATAGATTTGCATGAATCTGATCGAGTGGATTAGAATTAACATGCAAGGGTAACTGAAACATTACGATGCAAAATAATCTAACCTAACTGATAATAGTAACGTCTTAGCAATGATGCGCGAGACATACTGAAACGTAGTACGTGAACAATTGTGAACGTGATACGTTGAGATATGGTGAGTGTAATATGAGAAACATATGCTGATCAACGATACGTGTAACATATCATGAACGTGATATGGGAAACGTGGAATGAACATGACACGTGAAACATATCGTGAACATGGAATACGGCGGCGGTAACGCCAAAAGCTATAAGGTGAGACGTGGAATGTGACGTGAAAGGTATGTCTGAGGATAGAGAGTTATACTAAACTTGAGTCTGGTCTCTCAAGTTCTTGCAAAACCTCCCAGAACGAAAATGAACATAAAATCGTAAGCCAGGATACGATCATGAACGTGAATAGTGTCATGAACGTGAGGGTGAAAGAAAGTCGTAAAATTAGAACAAAAATGTAAAAGTAAATAAGGAGCACAAATGCGAACCGTTGTTTGGCCCGATAGCTAAGGGATTACCAAGTGATCGGATGAGCCTTGGCTGGAACATGTCCGATCAATCTGCTGGCTCTGAAATCCTTGCGGATGTAAGGATTCTGCAGACTTGGTCAAACTGTTGACAATAACCCAGATAGCATCATGCTTCTTCTGGGTTTGCGCTAATCTGGTAACCAAAATCCATGGAGATCTTGTCCCCTTTCTATTCATAATTTTTGATGGTGGAAAAAACATGTCAGTCTGTTGGTGTTCTATCTTAGCCTGCTGGTATGAAAGCTACTTAGATATGAACGTAAATGTATCTTGCTTCATAGAAACTAGATACGTAGAAGTTTGCAAAACTCCGAGTCTCCTAAATTAGACTTTTCTTAGCGTAGGATTTTCTTGGAACACCTAACGTAGTGTAGGGTTCTCACCTTTACGCATAAGCTGAAACATGGAAGATTAACCGTGCGAATCCATGTGATCCAGCGTGTCACTGTAATCAACCAGAATTTATATTGGAAAAATTTCAGGGTGAAATTTCTCCTGTCGTAGAATTTGCAACATAGTGCAAATATGGTCTTCCCGCTCTTCTCTAGACTTAGAGAAAATCAGATTGTCCTTGATGAAAACATTGATGAATTTGTTTATGAGTTCATGGAAACTTAATTTATTAAGTCCACAATGCCACTGGAGCATTTATGAGACTAATACAAAATCACGAATCTAGCATGACCGAGTCATGTACGAATAGCAGTCATAGAAATGTCCTGCTCTTTCACTCGTCACTGTTGGCAGCATGATCATGAATCCGATCTTGGAAAAGTGCTTAACACCCTAAAGTCGATTGGACATGTTGTCACTACGTGTAGGAGAATAACGGTTATGAATGGTGATTTGTTTAAATCGACGGTAGTCGACACACAATCTCATGTTACTGTCCTTCTCCTTGAAGGTTATTCTGAAATGTATGGGAAGATTTTGGAATAATCGGTTGGTTATGCGTAAAAGGAACTTTAGTGGTTGTGTCTTAACTGACCGCTAGAAAATTTTACCAGCCATGGCTAACAAAGCACGTGCTTGTAAAGCATAGATATTTTGTACAAATTTTCCTGATGGAAAACCATGCTGAATGTATTCAGGAGCCTGAACATTACTATTCATAAGCATGAATCATAGCATGATGTGCTGTTCGTAGTCCATAGTTAGGATTGAATTCAACTCGCATCTGTCCAAGGTAATGCGTTTGCAGCTTGGATCTTATTAATAGGCTGAAGGATCCGATGTTTGTTTACAGATTCTTTTATGGTCATTTAATGTTTTAGACATTACCTTGTATGCTTTGATAATATGCCATAATTATCCTGTGATATTCCATTTATCAAAATGTGGTGTTACAATTATGGAATTAGAGTCAAGGCTTCGACCTGTAGGCTCTTAAAATTGACATGTGACTAGTGGGTAGTCATCAGCGTCTTCCTAGAACTGACAGTTGTTTTCATGCATTAATTTCATGAACCGACCCATTATGATATCAGAGTCAAGGCTTCGATCCATAGGCATTCACATTAGCTGATGGCTTTTCGTTTTGATAAACCGACCCATAGGCGTTCGTCTTCGCTACATCATTTTGTTTTAACGTCATTTGCATTTGGCTATGCCTTTGTAAAAACTGTTTTCATGCATCATTTCATTATGTTTACCATATGTTCTAATCAAATTTAATCATTTCATTTCATTTTAAACTTCAGATGGTCATGACACGCGAACAAGAGCTAGCAGTAGCTGTCCAAGCAGCGCTGCAAGCAATGCTTCCCCAAATCAGGAACCAAATTCAGAATGAATACCAGAACGCTCCGAATCAGAACAACAATCCTCCTCCTCTTCCACCGGTTACTTTGCACACTTGGCTTGAGACGTTTAACAAGCAGAAGCCAAGATCTTTCAGCAAGGCTGAGAACTCATCTGATGCGGAAGACTGGATTTCGCTTATGGAAAATATTTTTGGTGCTATGCGATGCGGTGGTATCTTCAAGGCAAGTTTGGATTTCTATAAGTTTGAGGGTGATGCCCTACATTGGTGGAGAGCTTACAAGTTAGCTAATGGAGGCGATGATTGGCTAGTTGCATTGACTTGGGATCAGTTCAAGACCCTGTTTTATGCGTAGTTATTTTCGACTTCAGAGCAGGAAGGACTTAAGAGGGAGTATCACTCCATTCATCAGAGAAATGGAGAGACTAGCATTGATTTTATGCAGAGGTTTCTTAGGTTGGCTGGATTCTTAGGTGCGGCTACGGGTACTGCGGAGGAACAAGCCAAGCACTTCCGTTGGGCTCTGTACGCCTCTACAGCAACACGTTTACTTAGTGCTACCAATGCTAATGTAGCGCAAGTGAATGATGCGGCACGTTGCTTGAAAATGCTACATGAGCGTGATGACTACGAGGAACAAGCTCGTCCTGAGCAGAGGTATAAATTTCAGCCATCAAGCGTTATCATTTCATTTCAATCTTTATATTTATTTATACCTTTTCCTATCCAATTGTTATCTCCAGGCAGAAGAGTGGAGACCGCTCCCAACCGACCACTCAGCAGAATGCCAACAAGGGCAACAGTCAATCTAACGACCGTTATGGATCTGACAAGAGGAACGGTAATGACAATTACCGTAATAACAACAGCCAGTCCGACAACAACAACATGTGTAACACCCCACTTTGATAAGTGGACCGTTACGTGTAGTTATGGCGTGTCATCAAAGCATTCAAGGTAATATGTAGTAAAACATACATGACCATAGGGAAAACCGAAATCAAACATTGGTGCCCCAAACATAAGCCCAAAACATAAATAAAGTAAATGAACTAGGAAAGACTAAACAAGCATGAGTATGTGGGCAAAAAGGAGAAGAAGTCTATGGCAGCTTCTATCCTATGCACTTCCTCCAAATGCTCGAGTCCGTCCTTGGGTACCTTCCGTTTTAGGACATGGAAAGAAAAGTAACGGCTGAGCATAATGCTCAGTGTACGGATATACGACATAGTATGAATGGTTGAAACATAAATACGACTAATAGCAGCGGAATAACATAAGTTCTAAGCAATCTGGATTCATGTTCATAAAACTGGTTTTATAGTTTGAAAAGACTTATGTTTCTATGAAAATCTGTTATTAATTATCCAAATAGCCCATATAGGTCATGAGGTTCCACCGTGCATGAATACTTGGAGGGGAGACCTCGTCATGCATTTAGAGAGGTCGCCTCTAATTAAATAGTCTGGGTAGGAGGGATCAGCTCCTAGTGAAGGATGCAAGGCACACATCGCACTCACTCTGATAATACTGATAAAAATGTAACTAGGATGCACCCATACGCCCTACATGATAATATAATATAATGGCCAAAACTGTAAAGGGACGCCACGAGCAATCACTTCGCCGTGGGGAAGTCATAACAGTGGTGCCTCTAGTGTTATGGTTATGGTACCTCCATAAATAGGTGACACTGGTCATGCATGTATATGGCTTAGGCTCTTATTCTAACATAAATATCAAACATATAAAACAAATACTGGGAAAACAGTTGGCTGCAAACGGGGAATCCTAATTAGGAAAGAATGTCCATACTGAAGGACGGAAAATCCGTACCTTATGTCCAGTGAACGAAGAAGACGAACGAAAGGAAGTCCTACTTCGATCTCACTAATGCTACATAAATAGTATACATGTATAAGTATTTTGCTTACTGAGTACGTAACTGATTTTATATCGTGTCTTAGCTTGTTTTATATGTTCATGTCCCGTTTTACTGATTTAACGTTATGTTGTGGTTATCATGTATTATGTATATTCTGATTAAGTATTACTTGTATTTCTTGTATTATTATACTTGTTGTGTAATAATAAATAACTTTCTAAAAAAAACAGGTTTCCTAAAGTAGAAAGTTTCCAAAAATAGAAAGTTTCCAAAAATAGATTAACTTTCTAAAATAGATCAGTTTCTAAAAATAGAAAGTTTCCAAAAATAGTAAGTTTCCTGAATTAGAAAGTTTCCATATTTAGAATTAAGCTAGATTAAATATCACAAGTCATGTAGTTATGGTATAGTTTATTAATCATAACATGTTAATTAAATAAACTATAGGTTAAATGATTTATTTAAATATAAGCATGATTTAATTAATTTAAAGTGTATAAAATACTTAGGTTAAAACATGTATTAATATTATATTAATAATAACCTAAGTCATGTTTATTAACTAATTATATTTCATGTCTTAATAATTAATTAATACTATAGTCTAAATTAAATAATTAAATACTTAGGTTAAAACATGTATTATTTACTAAATAATAATTAACCTAAGTCCATGATTTAATTAAAATAATTACATAATATCTTGTTAAAACAAATACTTGTAAAAATACAATACTTGTACATATTTTAGTCATGAACCGGACCAGTGTATTTAATTTAGACATGGCGTGAACCGGACCCGGAACCCCTTGAACCGATCCGAACCAAACACCCCATAACAGTGGCAATCCGGCTCGGCCGGTTGGCACTGTTTTCGTAACATTGCCACCGGCTTAAGCCGGTGGTTCCCCTGTTTCTCGGCTAGCCGCTGCCCATGCAAGGTTCCCACCGGCAGTTAGCTGGTGGTTCCCTTTGCCGCGACCTGTGTTCCCCCTGCTTGATCAATTTAGCCACCAGCTTGGGCAAGTGGTGTTTGTTTGTTGCTGCCGAGACCCCCCACACACCACAAGGACACCCCGACTCATGTCGGGGTCCCTTGTAACCTGCTGCCGAACCACAACCAACCACACCGAGACATAAGTCTCGGTTGGTGGTGTGAACCAAAGACACCGAGAGCCATGGGCTCTCGTTTTGGGTGTCGACCGAGCAAACAACCCTAAACAGGTTTTACGGATTACCCAACGCGTGGAACAAAAGGAGGACGATTACACGAACACGATGCTTGAGTTTTCTTAACCAAAAATCAAATCAAACACCCTCCTTGGTGTGTTCTTGCCGGCGGCCAAAGAGAAGGAAAAGGGAGCTAGGATTTTTAATATTTTTGTGAAAACTCTGTAAATGCATTGTTTCCCCTTTTTGTTATTTTTAATAAAGCTAAACACAGGCTTGGCCCTTTTCTTCTTTTGTTGCCGCGGCTTGTAGGGCCCACAAGGGAAAACACGAAGTTTTCCCGTGTTTAAAATATTGCGTGTTCGTATGCTCGTGATTACGTGTTACATTATTATTAATTATTCATGTTATTACAATTACTTGTACGTAACGATATTCATCGTATTAATAATATATGTAAGTAAATAATTATATGTTCGCGATTTCATGTTCATGATTTCATGTTCGTGATTATAATTATTATTGTTAATAATTATCGTGTACTAACACGCACTTAATACTTGTCGTAATAATAATACGTACATAACTTCTGTAATTACTAATCGTGACACGTGTTCATGCTATAAAAAAGTTTAATATGTACGTACATTTACTAAGTGTATTGTTCATGGTAAAAGCATGCGGGTTTTTCAACTCTTCCCCCCTAAAAAGAAAAATTCGTCCCCGAATTATAGATAAAATAAACTGAAAGAACATGAACGCGACATGACTGACAAGGACATGGAACGTGACGTGCCTGAAAAGAACATAACTAAGTTATGGAATGACGAGAGGATAAAATTCGGAAATGAACGGGATATGACTGACAAGGACATGGACTCGTCCGTTTCCAAGTGGCTTCCCTCTCGGAACGGTTCCTCCATAAGATCTGGACAAAAATGATAAATCTTGGTCCTCCTGACCTTGACTTGAAAATACTTAAAAGTTCATGGTTATCAACGTAAGATAGATTTGCATGAATCTGATCGAGTGGATTAGAATTAACATGCAAGGGTAACTGAAACATTACGATGCAAAATAACCTAACCTAACTGGTAATAGTAACGTCTTAGCAATGATGCGCGAGACATACTGAAACGTAGTACGTGAACAATTGTGAACGTAATACGTGAACAATTGTGAACGTGATACGTGGAGATATGGTGAGTGTAATATGAGAAACATATGGTGATCAACGATACGTGTAACATATCGTGAACGTGATTTGGGAAACGTGGAATGAACATGACATGTGAAACATATCGTGAACATGGAATACGGCGGCGGTAACGCCAAACGCTATACGGTGAGACGTGGAATGTGACGTGAAACGTCTGTCTAAGGATAGAGAGTTATACTAAACTTGAGTCTGGTCTCTCAAGTTCTTGCAAAACCTCCCAAAACGAAAATGAACGTAAACTCGTAAGCCAGGATACGATCATGAACGTGAATAGTGTCATGAACGTGAGTGTGAAAGAAAGTCGTAAAATTAGAACATGAACGTAAACACAAATAAGGAGCACAAATGCGAACCTTTGTCTGGCCCGATAGCTGAGGGATTACCAAGTGATCGGATGAGCCTTGGATGGAACATGTTCGATCAATCTGCTGGCTCTGAAATCCTTGCGGATGTAAGGATTCTGCAGACTTGGTCAAACTGTTGACAATAACCTAGATAGCATCATGCTTCTTCTGAGTTTGCGTTAATCTGGTAACCAAAATCCATGGAGATCTTGTCCCCTTTCTGTTCACACTTTTTGATGGTGGAAAAACATTTCAGTATGTTGGTGTTCTATCTTAGCCTGTTGGTATGACAGGTACTTAGATATGAACATAAATGTATCTTGCTTCATAGAAACTGGATACGTAGAAGTTTGCAAAACTCTGAGTCTCCTAAATTAGACTTTTCTTAGCGTAGGATTTTCTTGGAACACCTATCGTAGTGTAGGGTTCTCACCTTTACGCATAAGCTGAAACATGGAAAGATTAACCGTGCGAATCCATGTGATCCAGCGTGTCACTGTAATCAACAAGAATTTATATTGGAAAAATTTCGGGGTGAAATTTCTCCTGTCGTAGAATTTGAAACATAGTGCAAATATGGTCTTCCTGCTCTTCTCTAGACTTAGAGAAAATCAGGTTGTCCTTGATGAAAACATTGATGAATTTGTTTATGATTTCATGGAAACTCAATTTATTAAGTCCACAATGCCGCTGGAGCATTTATGAGACTAATACACAATCATGAATCTAGCATGACCGAGTCGTGTACGAATAGCAGTCATGGAAATGTCCTGCTTTTTCACTCGTCACTGTTGGCAGCATGATCATGAATCCGATCTTGGGTGCTTAACATCCTAAAGTGGATTGGACATGTTGTCACTACGTGTAGGAGAATAATGGTTATGAATGGTGATTTGTTTAAATCGATGGTAGTCGACACATAATCTCATGTTACTGTCCTTCTCCTTGAAGGTTCTTCTGAAATGTATGGGAAGATTTTGGAATAATCGGTTGGTTATGCGTAAAAGGAACTTCATTGGTTGTGTCTTAACTGACAGCTAGAAAATTTTACCAGCCATGGCTAACAAAGTACGTGCTTGTAAAGCATAGATATTTTGTACAGATTTTCCTAATGGAATACCATGCTGAATGTATTCAAGAGCATGAACACTACTATTCATAAGCATGAATCATAGCATTGTGTGCTGTTCGTAGTCCATAATTAGGATTAAATTCAACTCACATCTGTCCGAGGTAATGCGTTAGCAGCTTGGATCTTATTATTAGGCTGAAGTAAAACCTTCATATACATGGGTGATACGAATGGCGTCCTTTATGGTCATGAATATATGAAATATGGGTGCAAGAAATGAAAGTGTTATCGAGTAAATGTGATAGTTCTCACTGATACGCCGGTGATGGTACTGAAATTCTTGTGGCCTGATTAATATATGGCACAATAAATGGATATACCCTTTGGAGGGCACCCTGAATTTCTTAGGGATGTTCTAGAAAGACGTGAGTCATGTTTCTTGACTCGTGTCTTGAGAAAAAAGTGCTTATGACATGTGTCTTTAGCAAAAGTACGTGAGACATGTGTCTTGACTGATGTACTGACATGTGTCTTTAGAAAAAGTACGTGAGACAAGTGTCTTGACTGATGTCTTGACATTTGTCCCTAAGTGTAAAACGAATAAAATTTAAACTCTTAAGTTATTATGCCAGGATTGGTGGATCGGTTGGACTACTGACCCTTGTATTTCTGATCACGTCCGTGGCTGGAGCTCCTGTTGCGATTCCTAGGATAGTTGCTGTCACAGTAGTGATTATTATCATCTTTTCTGTCAGTTCCATGAAAGTCATTCTCATGACTGTGATTCATGTAACTATTCAGCTGAGTGGCCGGCTGGTACCGGTTCTTACTCATATGACTGAATCGACAACTGAATAACGTGTGACATATAACTAAGGATTTGGGACAAGGATTAATGGAAATCATCTAGTGGTGAAGCATCTTCTCGTCCGATCGCTTTGATCTAACGCCTTTGTCTTCCTCTTGTAAGATCTCCAGGTTTGTGATCAGCATCAGCATCTCGTAGCGTCTCTAAAGTAATTAGCAGCATCAACTTTCGTAACATCTCCAAGGTATGAGCGGCATCAACATCTGGTAGCATATCAACAAGTGGAATACGCCTGAAATGATTTAGGATCGACTAGCGAATACTCGTGGAGCATGGCAAGTAAAGTACACACGGATTAAGGTACGTGTAATACACATGGAATATGGTACATGGAGTACACATGGAATGCACATGAAATGATCGGTAAGGGTCGATCATTTGACATGATTTAAAGGAAAATAATTGGTTAAACGGTTAGAAAAACCATCATGATAACCTGGCAATGCCAGTATATACCTCATTCTGGTTGCATAGAGAAACGCTAAAGTGTGGTTAAACGAATTTCAACGATGATTTGCCTGAAAGCATGATTAATGAAAACCAACCATGCCTATCATGAAAGCAGGATTAAATGAATCCAACAATGTCTTGCATGAAAGCATAAACAACAAAAGAGACGTAAGATGTAATCAACATGAAGACGAAATCATCATGAAGAAACATGAAACAACTTAACATGAAGGAGTATACAACATAATCAACATGAAAATGAAGTTAACCATGATAGTATGAAAACATACTTGACATAAAGACATTGTAATTTATGAGGGGACATGAAAAAGTAATTATGCCAATAAATCATGAGAAAATATTTATGCATGAAAACAGTACGTGAATGCATGATGCGGTTTATGAAAACCTTTATATGCGCGAGGATAAACGCCTATGGTCAGTTTACCCAAAACAAAAGACATGGCGAGGGGACGCCTATGGGTCGGTCCCAAAGTTAAAAGTTTCGATAAAAGCACATGCAACTAAACTCGGCCAGTCCTGTACCAACCGTTACTTAGTCATAAACCTGAGACAATGATACATGGAATAAATGAGTGAAACTCAGCTGTCAAAACTTAACAGAAATTTTTTTATGTGACCAATTATGAACTACTGGGGTTCAGTCCACATTAGCCCCAGTTCACTAGGAACATCATGCATGAAACAATAACACGTAACTAAGTATGGATGACGGTTGTTCATCCATATTAGTTAAAACAACATCGATGAAGACATCATGGTTAAAACAACAAGGTACTGAAAACATCAATACGTGGATTAACAAGCGTTGACTTAGGAAGCTTCTGGTGACTACCCGCTAGTTACAGGTCAAGTTTTAGAGCCTACAGGTCGAAACCTGGCTCTGATACCATAATTGTAACACCCCACTTTGATAAGTGGACCGTTACGCGTAATTATGGCATGTCATCAAAGCATGCAAGGTAATATGTAGTAATACATACATGACCATTGGGAAAACCGGAATCAAACATCGTTTCCCCAAACATAAGCCCAAAACATAAATAAAGTAAATGAACAAGGAAAGACTAAACAAGCATGAGTATATGGGCAAAAAGGAGAAGAAGTCTATGGAAGCTTCCATCCTATGCACTTCCTCCAAATGCTCGAGTCCGTCCTTGGGTACCTACCGTTTTGGGAAATGGAAAGAAAAGTAACGGCTGAGCATAACGCTCAGTGCACGGATATACGACATAGTATGAATGGCTGAAACATAAATAAGACTAATAGCAGCTGAATAACATATGTTATAAGCAATCTGGATTCATGTTCTTAAAACTGGTTTTATAGTTTGAAAAGACTTATGTTTCTATGAAAATCTGTTATTAATTAGCTAAATAGCGCATATAGTTCATGAGGTTCCACCGTGCATGAATACTTGGAGGGGAGACCTCATCATGCAATTAGAGGGGTTGCCTCTAATTAAATAGTCTGGGTAGGAGGGATCAGCTCCTAGTGAAGGATGCAAGGCACACATCACATTCACTCTGATAATTCTAATAAACATGTAGCTAGGATACAACCATACGCCCCACATGATAATATAATATAATAGCCAAAACTATAAAGGGACGCCACGAGCAATCACTTCGCCGTAGGGAAGTCATAACACTAGTGCCTCCAGTGTTATGGTTATGGTACCTCCATAACTAGGTGACACTGGTCATGCATGTATATGGCTTAGGCTCTTATTCTAACATAAGTATAAAACATATAATACAAATACTGGGAAAATAGTTGGCTGCAAACGGGGAATCCTAATAAGGAAAGAATGTCCATACTGAAGGACGAAAATACGTACCTTATGTCCAGTGAACGAAGAAGACGAACGAAAGGAAGTCCTACTTCGATCTCACTAATGCTACATAAATAGTATACATGTATAAGTATTCTGCTTACTGAGTACGTAACTGATTTTATATCGTGTCTTAGCTTGTTTTATATGTTCATGTCCCATTTTACTGAATTTAACGTTATGCTGTGGTTATCATTATTATGTATATTCTGATTAAGTATTACTTGTATTTCTTGTATTATTATACTTGTTGTATAATAATATGTAACTTTCTAAAAATTGCAGGTTTCCTAAAATAAAAAGTTTCTAAAAATAGAAAGTTTCCAAAAATAGATTAACTTCTTAAAACAAATTAGTTTCTAAAAATAGAAAGTTTCCAAAAATAGTAAGTTTCTTGAATTAGAAAGTTTCCATATTTAGAATTAAGCTGGATTAAATATCATAAGTCATGTAGTTATGGTATAGTTTATTAATCATAACATGTTAATTAAATAAACTATAGGTTAAATGATTTAATTAAATATAAGCATGATTTAATTAATTTAAAGTGTATATAATACTTAGGTTAAAACATGCATTAATATTATATTAATAATAACCTAAGTCATGTTTATTAACTTTTCCTGATGGAAAACCATGCTGAATGTATTCAGGATAACAAAGCACGTGCTTGTAAAGCATAGATATTTTGTACAAATTTTCCTGATGGAAAACCATGCTGAATGTATTCAGGAGCCTGAACATTACTATTCATAAGCACGAATCATAGCATGATGTGCTGTTCGTAGTCCATAGTTAGGATTGAATTCAACTCGCATCTGTCCGAGGTAATGCATTTGCAGCTTGGATCTTATTAATAGGCTGAAGGATCCGATGTTTGTTTACAGATTCTTTTATGGTCATTTAATGTTTTAGACATTACCTTGTATGCTTTGATGATATGCCATAATTATCCTATGATATTCCATTTATCAAAATGTGGTGTTACAATTATGGAATTAGAGTCAAGGCTTCGACCTGTAGGCTCTTAAAATTGACATGTGACTAGTGGGTAGTCATCAGCGTCTTCCTAGAACTGACAGTTGTTTTCATGCATTAATTTCATGAACCGACCCATTATGATATCAGAGTCAAGGCTTCGATCCATAGGCATTCACATTAGCTGATGGCTTTTCGTTTTGATAAACCGACCCATAGGCGTTCGTCTTCGCTACATCATTTTGTTTTAACGTCATTTGCATTTGGCTATGCCTTTGTAAAAACTGTTTTCATGCATCATTTCATTATGTTTACCATATGTTCTAATCAATTTAATCATTTCATTTCATTTTAAACTATCAGATGGTCATGACACGCGAACAAGAGCTAGCAGTAGCTGTCCAAGCAGCGCTGCAAGCAATGCTTCCCAAAATCAGGAACCAAATTCAGAATGAATACCAGAACGCTCCGAATCAGAAAAACAATCCTCCTCCTCTTCCACCGGTTACTTTGCACACTTGGCTTGAGACATTTAACAAGCAGAAGCCAAGATCTTTCAGCAAGGCTGAGAACTCATCTGATGCGGAAGACTGGATTTCGCTTATGGAAAATATTTTTGGTGCTATGGGATGCGGTGGTATCTTCAAGGCAAGTTTGGATTGCTATAAGTTTGAGGGTGATGCCCTACATTGGTGGAGAGCTTACAAGTTAGCTAATGGAGGCGATGATTGGCTAGTTGCATTGACTTGGGATCAGTTCAAGACCCTGTTTTATGCGTAGTTATTTCCGACTTCAGAGCAGGAAGGACTTAAGAGGGAGTATCACTCCATTCATCAGAGAAATGGAGAGACTAGCATTGAGTTTATGCAGAGGTTTCTTAGGTTGGCTGGATTCTTAGGTGCGGCTACGGGTACTACGGAGGAACAAGCCAAGCACTTCCGTTGGGCTCTGTACGCCTCTACAACAACACGTTTACTTAGTGCTACCGATGCTAATGTAGCGCAAGTGAATGATGCGGCACGTTGCTTGAAAATGCTACATGAGCGTGATGACTACGAGGAACAAGCTCGTCCTGAGAAGAGGTATAAATTTCAGCCATCAAGCGTTATCATTTCATTTCAATCTTTATATTTATTTATACCTTTTCCTATCCAATTGTTATCTCCAGGCAGAAGAGTGGAGACCGCTCCCAACCGACCACTCAGCAGAATGCCAACAAGGGCAACAGTCAATCTAACGACCGTTATGGATCTGACAAGAGGAACGGTAATGACAATTACCGTAATAATAACAACCAGTCCGACAACAACAACATGTGTAACACCCCACTTTGATAAGTGGACCGTTACGTGTAATTATGGCGTGTCATCAAAGCATGCAAGGTAATATGTAGTAAAACATACATGACCATAGGGAAAACCGAAATCAAACATCGGTGCCCCAAACATAAGCCCAAAACATAAATAAAGTAAATGAACTAGGAAAGACTAAACAAGCATGAGTATATGGGCAAAAAGGAGAAGAAGTTTATGGCAGCTTCTATCCTATGCACGTCCTCCAAATGCTCGAGTCCGTCCTTGGGTACCATCCGTTTTAGGACATGGAAAGAAAAGTAACGGCTGAGCATAATGCTCAGTGTACGGATATACGACATAGTATGAATGGATGAAACATAAATACGACTAATAGCAGCGGAATAACATAAGTTCTAAGCAATCTGGATTCATGTTCATAAAACTGGTTTTATAGTTGGAAAGACTTATGTTTCTATGAAAATCTGTTATTAATTAGCCAAATAGCCCATATAGGTCATGAGGTTCCACCGTGCATGAATACTTGGAGGGGAGACCTCGTCATGCATTTAGAGAGGTTGCCTCTAATTAAATAGTCGGGGTAGGAGGGATCAGCTCCTAGTGAAGGATTCAAGGCACACATCGCGCTCACTCTGATAATACTAATAAAAATGTAACTAGGATGCACCCATACGCCCTACATGATAATATAATATAATGGCCAAAACTGTAAAGGGACGCCACGAGCAATCACTTCGCCGTGGGGAAGTCATAACAGTGGTGCCTCTAGTGTTATGGTTATGGTACCTCCATAAATAGGTGACACTGGTCATGCATGTATATGGCTTAGGCTCTTATTCTAACATAAATATCAAACATATAAAACAAATACTGGGAAAACAGTTGGCTGCAAAAGGGGAATCCTAATTAGGAAAGAATGTCCATACTGAAGGACGGAAAATCCGTACCTTATGTCCAGTGAACGAAGAAGACGAACGAAAGGAAGTCCTACTTCGATCTCACTAATGCTACATAAATAGTATACATGTATAAGTATTTTGCTTACTGAGTACGTAACTGATTTTATATCGTGTCTTAGCTTGTTTTATATGTTCATGTCCCGTTTTACTGATTTAACGTTATGTTGTGGTTATCATGTATTATGTATATTCTGATTAAGTATTACTTGTATTTCTTGTATTATTATACTTGTTGTGTAATAATAAATAACTTTCTAAAAAAAACAGGTTTCCTAAAGTAGAAAGTTTCCAAAATAGAAAGTTTCCAAAAATAGATTAACTTTCTAAAATAGATCAGTTTCAAAAATAGAAAGTTTCCAAAAATAGTAAGTTTCCTGAATTAGAAAGTTTCGATATTTAGAATTAAGCTGGATTAAATATCACAAGTCATGTAGTTATGGTATAGTTTATTAATCATAACATGTTAATTAAATAAACTATAGGTTAAATGATTTATTTAAATATAAGCATGATTTAATTAATTTAAAGTGTATAAAATACTTAGGTTAAAACATGTATTAATATTATATTAATAATAACCTAAGTCATGTTTATTAACTAATTATATTTCATGTCTTAATAATTAATTAATACTATAGTCTAAATTAAATAATTAAATACTTAAGTTAAAACATGTATTATTTACTAAATAATAATTAACCTAAGCCCATGATTTAATTAAAATAATTACATGTCATGTTTTAATTAAGTTAATATCTTGTTAAAACAAATACTTGTAAAAATAAAATACTTGTACATATTTTAGTCATGAACCGGACCAGTGTTTTTAATTTAGACATGGCGTGAACCGGACCCGGAACCCCTTGAACCGATCCGAACCAAACACCCCATAACAGTGGCAATCCGGCTCGGCCGGTTGGCACTGTTTTCTTAACATTGCCACCGGCTTAAGCCGGTGGTTCCCCTGTTTCTCGGCTAGCCGCTGCCCATGCAAGGTTCCCACCGGCAGTTAGCTGGTGGTTCCCCTTGCCGCGACCTGTGTTCCCCCTGCTTGATCAATTTAGCCACCGACTTGGGCAAGTGGTGTTTGTTTGTTGCTGCCGAGAACCCCCACACACCACAAGGACACCCCGACTCATGTCGGGGTCCCTTGTAACCTGCTGCCGAACCACAACCAACCACACCGAGACATAAGTCTCGGTTGGTGGCGCGAACCAAAGACACCGAGAGCCATGGGCTCTCGGTTTGGGTGTCGACCGAGCAAACAACCCTAAACAGGTTTTAAGGATTACCCAACGCGTGGAACAAAAGGAGGACGATTACACGAACACGATGCTTGAGTTTTCTTAACCAAAAATCAAATCAAACACCCTCCTTGGTGTGTTCTTGCCGGCGGCCAAAGAGAAGGAAAAGGGAGCTAGGATTTTTAATATTTTTGTGAAAACTCTGTAAATGCATTGTTTCCCCTTTTTGTTATTTTTAATAAAGCTAAACACAGGCTTGGCCCTTTTCTTCTTTTGTTGCCGCGACTTGTAGGGCCCACAAGGGAAAACACGAAGTTTTCCCGTGTTTAAAATATTGCGTGTTCGTATGCTCGTGATTACGTGTTACGTTATTATTAATTATTCATGTTATTACAATTACTTGTACGTAACGATATTCATCGTATTAATAATATATGTAAGTACATAATTATATGTTCGCGATTTCATGTTCATGATTTCATGTTCATGATTTCATGTTCATGATTTCATGTTCGTGATTATAATTATTATTGTTAATAATTATCGTGTACTAACACGCACTTAATACTTGTCGTAATAATAATACGTACATAACTTCTGTAATTACTAATCGTGACACGTGTTCATGCTATAAAAAAGTTTAATATGTACGTACATTTACTAAGTGTATTGTTCATGATAAAAGCATGCGGGTTTTTCAACTCTTCCCCCCTAAAAAGAATAATTCGTCCCCCAATTATAGATAAAATAAATTGAAAGAACATGAACGCGACATGACTGACAAGGACATGGAACGTGACGTGCCTGAAAAGAACATAACTAAATTATGGAATGACGAGAGGATAAAATTCGGAAATGAACGGGATATGACTGACAAGGACATGGACTCGTCCGTTTCCAAGTGACTTCCCTCTCGGAACGGTTCCTCCACAAGATCTTGACACAAATGATAAATCTTGTTCCTCCTGACCTTGACTTGAAAATACTTAAAAGTTCATGGTTATCAACGTAAGATAGATTTGCATGAATCTGATCGAGTGGATTAGAATTAACATGCAAGGGTAACTGAAACATTACGATGCAAAATAACCTAACCTAACTGATAATAGTAACGTCTTAGCAATGATGCGCGAGACATACTGAAACGTAGTACGTGAACAATTGTGAACGTAATACGTGAACAATTGTGAACGTGATACGTGGAGATATGGTGAGTGTAATATGAGAAACATATGGTGATCAACGATACGTGTAACATATCGTGAACGTGATTTGGGAAACGTGGAATGAACATGACATGTGAAACATATCGTGAACATGGAATACGGCGGCGGTAACGCCAAACGCTATAAGGTGAGACGTGGAATGTGACGTGAAACGTCTGTCTAAGGATAGAGAGTTATACTAAACTTGAGTCTGGTCTCTCAAGTTCTTGTAAAACCTCCCAAAACGAAAATGAACGTAAAATCGTAAGCCAGGATACGATCATGAACGTGAATAGTGTCATGAACGTGAGTGTGAAAGAAAGTCGTAAAATTAGAACATGAACGTAAACACAAATAAGGAGCACAAATGCGAACCTTTGTCTGGCCCGATAGCTGAGGGATTACCAAGTGATCGGATGAGCCTTGGCTGGAACATGTTCGATCAATCTGCTGGCTCTGAAATCCTTGCGGATGTAAGGATTCTGCAGACTTGGTCAAACTGTTGACAATAACCTAGATAGCATCATGCTTCTTCTGAGTTTGCGTTAATCTGGTAACCAAAATCCATGGAGATCTTGTCCCCTTTCTATTCACACTTTTTGATGGTGGAAAAACATTTCAGTATGTTGGTGTTCTATTTTAGCCTGTTGGTATGACAGGTACTTAGATATGAACATAAATGTATCTTGCTTCATAGAAACTGGATACGTAGAAGTTTGCAAAACTCTGAGTCTCCTAAATTAGACTTTTCTTAGCGTAGGATTTTCTTGGAACACCTATCGTAGTGTAGGGTTCTCATCTTTACGCATAAGCTGAAACATGGAAAGATTAACCGTGTGAATCCATGTGATCTAGCGTGTCACTGTAATCAACAAGAATTTATATTGGAAAAATTTCGGGGTGAAATTTCTCCTGTCGTAGAATTTGAAACATAGTGCAAATATGGTCTTCCTGCTCTTCTCTAGACTTAGAGAAAATCAGGTTGTCCTTGATGAAAACATTGATGAATTTGTTTATGATTTCATGGAAACTCAATTTATTAAGTCCACAATGCCGCTGGAGCATTTATGAGACTAATACAAAATCATGAATCTATCATGACCGAGTCGTGTACGAATAGCAGTCATGGAAATGTCCTGCTTTTTCACTCGTCACTGTTGGCAGCATGATCATGAATCCGATCTTGGGTGCTTAACATCCTAAAGTGGATTGGACATGTTGTCACTACGTGTAGGAGAATAATGGTTATGAATGGTGATTTGTTTAAATCGATGGTAGTCGACACATAATCTCATGTTACTGTCCTTCTCCTTGAAGGTTCTTCTAAAATGTATGGGAAGATTTTGGAATAATCGGTTGGTTATGCGTAAAAGGAACTTCATTGGTTGTGTCTTAACTGACAGCTAGAAAATTTTACCAGCCATGGCTAACAAAGTACGTGCTTGTAAAGCATAGATATTTTGTACAGATTTTCCTGATGGAATACCATGCTGAATGTATTCAGGAGCCTGAACACTACTATTCATAAGCATGAATCATAGCATTGTGTGCTGTTCGTAGTCCATAATTAGGATTAAATTCAACTCACATCTGTCCGAGGTAATGCGTTAGCAGCTTGGATCTTATTATTAGGCTGAAGGAAAACCTTCATATACATGGGTGATACGAATGGCGTCCTTTATGGTCATGAATATATGAAATATGGGTGCAAGAAATGAAAGTGTGATCGAGTAAATGTGACAGTTCTCACTGATACGCTGGTGATGGTACTGAAATTCTTGTGGCCTGATTAATATATGGCACAATAAAATGGATATACCCTTTGGAGGGCACCCTGAATTTCTTAGGGATGTTCTAGAAAGACGTGAGTCATGTGTCTTGACTCGTGTCTTGAGAAAAAAGTGCTTATGACATGTGTCTTTAGCAAAAGTACGTGAGATATGTGTCTTGACTGATGTACTGACATGTGTCTTTAGAAAAAGTACGTGAGACAAGTGTCTTGACTGATGTCTTGACATTTGTCCCTAAGTGTAAAACGAATAAAATTTAAACTCTTAAGTTATTATGCCAGGATTGGTGGATCGGTTGGACTACTGACCCTTGTATTTCTGATCACGTCCGTGGCTGGAGCTCCTGTTGCGATTCCTAGGATAGTTGCTGTCACAGTAGTGATTATTATCATCTTTTCTGTCAGTTCCATGAAAGTCATTCTCATGACTGTGATTCATGTAACTATTCAGCTGAGTGGCCGGCTGGTACCGGTTCTTACTCATATGACTGAATCGACAACTGAATAACGTATGACATATAACTAAGGATTTGGGACAAGGATTAATGGAAATCATCTAGTGGTGAAGCATCTTCTCGTCCGATCGCTTTGATCTAACGCCTTTGTCTTCCTCTTGTAAGATCTCCAAGTTTGTGATCAGCATCAGCATCTCGTAGCGTCTCTAAAATAATCAGCAGCATCAACTTTCGTAACATCTCCAAGGTATGAGCGGCATCAACATCTGGTAGCATATCAACAAGTGGAATACGCCTGAAATGATTTACGATTGACTAGCAAATACTCGTGGAGCATGGCAAGTAAAGTACACATGGATTAAGGTACGTGTAATACACATGGAATACGGTACATGGAGTACACATGGAATGCACATGAAATGATCGGTAAGGGGTCGATCATTTGACATGATTTAAAGGAAAATAATTGGTTAAACGGTTAGAAAAACCATCATGATAACCTGGCAATGCCAGTATATACCTCATTCTGGTTGCATAGAGAAACGCTAAAGTGTGGTTAAACGAATTTCAACGATGATTTACCTGAAAGCATGATTAATGAAAACCAACCATGCCTATCATGAAAGCAGGATTAAATGAATCCAACAATGTCTTGCATGAAAGCATAAACAACAAAAGAGACGTAAGATGTAATCAACATGAAGACGTAATCATCATGAAGAAACATGAAACAACTTAACATGAAGGAGTATACAACATAATCAACATGAAAATGAAGTTAACCATGATAGTATGAAAACATACTTGACATAAAGACATTGTAATTTATGAGGGGACATGAAAAAGTAATTATGCCAATAAATCATGAGAAAATATTTATGCATGAAAACAGTACGTGAATGCATGATGCGGTTTATGAAAACCTTTATATGCGCGAGGATAAACGCCTATGGTCAGTTTACCCAAAACAAAAGACATGGCGAGGGGACGCCTATGGGTCGGTCCCAAAGTTAAAAGTTTCGATAAAAGCACATGCAACTAAACTCGGCCAGTCCTGTACCAACCGTTACTTAGTCATAAACATGAGACAATGATACATGGAATAAATGAGTGAAACTCAGCTGTCAAAACTTAACAGAAATTTTTTTATGTGACCAATTATGAACTACTGGGGTTCAGTCCACATTAGCCCCAGTTCACTAGGAACATCATGCATGAAACAATAACACGTAACTAAGTATGGATGACGGTTGTTCATCCATATTAGTTAAAACAACACCGATGAAGACATAATGGTTAAAACAACAAGGTGTTGAAAACATCAATACGTGGATTAACAAGCGTTTACTTAGGAAGCTTCTGGTGACTACCCGCTAGTTACAGGTCAAGTTTTAGAGCCTACAGGTCGAAACCTGGCTCTGATACCATAATTGTAACACCCCACTTTGATAAGTGGACCGTTACGCGTAATTATGGCATGTCATCAAAGCATGCAAGGTAATATGTAGTAAAACATACATGACCATTGGGAAAACCGGAATCAAACATCGTTTCCCCAAACATAAGCCCAAAACATAAATAAAGTAAAGGAACAAGGAAAGACTAAACAAGCATGAGTATATGGGCAAAAAGGAGAAGAAGTCTATGGAAGCTTCCATCCTATGCACTTCCTCCAAATGCTCGAGTCCGTCCTTGGGTACCTACCGTTTTGGGAAATGGAAAGAAAAGTAACGGCTGAGCATAACGCTCAGTGCACGGATATACGACATAGTATGAATGGCTGAAACATAAATAAGACTAATAGTAGCTGAATAACATATGTTATAAGCAATCTGGATTCATGTTCTTAAAACTGGTTTTATAGTTTCAAAAGACTTATGTTTCTATGAAAATCTGTTATTAATTAGCTAAATAGCGCATATAGTTCATGAGGTTCCACCGTGCATGAATACTTGGAGGGGAGACCTCATCATGCAATTAGAGGGGTTGCCTCTAATTAAATAGTCTGGGTAGGAGGGATCAGCTCCTAGTGAAGGATGCAAGGCACACATCACATTCACTCTGATAATACTGATAAACATGTAACTAGGATACAACCATACGCCCCACATGATAATATAATATAATAGCCAAAACTGTAAAGGGACGCCACGAGCAATCACTTCGCCGTAGGGAAGTCATAACACTGGTGCCTCCAGTGTTATGGTTATGGTACCTCCATAACTAGGTGACGCTGGTCATGCATGTATATGGCTTAGGCTCTTATTCTATCATAAGTATCAAACATATAATACAAATACTGGGAAAATAGTTGGCTGCAAACGGGGAATCCTAATAAGGAAAGAATGTCCATACTGAAGGACGAAAATACGTACCTTATGTCCAGTGAACGAAGAAGACGAACGAAAGGAAGTCCTACTTCGATCTCACTAATGCTACATAAATAGTATACATGTATAAGTATTCTGCTTACTGAGTACGTAACTGATTTTATATCGTGTCTTAGCTTGTTTTATATGTTCATGTCCTATTTTACTGATTTTAACGTTATGTTGTGGTTATCATTATTATGTATATTCTGATTAAGTATTACTTGTATTTCTTGTATTATTATACTTGTTGTATAATAATATGTAACTTTCTAAAAATTGCAGGTTTCCTAAAATAAAAAGTTTCTAAAAATAGAAAGTTTCCAAAAATAGATTAACTTCTTAAAACAAATTAGTTTCTAAAAATAAAAAGTTTCCAAAAATAGTAAGTTTCTTGAATTAGAAAGTTTCCATATTTAGATTTAAGCTGGATTAAATATCATAAGTCATGTAGTTATGGTATAGTTTATTAATCATAACATGTTAATTAAATAAACTATAGGTTAAATGATTTAATTAAATATAAGCATGATTTAATTAATTTAAAGTGTATATAATACTTAGGTTAAAACATGCATTAATATTATATTAATAATAACCTAAGTCATGTTTATTAACTTTTCCTGATGGAAAACCATGCTGAATGTATTTAGGATAACAAAGCACGTGCTTGTAAAGCATAGATATTTTGTACAAATTTTCCTGATGGAAAACCATGCTGAATGTATTCAGGAGCCTGAACATTACTATTCATAAGCATGAATCATAGCATGATGTGCTGTTCGTAGTCCATAGTTAGGATTGAATTCAACTCGCATCTGTCCGAGGTAATGCGTTTGCAGCTTGGATCTTATTAATAGGCTGAAGGATCCGATGTTTGTTTACAGATTCTTTTATGGCCATTTAATGTTTTAGACATTACCTTGTATGATTTGATGATATGCCATAATTATCCTGTGATATTCCATTTATCAAACTGTGGTGTTACAATTATGGAATTAGAGTCAAGGCTTCGACCTGTAGGCTCTTAAAATTGACATGTGACTAGTGGGTAGTCATCAACGTCTTCCTAGAACTGACAGTTGTTTTCATGCATTAATTTCATGAACCGACCCATTATGATATCAGAGTCAAGGCTTCGATCCATAGGCATTCACATTAGTTGATGGCTTTTCGTTTTGATAAACCGACCCATAGGCGTTCGTCTTCGCTACATCATTTTGTTTTAACGTCATTTGCATTTGGCTATGCCTTTGTAAAAACTGTTTTCATGCATCATTTCATTATGTTTACCATATGTTCTAATCAAATTTAATCATTTCATTTCATTTTAAACTATCAGATGGTCATGACACGCGAACAAGAGCTAGCAGTAGCTGTCCAAGCAGCGCTGCAAGCAATGCTTCCCCAAATCAGGAACCAAATTCAGAATGAATACCAGAACGCTCCGAATCAGAAAAACAATCCTCCTCCTCTTCCACGGTTACTTTGCACACTTGGCTTGAGACGTTTAACAAGCAGAAGCCAAGATCTTTCAGCAAGGCTGAGAACTCATCTGATGCGGAAGACTGGATTTCGCTTATGGAAAATATTTTTGGTGCTATGGGATGCGGTGGTATCTTCAAGGCAAGTTTGGATTGCTATAAGTTTGAGGGTGATGCCCTACATTGGTGGAGAGCTTACAAGTTAGCTAATGGAGGCGATGATTGGCTAATTGCATTGACTTGGGATCAGTTCAAGACCCTGTTTTATGCGTAGTTATTTCCGACTTCAGAGCAGGAAGGACTTAAGAGGGAGTATCACTCCATTCATCAGAGAAATAGAGAGACTAGCATTGAGTTTATGCAGAGGTTTCTTAGGTTGGCTGGATTCTTAGGTGCGGCTACGGGTACTACGGAGGAACAAGCCAAGCACTTCCGTTGGGCTCTGTACGCCTCTACAGCAACACGTTTACTTAGTGCTACCGATGCTAATGTAGCGCAAGTGAATGATGCGGCACGTTGCTTGAAATGCTACATGAGCGTGATGACTACGAGGAACAAGCTCGTCCTGAGAAGAGGTATAAATTTCAGCCATCAAGCGTTATCATTTCATTTCAATCTTTATATTTATTTATACCTTTTCCTATCCAATTGTTATCTCCAGGCAGAAGAGTGGAGACCGCTCCCAACCGACCACTCAGCAGAATGCCAACAAGGGCAACAGTCAATCTAACGACCGTTATGGATCTGACAAGAGGAACGGTAATGACAATTACCGTAATAATAACAGCCAGTCCGACAACAACAACATGTGTAACACCCCACTTTGATAAGTGGACCGTTACGTGTAATTATGCCGTGTCATCAAAGCATGCAAGGTAATATGTAGTAAAACATACATGACCATAGGGAAAACCGAAATCAAACATCGGTGCCCCAAACATAAGCCCAAAACATAAATAAAGTAAATGAACTAGGAAAGACTAAACAAGCATGAGTATATGGGAAAAAAGGAGAAGAAGTCTATGGCAGCTTCTATCCTATGCACGTCCTCCAAATGCTCGAGTCCGTCCTTGGGTACCATCCGTTTTAGGACATGGAAAGAAAAGTAACGGCTGAGCATAATGCTCAGTGTACGGATATAAGATATAGTATGAATGGATGAAACATAAATACGACTAATAGCAGCGGAATAACATAAGTTCTAAGCAATCTGGATTCATGTTCATAAAACTGGTTTTATAGTTGGAAAGACTTATGTTTCTATGAAAATCTGTTATTAATTAGCCAAATAGCCCATATAGGTCATGAGGTTCCACCGTGCATGAATACTTGGAGGGGAGACCTCGTCATGCATTTAGAGAGGTTGCCTCTAATTAAATAGTCTGGGTTGGAGGGATCAGCTCCTAGTGAAGGATGCAAGGCACACATCGCGCTCACTCTGATAATACTGATAAAAATGTAACTAGGATGCACCCATACGCCCTACATGATAATATAATATAATGGCCAAAACTGTAAAGGGACGCCACGAGCAATCACTTCGCCGTGGGGAAGTCATAACAGTGGTGCCTCTAGTGTTATGGTTATGGTACTTCCATAAATAGGTGACACTGGTCATGCATGTATATGGCTTAGGCTCTTATTCTAACATAAATATCAAACATATAAAACAAATACTGGGAAAACAGTTGGCTGCAAAAGGGGAATCCTAATTAGGAAAGAATGTCCATACTGAAGGACGGAAAATCCGTACCTTATGTCCAGTGAACGAAGAAGACGAACGAAAGGAAGTCCTACTTCGATCTCACTAATGCTACATAAATAGTATACATGTATAAGTATTTTGCTTACTGAGTACGTAACTGATTTTATATCGTGTCTTAGCTTGTTTTATATGTTCATGTCCCGTTTTACTTATTTAACGTTATGTTGTGGTTATCATGTATTATGTATATTCTGATTAAGTATTACTTGTATTTCTTGTATTATTATACTTGTTGTGTAATAATAAATAACTTTCTAAAAAAAACAGGTTTCCTAAAGTAGAAAGTTTCCAAAATAGAAAGTTTCCAAAAATAGATTAACTTTCTAAAATAGATCAGTTTCAAAAATAGAAAGTTTCCAAAAATAGTAAGTTTCCTGAATTAGAAAGTTTCCATATTTAGAATTAAGCAGGATTAAATATCACAAGTCATGTAGTTATGGTATAGTTTATTAATCATAACATGTTAATTAAATAAACTATAGGTTAAATGATTTATTTAAATATAAGCATGATTTAATTAATTTAAAGTGTATAAAATACTTAGGTTAAAACCTGTATTAATATTATATTAATAATAACCTAAGTCATGTTTATTAGCTAATTATATTTCATGTCTTAATAATTAATTAATACTATAGTCTAAATTAAATAATTAAATACTTAGGTTAAAACATGTATTATTTACTAAATAATAATTAACCTAAGTCCATGATTTAATTAAAATAATTACATGTCATGTTTTAATTAAGTTAATATCTTGTTAAAACAAATACTTGTAAAAATAAAATACTTGTACATATTTTAGTCATGAACCGGACCAGTGTTTTTAATTTAGACATGGCGTGAACCGGACCCGGAACCCCTTGAACCGATCCGAACCAAACACCCCATAACAGTGGCAATCCGGCTCGGCCGGTTGGCACTGTTTTCGTAACATTGCCACCGGCTTAAGCCGGTGGTTCCCCTGTTTCTCGGCTAGCCGCTGCCCATGCAAGGTTCCCACCGGCAGTTAGCTGGTGGTTCCCCTTGCCGCGACCTGTGTTCCCCCTGCTTGATCAATTTAGCCACCGACTTGGGCAAGTGGTGTTTGTTTGTTGCTGCCGAGACCCCCCACACACCACAAGGACACCCCGACTCATGTCGGGGTCCCTTGTAACCTGCTGCCGAACCACAACCAACCACACCGAGACATAAGTCTCGGTTGGTGGCGCGAACCAAAGACACCGAGAGCCATGGGCTCTCGGTTTGGGTGTCGACCGAGCAAACAACCCTAAACAGGTTTTACGGATTACCCAACGCGTGGAACAAAAGGAGGACGATTACACGAACACGATGCTTGAGTTTTCTTAACCAAAAATCAAATCAAACACCCTCCTTGGTGTGTTCTTGTCGGCGGCCAAAGAGAAGGAAAAGGGAGCTAGGATTTTTAATATTTTTGTGAAAACTCTGTAAATGTATATGGTTATGGTACCTCCATAACTAGGTGACACTGGTCATGCATGTATATGGCTTAGGCTCTTATTCTAACATAAGTATCAAACATATAATACAAATACTGGGAAAATAGTTGGTTGCAAACGGGGAATCCTAATAAGGAAAGAATGTCCATACTGAAGGACGAAAATACGTACCTTATGTCCAGTGAACGAAGAAGACGAACGAAAGGAAGTCCTACTTCGATCTCACTAATGCTACATAAATAGTATACATGTATAAGTATTCTGCTTACTGAGTACGTAACTGGTTTTATATCGTGTCTTAGCTTGTTTTATATGTTCATGTCCCATTTTACTGATTTTAACGTTATGCTGTGGTTATCATTATTATGTATATTCTGATTAAGTATTACTTGTATTTCTTGTATTATTATACTTGTTGAATAATAATATGTAACTTTCTAAAAATAGCAGGTTTCCTAAAATAAAAAGTTTCTAAAAATAGAAAGTTTCCAAAAATAGATTAACTTCTTAAAACAAATCAGTTTCTAAAAATAGAAAGTTTCCAAAAATAGTAAGTTTCTTGAATTAGAAAGTTTCCATATTTAGAATTAAGCTGGATTAAATATCATAAGTCATGTAGTTATGGTATAGTTTATTAATCATAACATGTTAATTAAATAAACTATAGGTTAAATGCTTTAATTAAATATAAGCATGATTTAATTAATTTAAAGTGTATATAATACTTAGGTTAAAACATGTATTAATATTATATTAATAATAACCTAAGTCATGTTTATTAACTAATTATATTTCATGTCTTAATAATTAATTAATACTATAGTCTAAATTAAATAATTAAATACTTAGGTTAAAACATGTATTATTTACTAAATAATAATTAACCTAAATCCATGATTTAATTAAATTAATTACATGTCATGTTTTAATTAATTTAATATCTTGTTAAAACAAATACTGGTAAAAATAAAATACCTGTACATATTTTAGTCATGAACCGGACCCCGTGTATTTAATTTAGACATGGCGTGAACCGGACCCGAAACCCCTTGAACCTGTCTGAACCAAACACCCCTTAACAGTGGCAAACCGGCACGGCCGGTTGCCACTGTTTTCGTAACATTGCCACCGGCTTAAGCCCGTGGTTCCCCTGTTTCTCGGCTAGCCGCTGCCCATGCAAGGTCCCCACCGGTAGTTAGTCGGTGGTTCCCCTTGCCGTGGCCTGTGTTCCTCCTGCTTGATCAATTTAGCCTCCGACTTGGGCCAGTGGTGTTTGTTTGTTGCTGCCGAGACCCCCCATACACCACAAGGACACCCCGACTAATGTCGGGGTCCCTTGTATCCTGTTGCCGAACCACACCGAGACATAAGTCTTGGTCTGTGGCGCGAACCAAAGACACCGAGAGCCATGGGCTCTCGGTTTGGGTGTCGACCGAGCAAACAACCCTAAACAACCCTTTATAATTTACCCACCATGATTATTAACATGTTTTTAATCTTGTTTTTATAAACCCATGATCATATGTTCTTAATTACAGAAAGACTTAAAAAGAAAAGGTTTTACGGATTACCCAACGGGTGGAACAAAAGGAGAACGATTACACGAACACGATGCTTGAGTTTTCTTAACCAAAAATTAAATCAAACATCCTCCTTAGTGTGTTCTTGCCGGCGGCCAAAGAGAAGGAAAAGGGAGCTAGGGTTTTTAATATTTTTGTGAAAACTCTGTAAATGCATTGTTTCCCTTTTTTGTTATTTTTAATAAAGCTAAACATGGGCTTGACCCTTTTCTTCTTTGGTTGCCGCGGCTTGTAGGGCCCACAAGGGAAAACCCAAAGTTTTCCCGTGTTTAAAATATTACGTGTTCGTATGCTCGTGATTACGTGTTACGTTATTATTAATTATTCATGTTATTAGAATTACTTGTACGTAACGATATCGATCGTATTCATAATATACGTAAGTACATAATTATATGTTCGTGATTTCATGTTCATGATTTCATGTTCATGATTTCATGTTCGTGATTATAATTATTATTGTTAATAATTATCGTGTACTAACACGTACTTAATACTTGTCGTAATAATAATACGTACATAACTTCTGTAATTACTAATCGTAACACGTGTTCATGCTATAAAAGTAAAGTTTAATATGTACGTATATTTACTAAGTGTACTGTTCATGGTAAAAGCATGCGGGTTTTACAACAGGCCCCTAAATTCTTAAGTTTTTCTATGTTCAATTGTTGTATGTTTTCACATACTAACATGTCAGCATCATAAACAGGAACTCTGCGAGTGGACGTGACCAAACTGCTAAGGGTTAGCAGTCCAACAACTCGTCTTCATCGGGTAAACTATCATTAAACTTCAGTGCAGTCATGTTTATGCCTAGTAATCATGTCTTACGTATATTTTTTACCAGGCTCTCAGGTAGCAAGGGTACATCCAGGAGGTTACACCTATCCCGTTTGCACGACTTGTAGTCGTAGACATCTCGGTACATGCCGTAAGTCAACCGGCGTCTGTTTCAAGTGTGGACTACCTGGACACATGTTGAACGACTGCAAGAAGGGAGATATTGCTGGTACTTCAAGTGCTTCTCTTCCTAAGCCACCAGCTTCGGGACGTGTCTACATTACCATACGGGACCAAGCTAATAAGTCATCAGGTGCTATCACTGGCATCCTCTTTATGAACGGTCATGCTGCGTGTGTTTTATTCGATACTGGTGCTACTCATTCAGTTATATCCTCTACGTATGCCACTAGTATTAATAAAATCCCTACGCGATTAGAGAATGTGTTATGTATATCTACGCCTATGCGAGACTCTATGTGAATTACCCAAGTGTACATAGATCTCCCACTAGAATTTGATGACAAGGTTTGCCCAGTAGACGCACTTCCTTTGGATATGTGAGAGTTTGATCTCATCTTAGGCATGGATTGGTTATCCAAGCATCATGCAACCATCGATTGTCATACTTATCGGGTTATCTTTTGCGATGTTCAAGCTCCAGAGTACATTCACAATGGTTTTATACCAGGAAAGTCTGTACAAGTCATCTCTACTTTAGAAGCTCGTGCATTACTATCTAATGGTGCGAGGGCTTCTTAGCTTCAATTTAAGATATCACTGCCGAAGTTCCATCGATCTAAGATCAACCAGTTGTTTCAGAATTTCTCGATGTATTCCCAGAAGAACTTTCGGGTATACCACCTACTAGCGAAGTTGAATTTAACATCGAGCTCATTCCAGGAGCTCAACCAATCTCTAAGGCTCCTTATCGCATGGCCCCCATAGAGCTAAAGGAGTTAAAAGATCAGCTGCAGGAATTACTGTAGCGAGGTTTCATCAGACCGAGTGTATCACCATGGGGTGCGCTGGTACTCTTTGTCAAGAAGAATGATGGCATTATGCGTCTATGCATTGACTATCGTGAGCTAAATAAGATTACGATTAGGAACCGTTATCCATTACCAAGACTCGATGATCTGTTTGACCAACTTCAGGGTGCCAAAAATTTCTCTAAGATCCGGTTATCATCAGCTGCGAGTTAAAGAGCAGGATATTCTCAAGACTGCTTTTCGCACCAAATATGGCCGTTATGAGTTCGTTGTCATGCCTTTTGGACTCACTAATGCTCCTACGATTTTCATGGACCTTATGAACCGCGTCTTCCACGAGTACTTAGACAAATTTGTGATCGTCTTCATCGATGACATCCTCATCTTCTCTAAATCCAAGGAAGAACACAAGAACATCTACGTATTGTGCTACAGATTCTTCGTCAGAAACAGTTATATGCCAAATTTTCTAAGTGTGAAATTTGGCTAAACAAGGTGGCGTTCTTAGGCCACATTGTCTCCGCGGAAGGGATTACTATGGATCCTGCGAAGGTTGAAGCTAACACTAAATGGCCAAGACCTACGTCTGCAACTGAGGTTTGTAGTTTCCTAGGCTTAGTTGTTTATTATCGTATATTCGTTGAGAACTTTTCAAGACTAGCCTTACCTTTGACCAAGTTGATGCGGAAAGGAGAGAAATTTGTTTTGACGGATGAGCGAGAGAAGAGCTTGGAAGAACTCAAGAAGCGGTTAGTATATGCACCTATTCTTACTCTCCCATCTGGTACAGGTGGATTTCAGATTTACAACGATGCTTTAGGTAAAGGATTAGGTTGTGTACTCATGCAACATGGGAAAGTGATTGCATACGCATCACGTCAGCTAAAGCCTTAGGCGGAAAATTATCCTACACATGACTTGGAGCTAGCAGCAGTAGTCTTTACACTTAAAATCTAGAGACACTATCTTTATGGTGAATCATGTGATATCTTCACTGATCACAAGAGTCTCAAGTATATCTACACTCGGAGGGAACTTAACATGAGGCAGAGGAGATGGTTGGAACTACTCAAGGATTATGACATCAATATTCAGTACCATTCTGGCAAGGCGAATGTAGTGGCAGATGCCCTTAGCAGGAAGTCGAGCATAATAAACGACATGAAAGTACAAGAAGAAATCATACGGGAATTTGAACGATTAGACATTGAATTCCTGGTACGTGGACAACATGGGTATTGGGTTAATCTGAGAATTGAGCCAGATTTAACTTCTCGGATTAAGGCAGCCCAGAAGGACGATGGTGAGATATGGACTATCATTCAAAATCTTCATCGACAGACATAATTTCGTCTAGACGAAGAAGGTATTTTATGGCAAGGAACTAAGCTATGTGTTCCAGATGATCAGACTCTCCGTAAAGCTTTATTGACATATGCTCACAACTCTCCATTCTCTATTCATCCCGGATCCACCAAAATGTAGGATCACATTAAACAACATTTCTGGTAGAGTGGCATGAAACAGGATGTTGCTACCTTCGTATCCAAGTGTTTAACTTTCTAGCAATCGAGCATCAGTGGGCTAGTGGGTTACTACAACCGTTAGAAATTCCCGCATGGAAGTGGGACAAAATCTCCATGGATTTTGTCACCGGACTTCCGCTTACTCAGAGCAGACATGATGCTATATGGGTCATAGTTGATCGTTTAACCAAGACAGATCATTTTCTTCCAATTCGCAAGGACTTCTTAGTCAGCAAATTGGCAGATATATTCCTTAAGGATATCATACGATTACATAGAACTCCCTCAGACATCATATCAGACTACGACCCACGTTTCATGTCTAAATTCTGGAAGGGTATGCAGAAAGATTGGGGCACTAAACTTAAGCTTAGCAGTGCCTTTCATCCTCAGACCGATGGTCAATCGGAGCGTACGATTCAAACCTTAGAAGACATGTTGCGGGCTTGTGTACTGGAATGGTCAGGAAGTTGGGACGACTACATATGCTTGGTAGAGTTTGCCTACAACAATAGTTGGCATGCAAGTGTTAAGTGTGCACCATTTGAGATGCTTTATGGTATAAAGTGTCGTGCTCCAATCTGTTGGGATCAAGTTAGAGAACGAATCCTTGAAAGACCAGAAATGATAGAGGTGACCAATGAAAAGGTTGCCATAGCCAAGGCGAAGCTACAGGAAGCTCGTGCTAGACAGAAGAGCTATGTTGATAAACATCATAGAGATTTATCATTTAATATCGACGACCATGTTTTCCTTAAAGTATCACCAGCACGTGATGTTAAGCGTTTTGGACTCAAGGGCAAGCTCAGTGCTCGGTTCATTGGACCGTTTGAAATCCTTGAAAGTGTCGGTGAAGTGTCATATCGTCTAACTTTACCTCCACAACTATCTCATGTGCACGATGTATTCCATGTATCCTTACTCAGAGGATACAACTACCATCCATTGCATAAGGTTACGTATCTATTCGAGAGGATCTATCATATATCGAGGAACCCGAGAAAGTTCTCGATCACCAAGAATGAGTCATGAGGAGGAAGACGATTCCATTCGTTAAAATCCTCTGGAGGGATCATACCGAGCGGGAAACCACTTGGGAAACGGAGGAGTCTATCCAGACTTCTTACCCTCATTTCCAGTTTTGACTCGGGTGTGTCATTTCAACCTATACGTTTTTTCTAGCTTTTGTCATTCCAGCGTTTAGCATCTTATCAGCTTATCGTATCTCTAATTCGAGGACGAATTGTTCTTTTAGAGGGAAAGAGTTATAAAACCCGCTCTAAAAACCCTACGATCATTTATTGCACAAAGTTACCGTTAAATTTAAAATTTTAAATTAATTAATATACGCCACGTGTCACGAACATTTAATACGAATGCTAAGTATATTAATTAATTATGATAAGTATTTTGTATGTAATAACGAGTATTGATATACTATAAGTATGTATGTACGATATTAAGAAAACATGCAAGGAAAATGACACGATAAATGAACACGATAATATTTTAGAGAGAAAAACAAATATCGAAAGTAAAGGGGTGTTTATGTCCGCCGACCTGAAGAAGAAAAAGGGGAAACATGGGCCGAGCCCGACCCATGACATTTGATTAATTAGTTAATAAAAACCCCAGAGGATTTTCATTAAACACTTTTTATAGAAAAACAAAAACCCTAGCCCCCTCTTTTGGTCTCTCTTGCCGCGGCACCCTACAAGCACAAGGAAATATCCATTGTTGATTTTGGTTGATTGTTATTACGGTATCGTGTTTGTTCCTAAACCCTTTTCACGCTTACGGTATCTTGAATTCCCTAATCTTTTTGTTTTTATTTTCTATGTTATGAATCTTTAAAAACAAGTATGAACATGCTTAAATAAAAAGATCAAATAAGGGATCGGGAAAAATTATGATAGAGGGTTTGGATACACGCGAACCGAGACCGGGGTTTGGTCTCGGTGGCGTTCGAGACCAACAGCCGCACCACTAGTGGTCGGCGTTGGTGGTGTTTGTTCACAACCGAGGCACCACACCCCCATAAGGGGGCTATGGCTTTGGTTCAACAAGCAACCGAGACACCGAGGGGTGCTCGGTGGTGGTTCTCGGACAAACAGGGGACCCCAGCCGAGGCTGGGGTGGTGTTGTAGTTCGATCGCAGCGGCGAAGCCGAGAGCTACGACTCTCGGTTAAGGGTTGTGGGTCGGATAGGACGCGACCACGAGGGTCACGACTTTCGGGTGTTGATGCTCGAGTCTCGGGATTTTGGTTCGGTTACTTACATTTTTTATGAACACGTAATTAAACCAGCATGTATGTTTAATTAATTTAGTTGTTAAATTAATTTGGTTTAATTAAAATAAAAACTTATGTTATGTTTATTTAATCAAAACTATGATTAAACATGTATGTACATTTAATTAAATAAACTTAGGCTATAATAATTAATTGATTTAATTATTTATAAACATGAATTTAATTAATTAAACTTAGGTTAAATTAATTAAAATATTTTATGGTAAAGTTTAATAACATGTATCATGTAATATTATTGATTAATAATGAACTTAAATAGACATGACATGATATTATTAATTAATAATAAGCTAAGTATTAATTAATTATTAATCTTTATATTATAATAATACATGACATAAAATAAGCGTATAACTAATTATGGAAACGTATTAATTATGAAGGTATATTATTTATGGTAACATTATAAATATGGTAATATTATATTTATGGTAATATACTAAATATGGTAACATGCTATTTATAGTAATACGTTAATTATGGTAATATACTATTTATAGAAACATGCTAAATATGAAAACTTTCTATTTTTGTAAACTTACTAATTATGAAACTTTCTATTTTTAGAAACTTACTATTTAAGGAAACTTACTATTTTTGGAAAGTTACTATATATGGAAACCTGTTATTTTTGGAAAGTTACTATATATAGAAACCTGTTTTTTTTGGAAGTTACTCATTATGTTATAACAAGTATAACAACACTTAAAACATGAAACACATGAATCTAAAACACATGAAACTATAAGAAACATATGATTAAAACATGAAACAATAAGACAAGACGAGAACAAGTATAATAAGTATGAACACGTCAAGTAAACAACAATAGTATAAGATCGACTCTTATTCATGTCCCTTCATTATAGCTATTGTGAAGTAAGAGTGATCGTCTACGTCTGTTCCGTCTTCATATTATTGGACATAAGGTACGGATATTCCGTCCTTCAGTAAGGACATCTTTCTTCCTATATTAGGATTTCCACGTTTGCAGCCATTTGTTTTCCCAGTAGTTTAAGTGTCTTAAACACACCAGTATATGTATTATTATTTTGGATTGCCTGATCTATATACATGCATGCCAGTTTCACCTAGTTATGGGGGGTTCCATAACCATAGCACTAGAGGCAACGGTGTTATGACTCTTCTACGGTGAGAGTGATTGCTTGCAGCGTCCCTTTACAGTTTTGGCCAGTATTATTATTATTATGTGGGGCGAATGGGTGCATCCTAGGACAAGTACTATGATTTCATGGTAACTATGGTGTGTGCCTTGCATCCTTTACATGAGCTGATCCCTCACTCATTTTATATATTAATTAGAGGCAGCCACTCTAAATGCATGACGAGGTCACCCCTCTAATTTTTCATGCACGTGGATATAACATGACCTATATGGGCTCTCGGCATATTTAAAATACAGATTTTCAAGATAAATTAAACATAAGTCTTTTCAGAAATATAAACCAGCTTTATGAACTTAAACCAGGTTTTCCAGGATATACATTTCTTCCACTGCTATTTTATTCATTTCATTCCATTACTTGCTTATGTTTATGCTTTACATTCTATTGTTATATATCTGCACACTAAGCGTATTGCTCAGCCGTATTTCTCTTTCCATGTCCCAATACGGCAAAGGGCAAAGATAGGAATCCAAGAGTACGTGCATGGAATGAGGCGCTAGCTTTCTTTCATTCTTTAATTCATTTACATACTTTTGCTTTGCTGGACATTGTTTAGTCCTTTCCTTTATATTCATACTTATGAATTTTCGTGTGTGGAGTGTATGTGGATCCGATGTTTGTTTCCGGATTCTTTTATGGTCATTTAATGTTTTAGACATTACCTTGTATGCTTTGATGATATGCCATAATTATCCTATGATATTCCATTTATCAAAATAAGGTGTTACAATTATGGTATCAGAGCCAAGGCTTTGACCTGTAGGCTCTTGAAATTGACATGTGACTAGTGGGTAGTCATCAACGTTTTCCTAGAACTGATAGTTGTTTTCATGCATTCATTTCATGTATCATTGTTGCAGGAATTTTGACTAAGTAATGGTTGGGACAGGATTGGCCTTATTTAGTCGCACATGCTTTTAATCGAATCATTTTGCTTGGTGAACCGACCCATTACGTTCACATTAGCTCATGGCTTTTCGCTTTGATGAACCGACCCATAGGCGTTCGTCTTCGCTACATCATTTTTTTCATGTCATTTGCATTTGGCTATGCCTTTATAAAAACTGTTTTCATGCATCATTTCATTATGTTTACCATATGTTCTAATCAGATTTAATCATTTCATTTCATTTTAAACTGTCAGATGGTCATGACACGCGAACAAGAGCTAGCAGCACCTGTCCAAGCAGCGCTACAAGCAATGGTTCCCCAAATCAAGAACCAAATTCGGAATGAATACAAGAACGCTCCAAATCAGAAATTCCACCGGTTACTTTACACACTTGGCTTGAGAGGTTTAACAAGCAAAAGCCAAGATATTTCAACAAGGCTGAGAACTCATCTGATGCGGAGGACTGGATTTCGCATATGGAAAAGATTTTTGATGCTATGGTATGCGGTGGTATCTTCAAGGCAATGTTGGCTTGCTATAAGTTTTAGGGTGATGCCCTACATTGGTGGAGAGCTTACAAGTTAGCTACTGGAGGCGATGATTGGCTAGCTGCATTGACTTGGGATCAGTTCAAGACCCTGTTTTATGCGCAGTTCTTTCCGACTTCTGAGCAGAAGACTTAAGAGGGAGTATCACTCCATTCATCAAAGAAATGGAGAGACTAGCACTGAGTTTATGCAGAGGTTTCTTAGGTTGGCTGGATTCTTAGGTGCGGCTGCGGGTACTGCGGAGGAACAAGCCAAGCACTTTCGGTGGGCTTTGCACGCCTCTACATCAGCACGTTTACTTAGTGCTACTTATGCTAATATAGCGCAAGTGAATGATGCGGAACACATCTTGGAAATGCTACATGAGCGTGATGACTACGAGGAGCAAGATCGTCCTGAGAAGAGGTATAAATTTCAGCCATCAAGCGTTATCATTTCATTTCAATCTTTATGTTCATTTATACCTTTTCCTATCCAGTTGTTATCTCCTGGTAGAAGAGTGGAGACCGGTCACAACCGGCCACTCAGCAGAATGCCAACAAGGGAAAAAGTCAATCTAACGACCGTTATGGATCTGACAAAAGGAACGATAATGACAATTACCGTAACAACAACAGCCAGTCCAACAACAACAGGTCCCTAAATTCTTAAGTTTTTCTACGTTCAATTGCTGTATGTTTTCACATACTAACATGTCAGCATCATAAACTTGAACTCTGTGAGTGGACGTGACTAAACTGCTAAGGGTTAGCAGTCCAAGAACTCATCTTCATCGGGTAAACTATCATTAATCTTCAGTGCAGTCATGTTTATGCCAAGTAATCATGTCTCGCGTATATTTCTTACCAGGCTCTCAGGTAGCAAGGGTACCTCCAGGAGGTTACACCTATCCCGTTTGCATCACTTGTAGTCGTAGACATCTCGGTACATGCCATAAGTCAGCCGGCGTCTGTTTCAAGTGTGGACTACCTGGACACATGTTGAAAGACTGTAAGAAGGGAGACACTGCTGGTACTTCTAGTGCTGCTCTTCCTAAGCCACCAGCTTCGGGACGTGTCTACACTCCCATACGGGACCAAGCTAATAAGTCCTCAGGTACTATCACTAGCATCCTCTTTATGAACGGTCATGATGCGTATGTTTTATTCGATACGGGTGCTACTCATTCAGTTATATCCTCTACCTATGCCACTAGTATTAATAAAATCCCTACGCCATTTGAGAATGTGTTATGTATATCTACGCCTATGCGACACTCTGTGCGTATTACCCAAGTGTATAGAGATCTCTCACTAAAACTTGATGACAAGGTTCGCCCAGTAGACGCACTTCCTTTGGATATGTGCGAGTTTGATCTCATCTTATGCATGGATTGGTTATCCAAGCATCATGCTACCATCGATTGTCATACTTATCGGGTTATCTTCGGCGATGTTCAAGCTCCAGAGTACATTCACAATGGTTGTATGCCAGGAAAGTCTATACAAGTCATCTCTACTTTAGAAGCTCGTGCATTACTATCTCATGGGTGCGAGGGCTTCTTAGCTTCAATCCAGGATATCACTGCCCAAGTTCCATCGATCCAAGATCAACCAGTTGTTTCAAAATTTCTCGATGTATTCCCAGAAGAACTTCCAGGTATACCACCTACTCGCGAAGTTGAATTTAACATCGAGCTCATTCCAGGAGCTCAACCAATCTCTAAGGCTCCTTATCGCATGGCTCCCATAGAGCAAAGGAGTTAAAAGATCAGTTGCAGGAATTACTGGAGCGAGGTTTCATCAGACCGAGTGTATCATCATGGGGTGCGCCGGTACTCTTTGTCAAGAAGAAGGATGGTAGTACGCGTCTATGCATTGACTATCGTGAGTTGAATAAGATCATGATTAGGAACCGTTATCCATTACCAAGAATCGATGATCTATTTGACCAACTTCAGGGTGCCAAACATTTCTCTAAGATCGATCTAAGATCCGGTTATCATCAGCTGCGAGTTAAAGAGCAGGATATTCTAAAGACTGCTTTTCGCACCAGATATTGCCATTATGAGTTCGTTGTCATGCCTTTTGGACTCACTAATGCTCCTGCGGTTTTCATGGACCTTATGAACCGCGTCTTCCACGAGTATTGATGCGTGGGAAACGTGTCGGTGTATTTAATGTAATACGTTATAGAGTAAATAGTAGAGAATTACCTTTAGGAAAAATTAATAATCTAAAATAAGCTAAAGACGAATTAATTAACACGAGAGTGATCCCGTTTCGTTGTACAAGAAGAAATTGTGAATTTGAGACTTTCAATTTGATTTGGACAATTTATTTGAATTTGTTTCTGTTTTTATCTAAAAATCCTACGGTTTTTAAATGAAAGTGCATGAACCGTTCCCTAATTTAATCTACTAGGCGAGTTAAAACTATATTATTTTTATTTATAATTTTTATTGTAACAAAATTACTTAAACAATATTAATTTTAGAATTAATTAAATATTTATATTTTTTTTAAAATTTATTTATTTATTTATATAGATATATTTTTTTTAAAACTTTTATATTTTATCAAAATTAATAAAAACTCATTTATATAAAACAAAATTTAATTAAAGTTTATTTAAGAAAAATTATAAACTAATAAGATAAATAAGAGTAAATATATTTTACCTATATTAAATCAATAGTGCAAGAAGTTAACAAAAAGAAACCACTAGATCAGATGGTTAAGTCTGATGGCATGTGAACGACAGGTCTCGAGTTCGAGACCTGTAAGGGACAGATTTTTGATGTTAATTATTTTTAATACAATATATTAATATATGCCAGAATACAACAAGATATATTATAACAGCAGACTTAAATAATTCAACAATCTAATAAAGGGTTAAAGCCATAAATTACCAACGAACTTTACTTTTTTTCTCGATATTACTAATATAAAACATATAATACTATTATAGCCATCAAAGTTTATATTTTTTTCTAATATTGCCAAGAACCTCACCGATGACTGTTTTTTATAAGTTAAAAGGTGAAAAATACCCACACGTCACACACATTAGCCGGTCATTTTATATTTTACTATTATTTATTTCAATGTTGGATAATATCTTCTTTTTTACTTACTCCTCAAATTAAATAACCCTACCAAAATCATTCTTATATTTTCCAACCACATCTCCTTGAATAAACTATCACCTGAGATGTCAAATTGTTCCATGACTTTGTCCACAAATTCGTCGCTTATTTCTCCATTTGATTCCTACTAATTGTATGTGATCTACGTTTCAAAGTGTAGATCTTAAAAACACATGATTTTCATAAACCATCATTCTTGTATATTTAGTTCTTTTCAAAGTGCAAATCTACATCGAAGGTTTTTCCTGCGATGGTTCGTGTTCGATGGGTTTTCCGGCGATGGTTCGGATTAGAGTTTTGATTTAGGATTTATATATGAATTTCGATTTGGTTAAAAGTTTAAGGTTGGATTTTAGTTTGATATAGAGATCTGGCTTCAGATTTTATTTAGATTCTAGACCTTCGACTCATATCTTGATTTTGATGATGGGGTTTTGTATGAATTATGATTTTGAAAATGATGATGTTGATAAGCTGTGAGAAAGAAAGTATTGGTTAGCAAAAGTAAATTAAAGTTAATTCCACAATGACTAGTTGGGTTATGATTCTGGTAAAAGGGGAAGAAGATGAAGATGTAGATGTAAGTCAATTAAAGTCAATTCCACGTGGAAATATATAATGACATGGAAATTATAAAAATTACGTTACCTATATTAGCCGGTACCAACAGGTTTGAATGGTAATAACAGTATTATATGTTTTATATTAGTAATATCGAGAAAAAAAATAAAGTTCGTTGGTAATTTATGGCTTTAACCCTCTAATAAATCATCAACTACACAAATCACCAAACATTAGCAATTTAGAAAAGCAGTTAGGGCAATATAACAAATGTTCAGTACTAAACCTAAGCAGAATATACTCAAGTAACTCAACAAAAATGAGTTAAGATTAGATTTAAGCAAACACAATCACCCTAAAGCACGTGATAGATTCACAAAATCAAATATTCAACTAAACGCAGGCATTAAGCTCAAATTATTTCACATAACAGACTCAAACGTATTACTACTAAACAAATATCTGCAGCCTTTCAAATCAAATTCAAACAATTCAGCAGACTAAGATTGGCTACACAACTAAAGCAGTTTAAAACATTATTAAAGTCTCGAATCAATCAACTCATGTAATCAGCGAGTAAATTCTACCCGAACACCAGCAATTTACAAATACAAAAACAAGAAGATCCAGCAGTACAAGGCATCGACAAATAATAAACTACTCAAATCGGTACAACATCAAGATCTCATCAATCATACAGAAATAGAACAGCTAGAAGACACTTAAACAACCCATAGCATACAAATATCATTCAAAATCAATCTCATGAACTTTATACTACAAGAACAGATTATATCAAACTAACAAAACTTGAATTAGACTTTAACAAAAGCTAAGTAGATTCATTAACGATCTAACCCAATAATCAATAACAGATTTACAAGCAGATTCATAACATCACTCAGGTTTTCACAAACAAAATCATAAATCTTAACAACAAACTAAGAAAATCATATTTGCAGAAAATAAAAAGTGCTTAACCTTTAGTTGAAGATAACCGTTGAGACGAAGGTGAGTGCTAAGCTACCTTATTTAATTCGACTCCACACGATCAAAACAAAGCTTATTACGTCAAACTCTCCACATCTATTACTTACCGAACCAAACCCTCGAATAACGAACCAATTCATGAACCAGCAGATAAAGTTGTAGCTTAATCAGTGGATTAAACTATTTCCCTATTTCACTCTTGATCATTTACAATAGCTATAGAATAAACCTATATGAATGATACTTGATCATAACATCATTTATAATTTCAGATTGCAAATATTTCAATAAAAGTAAATAAAACGTAAGATTTAAAGTAGATTAATCTGAAATACTAATTTTATTTAAAAAAATTAATCATTACAATACTTTTATAAAAGAAAATTTACAATTCTAACAATAATTTAACATTATAACAATAAGAGAAAAAAGGGATACACATTACAGTAAATGGGAGGGGTTTATATAGTTGACGAGAGGTGTTGGCTTGTTGGTGATGAACGATTCTAGGCCCTTGGATCATCTCTTTCCTTTCTCTTTCTTGTTAGTTTCCATCCAAGGGTTAATATTTGCCCTTGTGCACACGGATTGCCAACTTGTCATGATGTGTGCTAGTTGAGAGTTGAGTTGGCAATAGATGATTGGATCTCTTGTCAGATGGCAGGGAATCAACCAATCATAGGCCTTTGATGACACACCATACAGCCACGTGGAGCCTTGTACTAAGAATATTGGTGTAGATCACGCTCCATCTTGCCCTTATTAATCTGATTATAAGCGCATGGATTCAAACTCTGATTTAATTACAAAACCCCTAAATTTTAGGGTTCATATCTAGCTGCTTATTGTGTTATTCCCCAATATTTATCTCTTGTTTTTCTTTCTTTTCTTTTTTTATTTGTTTACTTGACTGAAAAGTTGACCAAAGAAAGTATAAATAAACTTTCCTTCCACCGTCTCATCTTTATCTTGGGCTTGGACCCAAACTTGAATATACTTCATCCGTAATACTTGAAATTGGGCTTTGACTAAATTTGGGCCTTCAAATTATCCAACGTAACAATTATGGGCTTTTCAGGCCCATTAAGATTAAGTGGGCCCCACCAAGGCCCAATTAACTTGATAAAGTTGAATCCTCAAATAAAAACGAACTTGTCTTTTGGCTTTTGGTGAAATCTTCAAACTCGTGTCGATTTTTGCCGGTTTTTTGAGAACTTGGTACCTACACACATGAAACAATAAAACAAGCATATACAATACCATATTCATATGTTTTATGCATTTTAAATCCATTTTGTGATATAAATGATATGAGTATAATCACTCATATCAAACTCCCCCTTGCTAAGCAATTGTCGTGTCCTCACGCAATGATAAAATAAAGCTAATAATAACTGATTTTTACTCGTTAAAAAGTTCTTTAATTGGTCTAATCGAATTGATTATAGTTAATCGTGTGACTCAGTTGTACTTGGTGAAAAGAAAGAATATATCGTTGATTATCTATTTTAAAATGAAAATGTCGTTGCGTAATTAATTAAAATAAAATAAAAATAAAATCTTGAAAAGATTTAAACTAAATAAAGACTTATAAAAAATAATTGACGAAAGATTAAAACTTGAACAAAAGTAAATTGAAAACTTAAAAATAAAACTAAGACAAAACAAGTTTAAAATAATACTAAGTAAGAATGGCGGGAAAAGTTAAATTTGAATTTTAAAATAAAAACAGGGAATAAAAACTGAGAAATGCGTTCCGACCGTAACTTGGATCGCAGTCTCGATCGCAACTTGGATCGTGACAGACGATCGCACCAGGGATAGTAGTCTGCAATCGCAGCCTAGATCGCAACGTGTGATCTTAGTCTTTGATCTTAGTCTTTGATCTTAGTCTTTGATCTTATTCTTTGATCTTAGTCTTTGATCTTAGTATTTGATCGTAACCACAGATCGAAGTCTGGATCGTGAGTAGTGATCGTAGTATTGGATCGTAAGTATAAACCCTAAGGCTTATGCGATCACAATACCCGATCGGAACCATTAAAACCCTTAGACATTGTTACAATGGAATATAAGAGGAAAATAAGCAAAGACTGAATAAGCATTTTTCTAATAAGCACTTGCCAAAAACTTAACCAAGTCAATATTAGAAAGAACTAAATAAGCCACGAATAAAAAACTTTCAAAACTCTAAATAAGCAAGATTTATAAAATAAACTTTAAAAAAGATTAAACTTTTGAACACACTTAAATGAAAATAAGCTAAACACGAATTAAGCAAAAAGAACAATAAGCTAAGACCATTAATAGCATGAAAATGATAAGAACAAAAAGGTAAGAACTTTAATCGAATAAGTATAAAGATGAACAATTTTCAAAAATCAAATAAAACTCAGGATTAAAACAAATAAGAAATGAAGAATGAGATGATTGTAAAAAGCTTGAAATTAAAGATTAAGATTCAACACAAATTAAAAACTAACATGATAAGAAGGAAGAACAATAATGAAAGACAATATGAAAAGTGCTTAAAAATAAAGTGGAGAACTAAAAATGAATTTTTAGCTAACACCCTTCCTAATGACATAAGGAAGGTATTTATAGGAGGATCAAGAAGGAATGTGTTGCTTCCTTCTTTCTTTCTCGTCTTTTCGTCTTTTAAATTCTTCGTCTTTCTTGACGTTGTCTCGGGATTTGTCGATATGAAATGAACTCGTCTTATAATTTTCTTCTTTTATTAGACTTGGTTTTTCGACTTCGTTAAACTTTCGTCTTAGACTTTTTCTTCGATAAATCTTCAGAATAGGCCTTTGACTTCCGTTCTTTTTGCACTCATGATCTTTTGACTTCGACTTTTGTCTTTTTCTTCGATAAAAGCCCGTGAAAGCCAGTATTTTCTTCCCTTTTCACATTTTTGTCCTAAATCACAACAAAAACACAAACCACACATAATTCTGACTTTTGCGACATTAAATACACGTTTTGGTCTTGTTTTTATTATAATTAAGTGGTAAAAGGATAAGTGTTTTCACACTTATTAAATCCCCTACACTTGACCATTGCAATGCTCTCATGCAATGCATTAGTTACAAAGCAAAGTTTACAATTTCCATCATAAATAACCCACCTTGGCCTTTATTAAACACAAGACATTAAGGAAAATTAAAGAGATAGAAAATAACAAATGCTGGAAGGAAGAAAAAGTAAACATATCAAAGAATTACATTAGGGCTTTGGTTGTCATGAATGTTTATCACCCTCAAGTTTCACGTTCCCCATACCAAGCTTAAAAACGAGATCATTGTTATTATAAGTTAGCAAACTAACACAAACTCATGTGGCCCAATTATTCAGTTAGACTCCCTTATTCCTAGGTGTATCTATTATATTTTATTTTTGTCTTGAATGATCACGAGGATGCATTGTTGACTTATTTCGATAGCTTATTTAGGCCGAAAATAAAGTAGGACGATTTAATCAATAGTTAGCTAAAGGACAAAATCTTTTAAAACTGCTTCTCGGGACCTCATAAAGTTCATATCTTGGCATAACTCGCTTCACGATTTGAGACCTTTCTCGGACCGATATTTGGCATTGATTTCATACTTCGAATCTTGAGTGACGTTCTTGAAATAATGGTCTTCTCTTCATAATAGGAGTTTCTTCACTTGAAGTTTTTGAGAGATTCTTCATACTTGGACCACGAATTATTCATTTTTCTCCAATCTTTACTTGGGATTTTGATATACAACGATCCGCCTCCTTTTAGGACTTGGATCTATTTATCCTCATACCTTGCAAGGGTCTTTTCGGATAGACTTCTCCATGATATTTAGGGGAGTATTTGCTTTTCCTCGTGTGTCTCAATCCTTCATATTGATTTTTGATAAATATTTCTTCACATCACTTTGGATCTTTAGCAACAAAATGTAGCCCCTCATGCCTTGTTAGGGCCTTTTCGGACTCGCCAATCTTCGCATCCCGCTTCAATAAGTTATGCCTTGGCTATGAACTCTAATTAATACCGAGCAACTTTTAAACGATCTTGTGCTAGAAGCTAAGTAAATTTTCAAATCGTACGACCTTACTTATTGCAATTATAATTATTAACAAGCGATGGGAGAAAAAGCTCATAATTAACTCACATAAATTCATGGAAGAATACCAAACTTATAATTGACTCTATCATCTCTCGTTCTCCACAATTTAAAATCTCAAGGAATGAGACTCGTGGATGCTTAGCCTATTAAATCAAAGTTTTGGGTTTTCAAGTCATCTATAGGATCTTGCAACTTCTTTGACTTTTTCAAGTTTAGAATTCGCATTTTACAGTTCCCTTGATAAACGACTTTCTAGGATCAATTATAGGAACTTGCGAAAAGTTCTTGTTCTTAACCCATAAGAGTTAAGACTTTCGCGTTTTAAAGTTCCCTATATAAAAGCCTAGCAAAACTTGATTTAAACACGTTAAGGATACTAGCTAGAGTAAACTTAGATCAGTAAACTCGGGTTGAGTCAAAAGATTTATGACGGGCCTAATATATCAATGACATCTAATACTTATTAAAACCATTATTAAAATTTATTCTAATGAAAGAAAATAACGATAACAAAGGAAAATACTAACAGGCCAAAATAGATCAAAAATTTTGAAAAATGTCGAAAAATCAATTTTTCGGTTAAAATGAGGACAAATTAATCGAAAGGCCCACTTAACTTCGATAGAAGTCCCCTACACTTGATATAAACATTGTCCTCAATGTTTAAGCATGTGGGAGTAAACTCCCCTACACTTAGGACATTGTGCATGTTGTTTAAATCTTGCTAAGAAAGAGACAACTAAAGTAATTCCTATTTTAATATAGAAAAATATAAAATAGTGAATCAAAAGAGTTTAGGATAGAACTGGGAAGACGGGTACACGGAATCACAGATCGTCAAAAGTCATCAAAAGTGAATCTTTGAAGCTCCAATCCCTGCACATCATAAGAAAGAAAACAACAAACACCTATGGGGCTCCCCCTACAGTTATTAGAAAAACGGAATAAAAGGATAGATAATCGGGTTGCCTCCCGAGAAGCGCTTGTTTTTGTTCACCGAGTCGTGAGCCTGACTCGACCTTGATTACAATGGTAAGAACCTTGAAAAACATCCACCGGGATCAAATACATGGTTTTCATCCATCAAGTAGCACAAGCTTAAGGTGAACAAGACAAGCCAAAGAAGAGTAGGCAAGGTTCCCTTAAGAAAACCTCTAACCAAATAATGTCTAGTAAACCCTAATTATGGCAGAAATATTTTCTCCCTAGCCGCCACTCTTAGCCTTAATTTCGTTTCCTTCCTGATCTCTTTAACCTTCATTCGTTGTTGATTGATCGTATCATAACATTAATTGATTACGGTATGGTTGAAGGATTTAGGGTTGGTTGTCGGTTTTAGGGTTTATATTGGTTGTTTTAGGGTTTTTTATTTCTGTCTTGTTCATTATTGTTTGTATTCCTTTTTTAGATTTGCTGTTTGAGTCGTGGGTTGTTTATGCTCATGTAAGGTGTCAAGGCGGGTTGGCTGGGATCCTATTTTTTAGGATCTGTTCGTTTGGGATTATTAAACAGGTGTTATTAGGGTTTTTTTGGGTTTATTGGTTATGATGTCTGAGTTGGATAATCAGGTTGATATGACGGCTCTTTCTGATAGGGTGCAGCGATTGAGAGTAATTATGGCGGACTCAACACATGCTAGGGCTCCTAACGCGGGGGTCTCATGTGGTGAGCATGCTGGGTTCTCGGGAGTTGGTAATCATACGGCTGAAAAGGATGGCGCGGTTGATATAATGAATGACATTAGTCAGGGGCAGCTTAATAGGCAGCCGTCTGCTGCTAGGGTTTCGTCTGAGGATGATGTTACTGCCGCTGCTGGGATTCACGTTACTGCTGCTATTAATGCTCATATGCAGGTTACGCCGGTTATGTGTGACTTGTCCAAGAAGGCTAGTAGTAATGGTGGTGATATAACTGGTGTGCAAGTTAACCATGATGCGAGGATTGGGAGTTCTATGGCTAGGAAGAATGAGGTCGGGGTTCAACATACGCCTGGGGCTGGTTCTTCATCAGTTGGTGTTTCGACCTCATATGCATCGCTAGTGCAGAATAAGCCGGTGTGTAAGCCGGTTCATATTAAGGAATTGCATAATGACGAACAAGTTGTTGGGGCTGCTGTAACTCTTCTGTATGATGTTGTGGAAGGGATTCGGGCGCATCTTAATAACACACTGTTTGGGTATTTCATTGGGAAGCGTCTTGCATTTCCGTTGGTAGAAAATTATGTGAAGAATGTATGGGCCAAATATGGTTTAAAAAGAGTTAAACTTCAGGATGAGTTCTTTCTTTTTCAGTTTGATTCTAAAAGTGGTATGGATAGGGTGTTGGAGAATGGTCCGTGGTTGATTCGACATGTTCCGTTAATTCTGAATGTTTGGTCGTCTATTATGGATTTGCATAAAACAGAGATTAAGAAGGCACCGGTGTGGGTGAAACTTCATCATGTGCCTATTGATGCTTATTCGGAGATTGGTCTTAGTTTGATCACAACTCAAATTGGAAGACCTATTATGCTTGATTCTTATACTAGCAGCATGTGTATCAACCCGTGGGGTAGGAGTACTTTTGCTCGTGCTCTTATTGAGATTTCGGCTGATGATGCTTTAAAGAAGTCGTTGGTCATTGCTATTCCGATTGAGAAGGATAGAGGGCACAAATTGAAGACTATTGACATCGAGTATGAGTGGACACCTCCTAGATGTTCTACTTGTCTTATTTTTGACCATATTGATGCTAAATGTCCTAGGTTGCCTAAACAGGTAGTGGTTGAGAAGGTGGTTAGCAGGGAAGATCATAAGGTTGTGGATGATGATGGTTTTCATGTAGTTAAGAACAAGAAGAGCAAGGGGAAGAATAAGCAGCAACAACAAATTTCTGGCATTAAACTTACGAAACCAGCTCTTAATATTAAGTATCGTAATGTTGAGAGGGGTGAAACGTCAAAGACAAGTGATACCGATCAGAAGAAGGCAACTCCCCTGCTTAAGAAGGGTTTCTTGAATAACAAAGCCTCGAGTTTTGTTGCTAAGCCTAATAATACGGAGAAGAGTTCTCATAATTCTTTTAGTGCTCTTTGGGATAAGATAGATGATGGCACCGATTGGGAAGATGGTTCTAATATCAAGGAAGATGTGGTTAATGCTAGTGATAGTGAGGTTGAAGAAGTCATATCGATTGATGATCGGCATGGTGCTCGTCAGCCTGATGTTCGTTCTAAGTGTTAGCCTTGATGTCATTTTATTTTCATTGTTCATGCACCTTTAGGTGGTTTTTTTCCTATTGGTGTTATTTGTTTTGTAATTGTTTGTAGGATCATATGGCATGTCATATGATTTAGTGGTTGTTCAAGCTTTTGCTTGAGGTTAATGTAGCATTGCAGCTACATTCCATTGTACTTCAACGCTTTTGGGAATATATTTTACCGGGGTCTTGATTCCCCTTTACCCAAAAAAAAGGTTCCCTTAAGAAATTGTTGAGTATGGTGGTAGAAGGTATGATGAAGTGAAAGCATAGCTCCATAAGTTCCAAAAATCTTTCCTTTTATTTCATTAGATGGATACTGAGATGGCTTAAAAATTTCGATACCCGGATCGAACACCTTTTCCTTTAAGGGAAAATAAGACTTAGGCTCAGTAGACCTTGAAGATTCAACTATAAACCGCACAATCTCATCCGAAGAAGGTGGAAAGAGAGGTGTCAAAACATAGGTACTACGGATATTGGTGTCTTCTGAATTCTTCTCCTTGGAAATGGGTTTCTTTACATCCGAAGGAGGATAAAGACCATAATCAAAGTCCAAAGGAGGAGAATCATGCTCATTGGGAAAGTATGTATTTAGAAAGGTGGCGAAATCTTCCTCAAATGAGTAATCATCCAAAGTAGGATCAAGCATTGTTGGCGGAGGAACTTCATCAAAAACAGGAGAACAATCATCAGTAGAAGACATAACACTTGAAGAATCACTCGAAAGAGTGTCAACATCATCAGAATCATCATAAGTTGGCATGTCTTTATAATTTGAAGAAAAATCATCATAATCATCCACATCGGAACTAGAATCAGCATCATAGATTGGTGGAGCATCATATATTGGTGGGAATATTGGTGGGGCATCCAAATTGGGAGGAGGATCTTCAGAATCTTCCACATTTTCTTGAAAAAGTGGCTTATCATAGATAGGCTCGAAAAGAGGATTGTTGTAAACGGTAAAATCATTGACATCAAGCTTTTTAGTTTCAAATGGAGTTGTGACAAACTCGTCTTGAAGCACATCAATCATTTTTACTGATTCTCTTCCATTGGATTTGCTTGTAATCTTCCCCATCTTAAAAATTTGTTGATCATCCCCGACCCTTAAGATTAGTTCACCTCCGGCAACATCGACTAAAGCTTTTCCGGTTCTCTAGAATGGTCGTCCAAGTATTTACGTAATACGAGGGTCCATTTCATAATCAACAACAACAAAATCGACAGGAAAAGTGAAGGTACCAACTTTAACAAACACATCTTCGGCAATACCAACGGGGTAAGCGAGAGTTCGATTTGCTAGCTCAAGAGTCATCTTTGTTGGTGTAAGATCGGGTAGTGATAACTTCTTCCAAACACTTAATGGCATTAAATTGATACTTTCCCCGAGATCGGCTAAGGAAGAAAATTCTTCAGTTTTGGAGAATGTACAAGGTAACACAAAACGACCGGGATCTCCAAGTTTTTCTGGAAATTCTTTAAGAAGGACCGCAGAACAATTCTCATTTAATCGAGTGTTGACAAAATCTTCCATTTTTTCCTTCTTATTAAGCAAATCTTTAAACATCTTAACAAATTTGGGCATTTGGGCAAGAGCTTCAACAAGGATAATGGTGATGTTCACTCTAGAAATCTTTTTCAAAAAGTTTGACACTTGAATGTCATCCTTGGTCAGTAATCTAGCCGTGTCTAACCGAGAAGGGTAAGGAATGTTAGGCCTAGATGCTGAAGGTTTAGAAGGAGAAGGACTCGCTTCTTGAGCAACCTTAGGTGGAGGGGTGGGGATGGAAGGAATTGGTGTAGGAACTGAAGGGGAAGGTGTAGAAATGAAAGGAGGAGATGGGGGAATCGAAGGATCACTCAGGGGAGGCATGTCACAATAAGTGGGTGAGGGATGAGTCACCGAAGGGGGAGTAGGATTACTCGTTTTGACCTTCAGGCCTTGTCTCTCCATTATTGGCGAAGAGATGGACGGTTCCTCATGGGTATTCCCACTTCTTATGGTAATTGCACTCACATTGGCCCTAGGATTGGTCACATTATTCGAAGGAAGAGAACTCGAAGTAGAGGGTTGATTACTTTGGAAGAAACTAGCCATCATATCCCTCAAATCATTCGTTCGATTGTTTAAAGAAGTTCGCATGTCATTCCTAAGCTCAGTTCGATTATCATTTCCTTGTTTAGTGATAGCACCTTTCAAGTTAATAATTTAGCTTTGAAGGTTTTCACCACCTTGATTAACTATCATGGGTTGAGTGGGGGTGGAGCTTGGTGAGCGGGTGGTAAATATGGATTAGAAGCTCGAGGTTGGTTTGGATTGCTTCTATTGAAGTTGTTTGGGTTGTGGTTTTGAGGAGAAAAACCGGGTGGTGAAAGAAAGTTGTTGGAACGATAACTTAGCAAGTTACGATCACCTTGAGGTCGGGCTTGATAGCCTTCCGTGGAATAGTTACCGTGAGCCGCATACACGTTTTCCAGATTGTCATAAGTAGAAGGAAAATCAGTGTATGAATGAGGACCGCCGCAAGTCTCACAAGAAAGAGCAACAGCTTTAACTTGTTGAAATTGGTTCGTAGCCATGGTTAAGAAATTTTTGTTCATCTCGGCTAGTTGGCGGGTGAGTTGGGTGAGTTCGGCTATCTCAGGGTTTGATGAAGTAGAAGAAACATTGACTCTTGGGTTAGTTCTTGAGGATGCGGATGAATCCCAATTTTTGTGATGAGTGGTCATCTTCTCTATAAGTTCTCTACACTCCTCAGGTCTTCTTTTCATAAACGTACCACCGGCGGCAGCATTAATCATATCACGATCACAAAAAGTTAAACCGTTGTAGAAAGTATCAATTAAGGTGACAGGGAGCATATTATGGTTAGGACAACGATCGATCAAGACATTATAACGTTCCCAAGCATCGAAAAGAGACTCATCGGGTTCTTGAGTGAAACCACTGATTTAATTCCTAAGACTAGTTACCATGGATGGTGGAAAGTAGCGTGAGAAAAATCGTTGAGTCATTTCGTCCCATGTATGAATTGAATTCTTATGAAGACTATCAAACTATTTTTTGGCATGGTGGGATAAAGTGTGTGGAAATAGATGAAGGCGAAGAAAATCCATGGTAACACCGGGCAATTTCATGCTTTGAGTGACGGTTATGAATTTATCGAGGTGTTTTTGGCATCATCATCCGGTAATCCGCGAAATGGACCAGTATTTTGAACTTGTTGGATCATGTGATGCTTCAACAAAAATTCAGGAGCCGTGATTTGCATCGGCGCAATCGGTCCTTCACGTCCATTCATAGTCGGTTGACATAGCTCCTCCAGCGTACGAAGGTCGGGTTGAGGGTCATGGTTGTTATTATTCACAACGGGGTGAGGTAGGTTGTTATTATTATGCACACCGGCCATATCTAGATCTCTACGAGTCTCGGGCTCAAGATAAGACGAAGATCGAGTACGCATACACTAAAAAGAAAATACAACACAATATTTTTGATTTTTTCATCTTTTTTAGTTTTAATGGATTTTTTGAAAATTTTATATTTTTCAGGATTTTTTTGAAAATTTTTATGCTTGAAAATAACGTTCCCAAAAGAACGGATCCCAAAATCCAACGCGTCTCTCACAAAAAACCGTTAATCTTCACGAAAAGAGCCGGCAGCGGCACCATTTTAATAACTTATTTTTACTCGTTAAAAAGTTGTTTAATTGGTCTAATCGAATTGATTACAGTTAATCGTGTGACTCAGTTGTACTTGGTGAAAAGAAAGAATATGTCGTTGATTATCTATTTTAAAATGAAAATGTCTTTGAGTAATTAATTTAAATAAAATAAAAATAAAAGCTTGAAAAGATTTAAACTAAATAAAGACATACAAAATAATTGACGAAAGATTAAAACTTGAACAAAAGTAAATTGAAAACTTAAAAATAAAACTAAGACAAAACAAGTTTAAAATAATACTAAGTAAGAATGGCGGGAAAAGTTAAATTTGAATTTAAAAATAAAAACAGGGAATAAAAACTAAGAAATGCGTTCTGATCGTAACTTGGATCGCAGTCTCGATCACAACTTGGATCGTGATGTGTTGGGAATAAATTAAGGCCAGATCACTTCAGGCGCTGACAAAGGCAAATCTAGCGCTGACAAGACCAATTCAGACGTTGATGGCTCAGACGTTGACAACAACATTTCAAGCGCTGTTAGCCCAGACGCTGACAACCAAGATTCAGACGTTGACAACACTTATGGGCATCTTTTATCTTCCAATTTTGAACAAGGTGGACCTTCCAATATTCTTGAAGAAGTTCACATTGATCAAAGAGAGTCTGATGAAGAAGATATTGGCAACATGGAGCGTGAGGTTGAGGACACCAGACTTTTTGAAGGAGGGGTTCTCACTTCCACAATGAAGAATCACCCCCCATCCCAGATCATTGGTGATATTATGACTCTAGTTCAGACTAGAAGATCTCATCAAGGTCTTGGTGGGTTTATTGCCAATATACACAAGAAGGTTGATACCCCTCTTGTGCAAGCATGTTTGTTTGCATGTTTTCTGTCACAAGAAGAACCCAAGAAAATATTTGATGCTCTCAAAGAACCAAGTTGGGTGGAAGCAATGCAGGATGAGCTTCACCAATTTGCAATTCAGGATGTTTGGGAGCTGGTTGATTGTCCTAGATATGTCAGACCTATAGGGACAAGATGGGTTCTCAGGAACAAAAGAGATGAAAGAGGTATTGTGGTCAGAAACAAGGCAAGGTTAGTGGCTCAAGGTTATACACAAGAGGAGGGGATAGACTATGAGGAGGTCTTTGCACCAGTTGCAAGGATTGAAGCTATTAGGATTTTTCTAGCCCATGCCTCTTGCATGGGCTTCACAGTCTATCAAATGGATGTCAAGAGTGCCTTCCTCTATGGAACTATTGTTGAGGAAGTTTATGTGATACAACCTCCTGGTTTTGAGGATCCAGAGCATCCATATAAAATGTATAGAGTCAAAAAGGCTATGTATGGCCTTCATCAAGCCCCTAGAGCATGGTATGGTACTTTGTCTACCTATTTGGTGGACAATGGATTCAAGAGGGGCACCATAGATCAGACACTATTTACAAAGAGCAAGGATGTGTTGCTTGTGCAGGTCTATGTTGATGATATCATTTTTGGGTCTACTGATCCAAAGATGAGTGAGGATTTCTCCAAGCTTATGACAGACAAATTTAAGATGAGTGCTATGGGGGAGATGAACTTCTTTCTTGGTCTACAAGTTCAGCAGAAAGAAGATGGTATCTTCATCTCCCAGGACAAATATGTTGCTGAGATCTTGAAGAAGTTTGGCTTTTCTCCACATGAAAAGAGGGCTACTACTCCTATGGATAGAGAACACCCTTGGGGAAAGATTGGAGATGGGAAAGATGTTGATGTCAGGCATTATAGATCCATGATTGGATCCTTGATGTATCTTACTGCTTCCAGACCTGACATTATGTTTGCTGTGTGTGCTTATGCACGCCATCAAGTGACTCCCAAAGAATGTCACCTTTATGCTGTGAAGAGGATCTTTAGGTACCTAAGATGATATCCCAGTCTTGGTTTGTGGTACCCAAAGGATTCACCATTGGAGCTGATTGCATATTCAGATAGTGATTATGGAGGTGATAAGTTTGATAGGAAATCCACAACTGGTGGATGTCAGTTTCTTGGGAGCAGGTTAATATCTTGGCAATGCAAGAAACAAACAGTGGTGGCTAATTCTACAACTGAAGCAGAGTATGTGGCTGCAGCTGCATGTTGTGGTCAAGTGTTGTGGATTCAGAACCAGCTGTTGGACTATGGGTATAATTTCATGCATACTAAGATATTTGTTGACAATAATAGTACTTTATGCATCATTAAGAATCCTGTACATCATTCTAAAACTAAACACATAGAAATTAGACACCATTTTATAAGAGATTGCTTTGAGAAAGGTTTAATACAACCAGATAGGGTTGACACTGAGGAAAATGTGTCAGATTTATTAACTAAACCTTTTGATGCTGGGAGATTTCAATACTTGGTAACAAGTATTAGAATGGTTAATCTCACATAATATGTGTTTTGGATTCTTTTTGTAAAAGTATGTACAGGATGATGCATTATTATTGTTGGTTTTATTGATGATTTAGATTTTCCACTGTATTTTTCTAACACTGACAAAGGTTACTTGAACACTGATAAGTGTTTTTGTAACGTTGTTAGCAATATAATTGTCTAACGCTGACAAAGCTTCCCTCAACGCTGTCATGTGTTATCGGGGCGTTGTCAACAACAATGTTAGTTTTGTGGTTTTCAATCTAAATGTGCAGATGGTTTTAGCAGTATACCATTGGATACAGAGTTGCTTATGGATCAATGGAGAAGCATTTGGACAAGTTTTTATTTATGGATGATGGTTGGAATGTTTCATTCCTATCTTGACATAAATTTTTTTTATGTTTATGCATGATTTTAGCAAACTTTTTGTATCATAGTTTAAGGGGAGGTTTTAGGAACCTTTAGGATTTTTGGGTATCCATATGATACTCTTATCACAATTCTAGATTGTGTCCACAGGTGAGTATGAGTTAGTTTTACTAAATCATGAGGCACTGTAGCATGCATAGTATATCAACTTTGCATGCTGCCAAGACATTTTTGGCCTAGAATTGGTTGTGGTCTGTTGGGAGACTTGGGAATGATTTTGATATGGGATTTACCTGGGAGTAAAAAGGATTTTATAAGGTAACTTTGTTGTTAAGAGTTTTGGTTAGCAAGGGACACTAGAGGACGGTTATGTCTATCTTGCTTATGCAAGTGTGCATAACTGGACAGTGCTTGCCGCCCTATAATAATTATCAGCTTTTGGTTATCTTCTCTAGGATAAATTACTTGTTAAGGTCATTTTTCACTTTTTAAAATATTTTTATTTTTGGACGCTGACAAGAATTTCCAAGCGTTGTTGTGACCAAATTGGACGCTGACATGGCTTTAGGCAAACGTTGACAAGATTATAGCCGTTGGGCGTTGATAGGTTATTTTTGACCGTTGACACTCAATGGGACCTACCCAGTTGTTAATTTTTGACATATTTTCAAGCCGTAATTTTAGGAGTTGTTACTTTCATTTAATGCATGAGATAACTTATAACTTTTTCAATATTTTCATGATTGATTTTTGAAAAATCTTTGCCTATTTTTGGGCCAATCACATGCATTCTTTTTCTCCTATAAATTTGGCTCCTATTTTAAACAGGGTATCTATAATCCTTGTCTAACAATTTTCTCTTATCAACTTCATCTTCTACACTTAAAATTAACAGCTTTCATCAGTGGCACCAAAGTTTAAACCAACAGAATTAGAATTGGGGTTCAGATCACAACACAACATGATTGCTTATCTTGAAGCTGATGATGCTCTGTTTCCCCAATACACACAAATGGTGGCGTATTTGAACGCATCCCCATTAAGGTATGCTCTTTCTCATGCACCACTCATTCCAGTCACACATATTAAGCAGTTTTGGAACACTGTCAGTTCCTCAACAGTTAATGGAGTGACCACATTGACTTCTATTGTTCATGGGAGATCTTGGGTGGTTACTGAGGCTTTGGTACGCCAAGCCTTGCATCTTGATGATGCTGATGGTATTGCCACCCTTCCCTTAAATGAAATAGAACAAGGGCTTAGGGCTTTGGGATATCCTTTTCCTGATGAAGGTACTCTTAATAAGTATCATAAGCAGGAATTTCCCCCAGCCTGGAAGTACCTCATACACATCCTCCTTCAATGTTTGAGTCCCAAATGTACTGCACACAATGAGATCAATAGATCCATTGCAAGTGCTATTGTGTGCATTGCAACAGGGCAAAAATATAACTATTCTAAAATGATTTTTGAGGGGATGTGTAAAAACAAGGGGACAAAAATGACTTTAGCTTATCCCCGTTTTCTGCAAATGGTTTTTGATGATCAAGGATACTGCTCAAGGGATCACAATGATTTTTATAAGATCCCTGAGCAAAAGAAAGCTATTTTTATGAAGATGGATTCACCACCCCATCGAGACTTACCTTTAACCCAAGCCATGCTTGCTGTTATTGCAGCAGCACAACCCCAACCAGACCCCCAACCTCAAATTGACCCTCAACCACAACTTGAACCAATTCCTGAACCTTTACCTTCACCTGAACAAATGCAAATTGACTCAGAATCCTTCAACGCTGACACACTTAATGTTGGCGTTGATGTGCCTATTTCCAACGCTGACACACAACCTTCACAATCCCAAACACCCCTTAACCAACCCACATCTACCTATTCTTCCACACCATCTTCCACACCCCCTGAATATAGGTTGATGAAACGCCAAAGGACTACTGGAGTGTTCTCCTCTGGTGGTCCTAGCCATGTAGCAGAGAGAACCACCACCACCAGTATGGCTGGTGACCTGGATGAGGCTGGGACTATTGGTTCTGGCTTAGATGCTGGCCAAGGCAGTCCCACCATCATTAAGTCCTCATCCATGCCCAATGAATCTGACTTGGGAGGTCAAATCCCCATTTTAGAAGAGGGCAGACTGGAACCAATGACTCTTATGAATGACAATTAAGAGAGGACAAACTAGAACCCTAAAAATGGTGGAAAATTCTCTCTAGCCGCCGCTGCCTAAGATCATCTTTTTTTGTTCTTTGATTCTTGATTTTACCTTTCTTTTCACATAACGTGATTGTTGAGTAACTAATTCTCTGAATTGTGTTTCTTTTACGTTTATGTTTTTGTGATTAGGGGGGCAAATCTGGTCATAACGAATTAGGGTTTCTAGGGTTTGTACGGCTGCTGAGTGTTTGTTCTTTCCTATCGTGGTTCTCGATTACGATCTATTTTTGTTGGTTGTTCGTGTTATGGAGGTGTTCTAGGGTGAAAGGGAGTGACGGTTTTTTTAGGGTTTTTACTGTCTTAGGGTTTGTTATTTCATGGATAATAGGGGAATTGATGGTAATGAAGGGCATACGCAGATTGATGTTAATGCGTTATCTGAACGAATGCAGCGTTTGAGGGAGACCATGGCAGGGTCTACGGCTGCTAGGGTTTCGGTTTATGGTGCTGCTGGAATTATGAATTCGGCTAGGACTAGTAATGCGGCTGAGTTGCAGTCTGTTGCTGGTAATGACGAAAATCAGGGAAGTTCTCTTTCTCATGATCGTTGGAATGCTGTTCGGGGCAAGCCGACTCAAGAATTAGGGCATGTTGGAGTACGCACCAGTGCTACTGCTAGCCAAGGTACCTACGAGCACCCTGCGGTTCAGTCTAGAGATGAGGAGAGCTCATCTAATAAGAATGGAAAAACGTTTGCGTCATTAGTGCAACCTGCATTCAATAAGACGATTCATATCCAAGAGTTGCATAATGACGAGAACGTAACAGGGGCTGCTGTGGCTCTTCCATTTGATGCTGTTGAGGAGGTAAGCTCACGCTTTAGTAATACATTATTTGGGTATTTTATCGGAAAACGTTTAGCGTTTCCGTTAGTCGACAATTATGTGAAGAACGTTTGGTCCAAGTATGGATTGAAAAGAGTGAAACTTCAGGACGAGTTTTTTCTATTCCAATTTGAGACTAAAAATGGAATGGAAAGTGTTTTGGAGAATGGCCCGTGGCTGATTCGTCAAGTTCCATTAATTCTTAATGTATGGTCGTCTGTTACTGATTTGCATAAGGCAGAGATTAGGAAGGCTCCGGTTTGGGTCAAAATGCACCGTGTTCCTATAGTTGCGTATTCTGAAGTTGGTCTAAGCTTGATTACATCTCAGATTGGTCGACCTATCATGTTAGATTCTTATACTAGTAGTATGTGTATCAATCCATGGGGTCGAAGTACATTTGCTCGGGCACTTATTGAGGTTTCTGCTGTGGATGCTCTTAAAAAATCCATGGTTGTTGCTATCCCGATTGAGAAAGATAAAGGGCATAATTTGGTGACTATTGATATTGAGTATGAGTGGACTCCTCCTAGATGCTCTACTTGTCTCATTTTTGATCATATTGATTCTAAATGTCCTAAGTTGCCTTTGGTTGTCAATAGTGAGGTTGCTACACAGGTTGTTGTCGTAGATGACGCTCGTATGGCTAATGATAATGATGGTTTTGTGGTAGTTAAAAATAAGAAGAAGAAGGGTAAGAACAAGCAACATCAGGTTGTTGGGATTAAATTAACTAAACCGGCTCTTAATCTTTCTTATCATGTTGTTGAGAAAGGGGGTAGTTCTAAGATGACTAAACCAAAGGATTTGTTAGGTACTTCAGTTCCGGCTGCTCCAAAGAAGGATGGATCTATTCTTAAGAGGGGTTTCCTTAATAATAAGGTTTTGGCTCCTGATTCTAGTCTAACGGGGACAAGCAACAAGAATTCCTTTGGTGCTTTGAGTGGTATGATGGATGATGGCACTGATTGGGAGGATGGTGGTGGCCCAACAGATGATGTGGTGAATGCTGATAGTGAGACTGACGAAGATATAGTGATTGATGATCGCCATGGAACTCCTCAGCCGGATATTCGCACTTCTCATGCATCATGATGATCTCATTTTTTCATTGTTTATGCACTTTTAGGTGGTTTTTTCCTATTGGTGTAATTTGTATTGTAATTGTTTGTTAGAGTTCATATGGCATGTCATATGATTTAGTGGTTGTTCAAGCTGGTTAGCTTGAGGTTAATGTAGCATTTCCGCTACATTCCATTGTACTTCATCGCTTTTTGGGAATATATTTTACCGGGGATGAGGCCCTTTTACCCAAAAAAAACCAATGACTCTTATGGAATTGACGGCAGTCTGCATTAGCTTGCAAAAGCAAAATGCAGACTTGGTACAAGTAGGCAGCTCACAAGGCCTTGAACTCAAGCAATTGAGGGAGAGGATTGTTGTTTTGGAAAGTGATCGTGCTAGAAGGGGTATGGAGGAATCTTCCAAAGGGGAGGAAGATCAAATAAATCTGAGTGATAAGGGCAGCCAGGATGGTCAATCAATGGATGTTGCTGAAGCCCTTACAACTTTGAAGAAACAAACAGGTTTTGATACGTCCTTAATCTCTCCCACCAACTTAAATTTATCATTTACAGCTATGTTGAGAGAGGTTACACAAGGCGCTGAGGGAAGATATTTGAGCGTTGACAAGGAAAATTTGGACGCTGATAGAAGTATTTTGGGCGCTGATAGAACAAATTTGGGCGTTGACAGACCTGCACATGAAGATGATGTATCCCAGTCATCATCTATCATCAAGGAAGTTTCTACTCAGGTATTACCATCTACCTTACCAACCATTGCACCATCAGATAAGGGTAAGGGTAAAATGGTAGAAGAGATTGTTCCAAAGGATGCAGCTCAAGTTGAATTTGATAGAAGATTAGCTGCACAAATCATGGAACAAGATGAAAAGGAAAAGTCACCATTTGTTGTGACTTCAGAAGAAGAAAGTGATGGAGCTAGCTCAGACTCAAGTGTAATGATTATAGAACCTGAAAGGCTTGAGTATGGAGATGAGTTGGCCAAAGAGAAGCTGAGAGAATTGAAATTACAGGTTGACTTTGACATGCCAGAGGTGGTTCAAATGTACAACGCTTGGGAAGAAAGATGCATGGATAATCCAGACTTGACCATTTCAGATCAAATATGGGGTTTGGAGCTTCTTCTTAGAGTTCAGAAGGATTGTAAGGTAATATTGAAACACAAGGCAAGCAATATTCTCTCAGAGTTAAAAGGGGATAGAAGGGAGCTCTACTTTATGTTGCTTAGATGTCATGGAGTTGGATGGACATATCAGAAGTTGAAGGCTTTGACATTTGATGAGTTGGAAAACAGGGCTTATCCCATTTGGGTGAGAGTGCAAGAAGCAAACACTCTCAGACTTCTTTCAGATGAAAGAAAGGAGAAACTTGCAGAAGAAATGGAAATCAAGAAAGCTATGATGGTTCCCAGGCCAGTGAAGAAGGGAATTAAATTTGAGTTTCCAAAAGATATGGATCCACTATATCCAAGTGAAGCAGTTATTAGAAAGAGCCTCAAGCTCTCCCCATTAGAAGCTTCAGATATGGTGCAAGTGTTACCATTAGATTCCAGGAATCCAATTGTGAGCTATGAAGAAGATGAATGTGGATTCTGGAAGATTGGCAGATTTGGAAAGGAGGTACACACTTTTACCACTCTCATATCTTTGTTTGCAAGTTGTGATAGAGAAGAATTGGTGGACCTTTGGAGGTTGCTGGAGACCAAGTATGAGGCTGAAGCACCAACTTTAGCTAATGAATAAAACTTTGGACCACATTCAAAAGAATGTGTGGACCAAAAGATGAGGATCCTGCAATATGGAAGGATCTTGAAGATGACCTCAGTGGTCTTCAATGGAGGTTATATTCAGCTGCTGGTGTATACCATTTGAGCTCTACAAAGTTTGCTGAGTATTTACTTGTGGATGCTCAGTATTTCATACCCAAGGCTATTTTGGAAAAGATGAAGGATACTCAGCTGGAAATAGATTATTCAAGTGACGTGGCAAAAGATTTGATCAGATTTATTCATTACCAATATGAGAAGGTTTGTAAGACTCCTCCTAGTCCTTAATGCTTATTCAGAAACTTGATCATAAGAGTGGATATCAAGTTTAGGGGAGGATTGTTGGGAATAAATTAAGGCCAGATCACTTGAGCGCTGACAAGAACAAATCAAGCGTTGACAAGAACAAAACAAGCGCTGACAGCTCAAGCGTTGACAAGTTAAAGTCAAGCGTTGACACATTGAAGACAAGCACTGATGGAAGATATATTCTACGCGTGTATTATATTCTAGAATACTTCTAGTAAGGATAAGAACAATAATGTATTTTCTATATTTATCTTTACCTAGAATAGTTGATACGTAGATTATTGTACAAGGCTTCTTACGTCTATAAAAGAAGGCCTTTAGGTTAATAAGTTTTTATATAAGTTTTCGTTCGTAAACATCTTTCATTGTAAGCAAGTTCGACATTCATAATCAAAGTGAAAGTTTGTTTACATCTTGTGTGTTCTTGTTTAAGTGTTAAATTCTGCATAACACTTAGATTCATAAAGCATATACAAAGGTTTCTCTATGTGTATTACTTGATCTAATCTCGTATACACAAAGCTAATCGATCTAAGTTTGGGATCAACATGATGGACGATCGCACCAGGGATCGTAGTCTGCAATCGCAGCCTAGATCGCAACGTGTGATCTTAGTCTTTGATCTTAGTCTTTGATCTTAGTCTTTGATCTTAGTATTTGATCTTAGTGTTTGATCTTAGTCTTTGATCTTAGTGTTTGATCTTAGTCTTTGATCTTTGTCTTTGATCGTAACCACATATCGAAGTCTGGATCGTGTGTAGTGATCGCAGTATTGGATCGCAAGTAGAAACCCTAAGGCTTATGCGATCACAATACCCGATCGGAACCATTAAAACCCTTAGACATTGTTACGATGTAATATAAGAGGAAAATAAGCACTTTTCTAATAAGCACTTGCCAAAAACTTAACCAAATAAATATTAAAAAGAACTAAATAAGCCACGAATAAAAAACTTTCAAAACTCTAAATAAGCAAGATTTATAAAATAAACTTTAAAAAAGATTAAACTTTTGAACACACTTAAATGAAAATAAGCTAAACAAGAATTAAGCAAAAAGAACAATAAGCTAAGACCATTAATCACATGAAAATGATAAGAACAAAAAGGTAAGAACTTTAATCAAATAAGTATAAAGATGAACAATTTTCGAAAATCAAATAAAACTCAGGATTAAAACAAATAAGAAAGGAAGAATGAGATGATTGTAAAAAGCTTGAAATTAAAGATTAAGATTCAACACAAATTAAAAACTTACATGATAAGAAGGAAGAACAATAATGAAACACAATATGAAAAGTGCTTAAAAATAAAGTGGAGAACTAAAAATGAATTTTTAGCTAACAACCTTCCTAATGACATAAGGAAGGTATTTATAGGAGGAAATGGAAGGAGTGTGTTGCTTCCTTCTTTCTTTCTCGTCTTTTCGCCTTTTAAATTCTTCGTCTTTCTCGACGTTGTCTCGAGATTTGTCGATATGAATTGAACTTGTCTTATAATTTTCTTCTTTTATTAGACTTGGTTCTTCGACTTCGTTAAACTTTCGTCTTTAGACTTTTTCTTCGATAAATCTTTAGAATAGGCCTTTGACTTCCGTTCTTTTTGCACTCTTGATCTTTTGACTTCGACTTTTGTCTTTTTCTTCGATAAAAGCCCGTGAAAGCCAGTGTTTTCTTCCCTTTTCACATTTTTGTCCTAAATCACAACAAAAACACAAACAACGCATAATTCTGACTTTTACGACATTAAATACACGTTTTGGTCTTGTTTTTTATTATAATTAAGTGGTAATAGGATAAGTGTTTTCACACTCATTAGCTACCAACTACAACATTCTTCGACTTTTAACACTTTAGACAAGGACATAATGTATTGCTTTCATTACTGAAAAATAACTTTTAGGATCATAAAACTCAAATAGATTCATCGTCCTCGACTTTTTACTCTTTCTATGCCAAGTTTAAAAACAAGATCATTGTCAATCATAAGTTCCAATGTTAAGACCACTTATACAAGTAATTTGTGTTATACTCAATCTCCTTTATTCCTAGTTGTATCTCTAGATTTTAGATTTTGTCATTCACCCAAAGGCTCATTTGACTTATTTAATAATTATTAGTCCAAAAATGAAGGCAAAAACGATGTAAACCCAACACTCAAAACCTAACCTCATCCTCAAAAACCGTTGTTGCTAAAGAAAGTCCACATCAAGGATAACTTACCACGATTTAGGAATGAATTCCCAAATCCGAAATTTGGCTAATAGGACTACTTAAAGCAACAATAATTCTTCCAAAGTCGAATTGACCTTATTTATGGAGTTAGCAACATTTACATCATACACCTTGAGGCTCTTTAAGATTTAAAAGTGCTCCTTATCTATGATCCACACCCTAAGGCTCCTTGGACATAAACAGGGGAATTGATATTCACCATCACTTCACACCCTAAGGCTCATTGAAATAATGATGACGCAATTTTTATTAAACACTTCACCATGCCATACACCCTAAGACTCTAATGACAAGGCTAGTGCTACATGACTCCCACCCGAAGGCTCATAGAGAACATGTTTTATTTATTCTTCTTTATTTATGTTATATATAGTAAGCCAAATTCCACAATCCCATGATCAAAAACTCCACGACGCTGACACCCTCAATGTATTCTTACTTTAATTACAAGGGAAGAAAAAGGAGTTAAGAGTTAAGATATTGAACCCAAACCGCTAAAAACTTCATTTATTAAACAATTAAATATTCAAGCGTGATAAATAAATACGAGGAGAAAGAGCCACACAAAAAATTTATATAAGGAAGATTTAACCTCAAAACTTATGATCAACTCTATCATCTCTTGTTATCCATATTGTAAAATCTAAAAGATGTGAGATTAATGGATAGTTAGCCTTGCAAGTCTAAATTAAGACCATATTTAATCAAAGTTTTGGGTTTTCAACTCATCTATAGGATCTTGCATCTTCTTAGACTTTTTCAAGTTTAGAATTTGCGTTTTAAAGCTCCCTTGATAAATGACTTTCTAGGATCAATTATAGGAACTTGTGAAGAGTTCTTGTTCTTAAACCCGTATGAGTTAAGACTTTCGCGTTTTAAAGTCCTCTATATAAAAGTCTAGCAAAACTCGATTTAAGCATGTTAAGGAATGAGCTAAGGTATAAACCGGTCGAGTAAAAAACTATTCTTATTTTCACCAACGGAAAGCCTACATTCGTGTCAAAAACACTTATTCCTTTATTATTAAACACAAAATTGCACTAAATTTTTTTTTTTTTTTGAAAAACGAGAAAAACGATTACGTTTGAACACGACAAAAGCAAGTGCAAGCGATTTATCGATTGACTCCCCCATGCTAAAACCAAACATTGTCCTCAATGTTTCCTAGATCAAGAGTAACACCCCCTTGCTAGAACACGAAGAGTCGAATACAAAAGTCCTAACATGGTTACGCAAATCTATAAGCCGTTTATTAATTATGCCCAAGATAAAACGTTAGTCGATAAAAATCAAAGGATAGCAAACTCCCCATTTGACAATCAAAGTATGGAAGCTCGAGTGGACTGAGCAAAAACCGAACACGAGAGTCTTCAATGATTAGGGTCATACCTAAGATTCAGATCACAACAAAACATGAGCACGAGCTTGAAAAGATCAAGCCTTATTAGTGTTAGAAAATAGAAAGAAGATAGAATGTATGGGACTCCCCCACAAGGCACCTCGTTTTTGTTAACCGAGTCATGAGCTCGACTCGATCCCCGCATTCATTGGTCCTTAGGGAAAGTTTGGAGATCCGGAACAACCTCTGTAGGTATGTACCCTCCAAAATAGTGCTTAACTCGATGACCATTCACCTTAAAGTTAGGCCCGTCTTTTTGAGCTAGCTCAACGGTGCCATATGGGAAAACTTGTGAAATGGTGAATGGTCCGGACCAACGGGACTTAAGCTTTCCCGAGAAGATCTTAAGTCTAGAGTTGAATAAGAGGACTTGATCACCAACATAGAAAATGCGGTTTTTGATCTTAGAGTCATGAATCCTCTTAGTCTTCTCTTTATAGATCAAAGAGTTATCATAAACTTGATCCCTTAATTCACTTAGTTCATTCAATTGAACCTTGCGATGATCACCCACGGTCCTTAAATCGAAGTTACAATGTTTAAGAGCCCAATACGCCTTATGTTCGAGTTCAATTAGCAAGTGGCATGCCTTTTCATAGACCAACCTAAATGGTGTACAACCAATTGGAGTCTTATAGGCCGTACAGAAAGCCCACAATGCATCGCCCAATTTATCCGACCATGAAGTGCGATTTTCTCCAATAGAACGCTCCAAAATTCGTTTAAGAGCTCGGTTTGAAACCTCCACTTGACCACTCGTTTAAGGGTGATAAGCCGTCGAAAGTCGATGAGTGACACCATATTTCTTTAGAACTTTTTCAAATTGTTCATTACAAAAATGGGTCCCTCTATCACTTATTATATCCCACAGAGTTCCAAACCTAGTAAAGAGTTGTTTCAAAAATTTCACCACTACTCGAGCATCATTAATAGGCAAAGCCTTAGCTTCAACCCATTTCGACAAATAGTCCATGGCTACGAGAATATACTTATTTCCTTTTGATGATAGAAATGGCCCCATAAAATCGATTCTCCATACGTCAAAGATTTCACAAACTTGGATAATATTTTGGGGCGTTTCATCCCTTTGTGAATTCATTCCTTGGCGTTGACAAGCATCACAAGTCTTGAGAAAGTCTTGGGCATCTTGATATATGGAAGGCCAAAAGAAACCGACATCAAAGACTTTTTTCACGGTAGAGTTGGCACCATGATGTCCCCCGGTGGGTCCTTCATGACAAGCTTTAAGAATATCTTTAGCTTCTTTGCCAAACACACACCTACGAATCACTTGATCCGCGCACACTCGAAACAAATAGGATTTATCCCAAAAATAGTAAGATACGTCCTTGAAAAAATTTCGTTTTCGTTGGGACGACATACCCTTAATCACGAACTTCCCCGCATGGTAATTTGCAATGTCTGCAAACCATGGGGTACTATCATCACCACGAAAAGAAATCATACCAAGCGTCTCGAGAGGAAATGTTTCATTAATTTCCTTGTTCTCTCGATCGCTTTGGTGAGGATTCTCAAGTCTAGATAGTTTTGTCTAGAATTTTGACATTAAATTCTTGAAGGAGGAGAATCCACCAGAGCAACCTCGGCTTTGCATCTTGTTTATTAAGAAGATATTTGTAGCCGAGTGGTCCGTATACACTATGGTTTTAGACAAGACGAGGTATGGTCTAAACTTTTCAAAATCATATACAACGGAAAGTAACTCCTTTTCCGTTGTAGTATACTTAGTTTGAGCATCCGTCATAGTCTTACTTGCATAGTGTATAGGCAAGAAATGTTTGGTCTTACGTTTCCCCAAAACCGCACCTAACGCGTAATCACTAGCATCACACATTATTTCAAAAGGTAAATCCTAATCCGAGCCAACTAAAATTGGAGACAAAGTTAATTTCTTTTTAAGCTTCTCAAAGTCTTTGATGCACTCATCTAAAAAGAGGAATGGAGTCTCTTTTTCCAAAAGATGGGTCATAGGCCGAGCTATCTTAGAGAAGTCTTGGATAAAACGTCTATAGAAGCCGGCGTGGCCGAGAAAACTCCTAACTCCCTTAACGGTGATGGGTGGAGGTAATTGGACAATCACATCGATTTTGGCCCTATCTACCTCAATACCGACCTTAGAGATCTTATGTCCTAAAACAATGCCTTCTTTGCACATGAAATGGCATTTTCATAGTTAAGCACGTTCCTCACAACGTTGTAACATTCGTTCCAAGTTAGAGAGACATGAAGTGAAAGACTCCCCAAAAACCGAGAAATCATCCATGAAGACTTCCATGGTTTTCTCAATCATATCATGAAAAATGGCCATCATACACCTTTAGAACGTCCCCGGAGCATTGCATAACCCAAAAGGCATTCTACGATAAGCAAATGTTCCATAAGGACAAGTGAATGTGGTTTTTTCTTGATCACGAGGGTCTATAGGAATTTGGAAATAGCCGAAAAATCCATCCAAAACGCAAATAGAATTCATTTCCGGCTAGTCTCTCTAACATTTGATCCATAAAAGGTAATGGAGATCCTTCCTAGTAGAATCATTAAGCTTTCTATAGTCAATACAAACACGCCATCTGGTCACAAGTCTATTAGGAATCAATTCATTATCCTCATTAGTCACTACTATCATTCCTCCTTTCTTTGGAACACAATGCACGAGGCTAACCCATGGGCTATCGGAGATAGGGTAGATCATTCCAGCGTCTAAAAGTTTCATAACTTCCTTTTTGATCACCTCATGAATCTTTGGATCAACCCTTCTTTGATTTTGGATAGCGGGGTTGTAATCTTCCTCCATCACAATTTTATGAGTATAAAATTTTGGGTCAATACCCTTGATGTCAGAGATTTTCCATGCAATGGCCCGTTTATGTTTCTTTAACACCTTAATAAGTTCCTCCTTTTCATTATCTTTCAATCCTTTTGCAATAATCACCGGTAACTTATCCGTTCCCTGAAGAAAAGCATACTCCAAATGAGTGGGAAGATCCTTAAGTTCTAGTTCGGGTGCTTCTTCAAGAGAAGTTTTCACTTTTGTTTCATTTTCGTTCACAACTTTAATTTCCATAGGTGGTGACTGAAAAGGATCTTCATTCAAAAATGTTTCAAGCAAGTCGATATCTCCATCCGTATCATGATAATCCTCATCATACGTCAATGGCAAATACGGTGTGCTAAGAAAAGTATCAACCTTCTCCAAGATAAAATCACTAGCCCCAAATGGAGTAAGGGGTGGAGAAGAAAGGGAAATAATAGGATCCGATAAAGAAGGATTGACACTTTCGGAATTAGCCGAGAAACCAAGCACTTCTTGAGAATATTCCTTACAAGCAACATCAATCATATCATCTCGATTGATTGACTCCCGGAAATGCTCATAAGAATACTTAGAAACGTGCCCAATATCAAAGGTAACGGTCTCATCATCAAAACTTAAAGTTATTTTTCCACTTTTCATGTTAATTAAGGCACTAGCCGTACTTAAAAATGGTCTTCCGAAAATCAACGGCACACGTGAATATTCGGGGTAATCCACAACTACAAAATCCGCCGAAAAATGAAGCTTCCCTACCTTAACAAAGACATCCTCGGCTATACCTACCGGAAGGGCGGTCGATCGATCCGCAAGCTCGAGAGTCATCCTAGTAAGTGTGAGCTCAGAAAGTGATAACCTTTTCCATATGGAATGAGGCATCAAATTAATGCTAGCGCCAAGATCGGCTAATGCTAAACATTCCTTCATTTGCGGAAATTCACAAGGGATAAGAAATCTTCCAGGGTCTTGATTGTAGTATTTTACCACACCTTTGACTTTAGGAAAAATCAAAAGGCGTAAAATAGCGGTAAGTATTAAACAAATGATTTAGGAAAATCAAGTGTTAATGACCCAAATAAGTTCGTTTCCCAAGGAGGTTTATTGTGTGTGAATAATTCGTAATGATTTTGGATTAATATGAGAGAAAGAAAAGATGAGAAATTAGAAAGACGGATACGTTAAAATTACACTACGACGATAAAACGTAAAATCGTAAAAAGTGACAAAATAAAAATTAATTCTAAAATTCCTAAAAAATTACTAAAAGTAACTAAAAATGTAATAAGAGTTTACAAATGATCAAAACTTTTTCAAACCTTTTAATTAATTAAAAATTAATTTTTAAATGCTAATTAAAGCCCTAAAAATCAAATTAATTAATAAAAAGCCCAAATTAGGATTTTTCAATTTGTAAAACTCTAAAATGACTTAATAAGACTAAAAACTATTTTCATAAAATTTAAAACCAATTAAAACTATTTAAAATGATTAAAATCTAAAAATTGTTTTTGGTAAAGGGTTTCCCCGGTAAATATATTAACCAAAAAAACGTTGAAGTACAAAGGAATGTGGCTAAGATACCACATTAACCGCATGCTACAGGCAGCATGTTAACACGTGATTACGTCATGGCATAAACACAAACTAATCTAGAACTACAATGCAAGTAAACTAGAAAGAAACCAAGATGCAAACATGAAGTCACACATTGTCTTCAGCTTCCACCAACAGCACCAAAGGAGCAAATGATATCCAAATGAGCCTGCCTCCTTAAAAAACCTTGCCAAAGAAAACCCAGTGGAAAAAACCTTGGACAAGGAAAAAAGAGTACAACCCTCACCCCGGCACTCCCATCATGAAGAACTCTAGAGCTCCGCACCCTCCATTTGTCAAGTAGCAAACTCGACCTGGCAGACAACTTCTTAAAACGAAATGAAATCAACTTCAACCGAATAGTATCACAAATAAGCTGAACAATCTGATCAACGGCCAACATCTTTTTCTTGAAAAGTCTTGAATTACGTTCCATCCATATAATGTACGCAGTAGCAGCCAACACAAGACGGGCAAGGATGCTAGGACAAGACTTTCCCTTAGAAAGTGGAATAACATAGGCTAAAATATCATCAATCCGAGGGGGGATGCTATCTATATCACATAGGCCCCGAACCTTAGACCAAACCTGCATAGAATAAGAACATTCAAAGAAAAGATGGTCATGAGAATCCGGCACCAATTCACACAACGGACATCGTAGAAGGCTTAGATCCACCATAGGGCCAACATCCCATTGCCTAAGCCGATCTTGTGTCTTTAATTTTCTTTTAACCACTAACCACAAGTGGATAGAGTGACGAGGAATACAATGAGCAAACCAACAGCATGATGCCAATCAACCATCAAAGCCCTATCCCGAATGGAGTCCCAAGCTAAAGAAACTGAAAAAGGATGTAGAAACCTATTTATATCCCGCCACATCAAATCATCATCCTGAGCATCATTAATAACAGGGACCGGGATAGAGACAATGTTCAGAAATCTAGCATACCAATCTTGCGGCCACTGCTAAATACCATCAGTAATAAGATCCCTTACCTTATTAGATAGAGAGAGCCCCGATCTTGTAATACTTCGAAACGTAAGAACGTCCCGCAACGGACATAAATCTGCCCATTTGTCAAACCACATAGAAGCCAATCTACCATTATTAATCTTGTACCAAATAAATTGACGAATGCGTGGTCTAATCTGTAGAAGTTTTCTCCAGCCCCAACTCATATCACCTATACAGGGAACGTCCTAGAAACTTCGATCCTTTAACTTGTAAGAATAAATCCATTTAACCCATAAAGACTCTTTACGAGTGAGAAGACACCAGATATGAGAAACCATTAAAGCAGTATTAAAATCAGAAAGCTTACGAATACCAAGTCCACCTTCATAAAATGGAGTACAAACAGAGTCCCAAGCAACATTAGCCTTACCTTTCTTCATTTCACCTTGACACCATAAGAAGCCTCTCATAAGCTGTTCCAAATCATGAATAATCCGAACAGGTAAAATAAAGACAGACGCCCAGTAGATATGCATAGATGAAAGAACTGAACGAACTAACTGGAGTCTTCCTGCTAAAGAAAGAAATTTATTGCGCTAATCATTAACTCTACTCTCAAGTTTTTCAACAAGGACTTTACAATCCCTATATAGAAGCCTGGACGAAATGAGAGGAACACCAAGTATCTGACAGGTAACTCGCCTTCAGCAAATGGCACGATATGTAAAATACTACTTTTAACAGCAGTAGCTACATTAAAGAAGAACACTGTGCTCTTAGGGATACTTGGAACCAAACCTGAAGCTATCTTAAATTCCTCCAACGCATCGATAATAACCTGCACAGAGTCCAAGTGACCCCTAGCAAACAAGAAAAGATCATCTGCAAAACAGAGGTTGATAATACGCTGTTGCTCACAACGGTGATGAAAATAAAAAAACCTCTGCATTAAGAACCCTCCGCTGCAACATAAGTGAAAGGATCTCCATGACCAACGTGAAAAGATATGGAGATAACGGATCACCTTGCCTGAGACCTCTTTTTCCTTGAAACCAGCCATATAAATTACCATTTATGCAAATGGAATATGAAGTAGTAGAAATACACGTCATAATCCAATCAACCATTAAATGATGGAATCCAAAACCAATTAGAATGTTACGCAGAAACTGCCAGTCCACCGTATCGTAAGCTTTCTGAGTATTCACCTTAAAAGCACATCTTGAAGGACCAAAATTTCTGTGGTAATTCCTCATCAGCTCTTGCGTCAATAAGATGTTATCCGAGATCCTACGCCCCGGAACAAAAGCAGATTGATTAATATTAACCAAATCACCCAAATCCCCTTTAATACGGTTAGCAATTATTTTACTATTGCATTTGAAAATAACATTACAACAAGAGATGTGGCGATAATCAGTAATCTTATTTGGAACAGAAACCTTAGGGATAAGAGCAATAATAGTATGATTAACCTCTTTAAGAAGTTTTCCATTAGAGAAAAACTCCCGAATAGCACATGTAAACTCATCACCCACAATATCCCAAGACTTCTTAAAAAACGCAGCAGTAAAACCATCCGGCCCAGGCGCTTTATCATCACTCATGGAGAATAACGCACTATTAATTTCAGAATCAGAGATGACTCTAACCATATGGGCAGATTTTTGAGCACCAAGCTTTCGAACAAACAAATCAGACGTATTAAAAGAACTTGAAACACTTGCCTGACCAAGAAACTGCTCGTAATGAGCATGCTCTTCTTTCAACAGCACATTGGATGGGTCTCTATCAAGGGCTTGTTCAAAAATTAAATATTAAAATAATATTAAAAATTTAAAAATTATAAAAATTTCTAAAAACTTGCATACTAGTTTATGTTAACCTAAATAAACAGAAAATGAAAGTGAAATTACTAAAATATCCCTATTAGGCCCCCAAATGGGCTAAAATAAAAAACAGTCCAAATCCAATGGGCTCTTCAGCCCAATTATAAAAAGTGTCCAAAAAGCTCCCAAAAAGCACAGTCCAGCTTAAAATTTAATTCTAAACACAAAACTCTGAAGGCCCAAAAGCTGATTCTAAGCTTATCACAGCTTAAATAGCCAAAAGCTTATTCTTATTGGGCCAATAAGCCCATTAAGCCATAAGCTGGTGCCATAAGCTCTAATTTAACACACAACCTTCTCTTGGGACTCTAAAGAGATCTGTAAAAAGAAATTTTGAAAAAGCTCAACTAATAAGCTAGAAATAAGCAAAATGAAAATCTACTAAAAGACAAAATAGTTGGGTTTGAGTTCTAGTGGGTTTCGGAAGCTGATTCTTTTTGCAAAAGCTCACAAATAGCTTAACTAAGAATAATAAAAAAGAAAAATCACAAAAGGTCAAGTAGAATAAACTGTAGAAGCCAATAAGCTGGCTGAAAAAGCCAAATAAGCTAGTTTCCTAGCAAAAGCTTAACCAAAAGACTTGTAACTTCTCAAATATGATATTAAGCTGAGAAAAATGATACCTATCACAAAAGGTAAGTTGTTGCATGTACCAATAAGCTGTTCTAAAAAATAAGCCAAATTGTGCTTATTTGACCAAAAGTCAAAGTCCACCAAATGTTACCAAATTGCCAGAGATTGATTATAAGCTTGTTTTAAGCACCTTTTGTGAAGAACTCAAGGCTGAGCCCTTGTGAATCAAGTGGCCAGTTAGCCAACTGATGACAGATTTTGGACAAAAATGGCCAATAAGCCAGTTGGCTTATAAGCACTCAAATAAATAAACCAAATAGCCAAATATCCTCACAAGCAGAAAAATAACAAGGTTCAAGCAACCAAATAGCAGGACATACACTAGAATAACAAATGCTAAGCACAAATGAGGTGGTTACTTTGCTGATGCAAATGACCACTTCAGCCAACTTCTATAAGCTCTAGCAACCATAATAAGCCACCAATATCAACAAACAGATATTGCACAGATAGCTTATCACCTAAACTCTTCCCAAACCAAATTTCAGACCCTAGATCCAACAATCAAAGATTTTATTGGATCTGATGTGTTTGACTAATGTCAAAGCCTTTTTATCAGATTTTTCCAAAACTTGTCAAACCTTTTCCAAACCTTTTGAGACTTAACCAAGGACCAAAACCAGCGACAAATGACTTGTTTAGAGTGTCCCAACCCAAAGAACCAAGGGCACAAGGACACAAGGCCTTTTGATTCCCAAAACCAAACAACCTTGTTTTAGCCCCTTTTCAAACAAACTCTTGGATTTTACACACAACCTACTGATTTTATGATTTAATTAGCTCAACTAGGCGACAACTAATAGATCTAAGCAATAAAACACATAGCACAAACACAAATACTCTAAATCACATAGCAAAGCATATAACATATTCAAACCAATAATTGTTTAGAGGAAAACTTAAAGAACTCAATACCTATCCCCCACAACTTCCAAGGGGGATCAACAATGCTCCTTGGACCACTCTCAATAGCTATAGAGTGACCAAGGTCCTTGAAATAAGAAGGAGGTCTTGCTGATGATTCAAAGTAGAACAAAGACCTTTGTATGTATGGATCTTCAACACAAGGCAGCAAACAACCTATCCAAAGGCTCAAATCCCTTCACAAGATTGGTGTCAACAAGCTTGCAAGAGCTTAAAGCTTAGGGCTAGGGGTTAGTACAAGTAAAATAGTAAAACAGATTCAAGGATTTTAAGGTTTTTAAACTTGAAAACCTTATCAGACAAAAACGTGCTTCAACCAAAAGATCTCAACACCTTTTAAACAATCAATGGAACTCAGAATCACTCTTAAACAATACCAACTTTTAAAAATATAAAAAGGAATTACAATTTCTTAAAAATACCAAACTTTTATAATTTTTTTATAAAGACCCAAATAAGTTCGTTTCCCAAGGAGGTTTATTTTGTGGCTTCGTTTCTCGTGTTCGTTTTTTTCTTGTTTCTTGTGATCTTTTGTCTTTTTCACGATATCCATACCTAAAATACACAAGTAAACAAACACAAGTATATATATGGTATTTTAATGACATTTTATGCATTTAAAGCCCGAAAAAAACTATGAGATCATGTATAAGTGTCATCTCATCACTCCCCCATACTAAACCATTACCGTGCCCTCACGCAATGCTAGAATAAAGTATCTCAGCATCTCCAAAATTTAATACCCTTTATTGAAAATTAAAACTTGCTACAATACTACGAAGATGTGTAAAAGACATAATGTATGATTTTCATCACGAATGTGACTTTTAGGGTTAATGAATAGAAACAAGTAAAATGTCTCACAGAGTAAAGTTTGTCATCCTTGATTGTCATACATTCCATGCTAAGTGTAGAAACGAGATCATTGTTGATACAAGTCACAATGCTAACACTAATCATACGTCCAAATTGTGTAATACTTTTTCTCCCCGCAATCCTAGTTATTATGAAAAGAAAAGGTATTTAGAATTTTTTGACTATTTCTCATGGATCACAAGTGATTCATATTGACTTATTTGAGTATTTATTAGTCCGAAAATAAAGTAGCACGATTTAATCGATCGTTTCACGATTTGAGACCTTTCCCGGACTGATATTTGGCATGCACTTCATACTTCGAATCTTCGGAAGACGTTCTTGAACATATGGTCTTCTCTTCATATTTTGCAATTTCTTCACTTGACGTTTTTGAGAGATTCTTCATACTTGGATCACGACTTCGTCATTTTTCTTCAATCTTTATTTTGGATTTTGATGTCAACGATCCGCATCCTTTTAGGACTTGGATATATTTATCCTCATACCTTGTTAGGGTCTTTTTGGATAAACTTTCTCCATCATCTTTAGGGGAGTAATTGCTTTTCGTCGTGTGTCTCGATCCTTCATATTGATTTTGGAATAATGATTCTTCACATCATCTTGGATCTTTAGCAACAAAATAGAGCTCCTCATGCCTTTTTAGGGCCTTTTTGGATCTTCACCAATCTTCGCGTCCTGCTTCAGTAAGTTATGCCTTGGCTATGAACTCTATTCAACCACGAGTCAACTTTTAAACGATCTTGGGCTAGAAGCTAAGTAACCTTTAAAATCGTACGACCTTACTTATTGCAATTATTTTTATTCCTAATGCATTGATCTTATGGGAGAAAAAGCCACAATTAAAAACATATGAGTTTTTGAAAGAACATTTTCATGTTCTACGTTTAGCATGATCACTTGTCTAACTCTATCATTTCTCGTTCTTCACTATTTAAAGACCTCTAATTAAAGAGACTCGTGAATACTTAGCCATGCAAGTCAAAATTAAGCTAAATTTGGATTAGCTTCATTAAGACTATATTAAATCAAAGTTTTGGGTTTTCAAGCCACCTATAGGATCTTGCACTTTCTCAGACTTTTTCAAGTTTAGAGAATGCATTTTAAAGTTCCCTTGATAAGTGACTTTCTAGGATCAGTTACAGGAACTTGCGAAAAGTTCTTATTCTTAACCTGTATGAGCTAAGACTTTCGCGTTTTTAAAGTTCCCTATATAAAAGTCTAGCAAAACTTGATTCAAGCGGGTTAAGGAATGTAAAGGGCTCCAAATGCCGATAAAGTCAAAAATTAACTCTTATTCTACCCATAGGAAAATATACATTCGTGTCTTAAAAACACTTATGCAAATAAGAAAAATTTTAAAATTGGGTCATTTTTAGCCTTATTTGTAACAAAACAAAACAAAACTTTGAAAGTTGGAAAACGTGAGGGCGTAGCAAGGCAAGTATCTATTCACCAACAATGATCTTGTTTTACTCTTTAAACAATGCTCATTGTTCCAGATTTACTCTTTAAACATTGTAATCCCTTTTTAAAAAGTTTGGTATTTTTAAGAAGTTGTAATTCCTTTTTATGTTTTTAAAAGTTGGTATTGTTTAAGAGTGATTCTGAGTTCTATTTGATGTTACAAAGCTGTTTTGATCTTTGGATTGAAGCACGTTTTCGTTTGGTAAGGTTTTCAAGTTGAAAAAAGCTTGAAATCATCATTCTATTTGCTTATTTTTAACTCTCCTAACCCCTACCAAAAGCTATAAGCCTTTGTAAGCTTATTGACACCAAGCTAGTGAAGGTTTATCAACCTTTGGATAGGTTTTTTATTGCTTGTGTTGAAGAAATCAAGTCCTTGAGGTTCTACTTAGAACCATCAGCCAAGGCACATATCATCTCCTTTGTTCAAGGACCTTGGTCACTCTCTAGTTGTTGAGAGTGGTCCAAGGAGCATTTCTGATCTCACTAGGAAGTTGTGGGGGATAGGTATAAGTTTCTTTAAAGTTTCCTCAAATTTTTTTATGTTTAAGTCTGTTATGATGATTGCTATGTGATTTGGAGTATTTGTGGTTGTGCTTTGTGTTTTATTGCTTAGATCTGCTTAGTGTCATCTAGTTGAGCTATTTGGATCATAAAATCATTAGGTTGTGTGTAAAAACAAAGAGTTTGTTTGAAAAGGTACTAAAACAAGGTTGTTTGGTTTTTGGGATCAAAAGGCCATGTGGCCTTGTGCCATTGGTTGTTTGGGTTGGGACACTCTAAACAAGTCATTTGTCACAAGTTTTGGTCCTTGGTTAAGTCTCAAAAGGTTTGGAAAAGGTTTGACAAGTTTGGGAAAAATATGATTAAAAGGCTTTAAAATTGGTCAAACACATCAGATCTAATAAAATCTTTGTTTGTTGGATCTAGGGGCTGATTTTTGGTTTGGGAAGAGTTTAGGTGATAAGCTATATGTGCAATATTTGTTTGTTGATTTTGGTGGCTTATTGTGGTTACTAGAGCTTATCAAAGTTGGCTGAAGTGGTCATCTACATCAACAAAGTGACCACCTCAATTTGGGTTTGCATTTGTTATTCTAGTGTATGCCTTGCTGTTTAGTTGCTTGAAACTTGTTATTTGGCTGCTTGTGATCTTATTTGGCTATTTGGTTTGCTTATTTGAGTGCTTATAAGCCAACTGGCTTATTGGCCTTATTTGACCAAAATCTGTCATCAATTGGCTAAATGGCCTCTTGATTCACAAGGGCTCAGCCTTGAGTTCTTCACAAAAGTTGCTTATAACAAGCTTACAAACAATCCCTGGCAATTTGGTAACATTGGCATACTTTGACTTTTGGTCAAATAAGCTATATTTGGCTTATTTTCAGTTCTGCTTATTGGCTCATGCAACAACTTACTTTTTGTGATAGGTGTCATTTTTCTTAGCTTATTATCATATTTGAGAAGTTATAGCTCTTGTGGTTAAGCTTTTGCTAGGAAACTAGCTTATTTGGCTTTTTCAGCCAACTTATTGGCTTCTACAGCTTATTCTACTTACCTTTTTGTGATTTTTCTTTTTGATTATTCTTAGTTACGCTATTTTTGAGCTTTTGCAAAAAGAATCAGATTCTGAAACCCACTAGAACTCAAACCCGACTATTTTGTCTTTTAGTGGATTTTTATTTTGCTTATTTTTGGCTTATTGGTTGAGCTTTTTCAAAATTAATTTTTAGAGATCTCCTTAGTATCCCAAGAGAACGTTGTGCGTTAAATTAGAGCTTATGGCACCAGCTTATGGCTTAATGGGCTTATTGGCCCAATAAGAATAAGCTTTTGGCTATTTAAGCTGTGATAAGCTCAGAATCAGCTTTTGGGCCTTCAGAGTTTTGTGTTTAGAATTAAAATTTAATCTAGACTATGCTTTTTAGACACTTTTTATAATTGGGCTGAAAAGCCCATTGGATTTGGACTGCTTTTTATTTTAGCCCATTTGGGGGCCCATTAGGGGTATTTTGGTAATTTCACTTTCATTTTCTGTTTATTTAGGTTAAAATAAACTAGTTTGCAAGTTTCTAGAAATTTTTATAATTTTTGAATTTTTAATATTATTTTAATATTTAATTTTAGATTTTAATCATTTTAAATAGTTTTAATTTGTTTTAAATTTTATAAAAATAGTTTTTAGTCTTGTTAATTCATTTTAGAGTTTTACAACATGAAAAATCCTAATTTGGGCTTTTTATTAATTAATTTGATTTTTTGGGCTTTAATTAGCATTTAAAAAATAATATTTAATTAATTAAAAGGTATGAAAAAGTTTTGATAATTTGTAAACTCTTATTAAATTTTTATTTGTTTTTTGTAATTTTTTGGGAATTTTTAAAATTAATTTTTATTTTGTCACTTTTTACGATTTTACGTTTTATCGTCGTAGTGTAATTTTAACGTATCCGTCTTTCTAATTTCTCATCTTTTCTTTCTCTCAAATTAATCCAAAATCATTACGATTTATTCACGCACAATAAACCTCCTTGGGAAACGCACTTATTTGGGTCATTAACACTTGATTTTCCTAAATCACTTGTTTAATACTTACCGCTATTTTACGCCTTTTGATTTTTCCTAAACTCAAAGGTAGTGTAAATCACCAACAATCATTTTGGCGCCGCTGCCGGGGAGGTGTGTCGTGATTAATTTGAAAAATTTTGTTTTTAATATCTAACCATAAATAGTATTTATGTTAAATAGAAATCTATTAACACGTATTATCGGTTTTTTCGTTTTTCTTGTGAATTATTATTATTATATTGTATAAGTATCACAACAAATACAAAATATCTCCAAAAGTGTGAAAACACAACCTTAATTGGGATTTGATCTCCTAATTATTGTATTCGAATATCAAACAAAAAGAAAAAGGGAAAAATAGATAAATACTTTCGTGAAGCTCGATTTTGAAAAATACGAACTATAAGGTGAATAAATAGGCAACGTGCTATAAAAGGTCGTTAAAGGAAAGCTAGGTACTTAAGTGCTTAGCGCCACCTCATTCCCCCCCCGTTCACTTGTGAGTATTTGATATTGAAGGCTAATCGAGGGTTTTGCCGCCGAAAGTATTATTACGTATCATATATATATTTGCTTGGTTTCTTTGTGATTAAACCCTATTGAACAATTTGGTTTTCACCAAAGTTCTAAAGTCAATCGAAGGCGTTCACTCCACGTGATCGTTTTCATTCTTTTGAGGCTTCTTTAATCAAGAGTTTGATTCGAGGAGAGATTTGGTAGATTGTTGTCTACAATACACACAAAATCCAAAAAAAATTAAAAAAACAATAAAAAAACACAAAAAAATTTGAGAATCAAGCAAAACGAGCTCGCAAACGTCGTCAAAACCAAGGACCGATTGAAGAAAAAACTCCAATTGTCAAACCCGTTGTTGAACCAATAGTCACTATGGCTAATCGTACTATGATGGAGTTGCTTCAAGCAGCCACCGAGGGTTTTGGAGAAGCTATTGTGATTCCCGCCATCCTAGCAGAGAATTTCGAGATTAAGACGGGTTTAATGTCGATGCTACAAGCAAACAACTTTCGAGGTCATGGAAAAGACAACCCGCATTATCACATACGAAATTTCAATCGTCTCTCTGCAACAAGCAAGTTTAGTTCCACATGACGCCATTAAGATGAAGTTGTTTCCATACTCGTTTGATGGACCCGCAAAAATTTGGCTCGAGAAAGAACCGCCAAATTCGATTTTGACATGGGGTGATCTCGTTTCTAAGTTTGTGAACCAATTTTTTCCACCATCTAAGACAACACATTTGAAAAATGAGATTTCAAGGTTTACACAACGTAATAATGAAAGTTTTTCAATGGCATGGGAAAGATTTAAGGAAACGTTACATGAATGTCCTCACCATGATTTTTCGGAATTGCATCAAATTGATACTTTTTATAATGGGCTTAACGATCATGAACGAGATTATTTGAATGCCGCCGCGGGTGGTAATTTTTTGTGTAAAACGACCGATGGAGCTTTAAAAATTATCGAGAATAGATCTAAGGTTTATAACCCTCGTAACAACGAGTGTTGCCAATATGGGTTCATCGTCATCGTCTCGTAACATGAATGCCTTACATGATGTAGCAAATGAGAAAAATCGATTTTTCGATAGATTTTAGACGCTTATGACACATTGGAAAGCACAAGATGATTTGAATTCCGCATCGGTTAAAGCGGTTCAAAAGAGTTGTATATCTTGTGGTGGAGCTCATGATTTTTCCGAGTGCATTACCGCCGGTGGTAACACTTAGAGTGCTTACGTAGCAACAGGAACTTACAACCAAAACGTCCAAGGTTCCCGCCCAAATCAAGCTCCCCAAAATCAAAATGTTAACAACTATCGAAACAACAATCAAAGTGGTGGTTATCAAGGCAATCAACGTAACTATAACAAGGGTAATTACCAAAATGGGAATGGGCAAGTTCAAATTCAAAACCAAAACCGTGATTTGTAAAACACTACACAATTAAAAGGTAATAAACCCTAATTTTTCTCTCTCTATTATGGTGATTTCCGGCCACCTTATTTTTTAAATTCCGGCCACCTTGATCACTTTCTGTTTCGGATTCAAATTTGTTTTTAATCTCTATGATTATTCCTATCTGATTATAATGCTCTTTGTGTTCTAATCGGATCTAGGTTTTCATTTAAGATCTAAATCAAAACTGTTTTTGAACTAGGGTTTTCATAGGCGGCGGCTATTTAGGATTCGGGTTGGTTTCTCCTTTTATAAATCGATCTCCTCCTTTGTTTCTGGATTCATATTACGTTTTTATTTAGGTTTGATTTAGGGTTCGTGTTTTTTTGAGTTATAGGTGGCGGTTTAAATTCCTGATCTAGGGTTTCATCCCTTTGATGGTTTTAATCCTGTTCCATTATTTAATTCATTAAGACTGATCCTGTTGATTAGCCTTTATAGAATGTTTTATTGTTTCTGCTACAAAGTTATTGATTTTGATTTTGTAAGGTTTTGATTCGGATTTTACGTAGTAGGAATTAGGGTTTTTTGTTTCTATTATTTTATGATTACTGGACTCATGGATTGACGTGATTGGTTGCTGGTTTGAAGCTCTAATTGATTTTAGGGTTTCTTGGTGTCGATTGGTTTTATTGTTTTGTTTTTGATGCGCACAGGAGAGATGGAAAATACTGGTGATAAGGGTAATATGGCGGAGGCTACTTCTGCACAGCCGATTGACTGGGAGGCACTGCGTGCACGCATGGCTCGGCTTAAACAGTCGAGTGAAACGGGGGAGTTTATCGCTGACCCTAATAACAGATCGGGCCTGTTTGGTGATGTTTCGCAGACAGATCATGTGCAACGAGATACTGACTCGTCTGTTTTGCATGGGAGCAGAAGTGAGGTTAATGCAATATCTAGGCAAGCTGATGTAAGTACTCGTGTCGCTGATTCTGCTGGTTTGGTTCAGTTACAGGATGGTAGTGTTCAGAATTCGTTGGGTGTGAATGATACAGGTTTGAAGGATGCGGCTGTTGCTGCATGGGGCCCTATTGGTCCTAAAATTAATAGTGTATCACAGCCTGGTTCGCTTGATGATTCTGTTGGTGGTGTATCTATTAAACAGAATGGTATACCTTCTTTTGCATCTTTCTTACAACCTGTACAAAAAGTTAAATCTATTCAAGTTAAGGAATTACATTGTGATGAGCAAGTAGTTGGGGCTGCTGTGGCTCTTCCCTTTGATGTTGTTGAAGAAGTTCGATCTAAATTAACGTATACGTTGTTTGGATATTTCATTGGAAAGCGTCTTGCGTTCCCCGTGGTTGAGAAGTATGTCAAGAATGCTTGGGCTAAATATGGTTTAAAGCGTGTAAAGTTGCATGATGAGTTTTTTCTGTTTCAATTTAAAACTCAAAGTGGTATGGAAGGTGTATTGGAAAATGGACCGTGGCTTATTCGACAGGTTCCCTTGATTCTTAATGTTTGGTCTTCTAACACTGATTTGCAAAAAATGGAGATCAAGAAGGCACCGGTATGGGTTAAACTACATAGGGTACCTATTGTTGCTTACTCGGAAATTGGTCTTAGTTTGATTACTTCTCAGATTGGGAGGCCGATCATGTTAGATTCTTTTACTAGCAATATGTGCATTGATCCATGGGGTAGGAGCACTTTTGCTCGCGCCCTTATTGAGGTTTCAGCGGAAGAATGTCTAAAAAAATCTTTAGTTGTTGCTATACCGGTAGAAAAAGATAAAGGGCATACTTTGGTGACTATTGATATTGAGTATGAGTGGACGCCTCCAAGATGTTCTAATTGCCTTATTTTTGATCATGTGGATTCTAAATGCCCTAAGATTCCTAAACAGGTGGTGGTTGAGAAGGTGCGCAACATGGAGGAAGCTACAACAACTGTGGACGGTTTTGAGGTTGTTAGGAGTAAGAAGAGTAAAAAGAACAAGAAGCAACACGTAGTTGCTGGTATTAAGCTTACTAAGCCTTCATTAAACATTCAGTATCGTCAAGTTGAGAAAGGGGAAAGTTCTAAGGCTTATCAGTCGAAGAAGTCTTCCCAAGGTAACCTCGTGTCACAGAGTGATCCCAAGAAGGATGGCCCACTTCTTAAGAGAGGTTTTTTGAATAATAAAGTGCTCGGATTAGATAGTAAACCGGGTACAAGTAACCAGAATTCGTTTGGTGCTTTAAGTGGTTTAGGAGATGGTGATACTGACTGGGAGGATGGTGGTGGTCGTACAAATGAAGTGATTAATGCTGATAGCGAGACTGACGAAGATATTGAGATTGATGATCGACATGGCTCTCGTCAGCCGGATGTTCGCACTTCTCATTTACCATGATTATTGCTTATTTTTATTGTTTATGCACCTTTAGGTGGTTTTTTCCTATTGGTGTAATATGCTTTGTAATTGGTTGTTAGTGATCATATGGCATGTCATATGATTTAGTGGTTGTTCAAGCTGTATGCTTGAGGTTAATGTAGCATTGCCGCTACATTCCATTGTACTTCAACGCTTTTGGGAATATATTTTACCGGGGATGAGACCCTTTTACCCAAAAAAAAAAAACACTACACAATTTCAAAATGCTCACACTAAAAATCTTAATCGAGAATTTTTGGATTATGCAAAAGCAAATGATTCTAAGTTTGAAAATATGAAACGTGAGATGATTAGCTTAAGATCCGAGTTGAAAAACGAGCTTAAAAACGAACTTGCTAATGAATTGAAAACTCATGCTAATAAAATGGAAGGAAACGTTCAACGTCTTTAACAAAATCAACAAAAGATGGAACAAGGACAACATGAGATTAATCAAGAGTTGTTAAAAGCGGATATAAGGAAATCAAAATTTGAAGATCGAATGGCTAAAGTGTTTGAAGCAATCATGTGTAAACCCTCTTCCTTGGGTGGTCTTCCTAGTGATACCATTGCAAACCCGAAGGGAGAAATGAAGGTTATTACTACTCGTAGTGGTAAAACTTTCAAGGAACCAATCTCTCTCCTAGTACATCTACGGAGAAAGAAATCGAGAAAGAACCCGAGGTGATGCTCGAAAAGGAGCATATTACAAGCCCACCAAGTACCGCTCATACCACACCTACGGTTGAACCAATACCGATTGTGGAACCCGAGATTCCAATGCCGATGCCTATGCCCCAACCCACACCACCCTTACCTTACCCATCGAGACGAAACAAAGAGAAATTGCAAGAACGTAACAAAAGACAAATTGAGCTTTTTATAAAAATGATTCAACAAGTGCATTTTAATGTGAGTTTAGCCGACGCGTTGTTATACATGCCTCGTTTCGCTTCCACTTTCAAAGGTACGATGAACGATAAGGAGAAGCTTTCAAAGCTATCTAATTGTTCTTTGATTTATCTTAATCGAATACCGGAAAAATTCGGTGACCCCTGGATGTTTCTCATTCCTTGTGATATACAAGATATGAAAGAATGCCTCGCCTTAGCCGATCTTGGTGCGAGCATTAATTTGATTCCATTTTCCATTTGGAAATCGCTATCGCTTCCGGCTCTTACTCCGTCGAACATGTCTATCGAGATGGCCGATCATTCTACGATTCTCGCATGTGGAGTAGCCGAAGATGTTTTCGTGAAAGTGGGGAAGTTCTATAATCCCGTTGATTTTATAGTAGTTGACATCCCCGCGGATCTTCAAGTTCCTCTAATTTTAGGTCATCCATTTTTAGACACCTCGAGATCGCTTATCGATTTTCATGCAAGAATTATTACTTTGAGATTCAACGAAGAGGAACTTGTTATAAACGCTACTCAAAACTCGACACCATCTCATGTTTATGCAATTGCTACCATCAACCATATTGATTTAGTCGATGTGGCTTGCGATGAGTTTTCACAAGAAGTGTTAGGTTTTTCTGATAGTTCGTCAAGTGGCAATCCCACTATTATGGATCTGATTCTTGTTAATTCTACACCAAATCTCACTCCATTCCAAGGAGGCGATTTTATTTCAAATGAAATCGACAATGAAGACGAAGTGATTATTAGTAATGATACTCTCATTCCACCATTTCTTCCGCCGATGGAAGTTATGAGTGTTGAACAAAAATCTTCAATCGAGGAACCGCCAATCCTTGAATTGAAAGATCTTCCATCTCACCTTGAGTACGCATTCTTGGAAGATGATGACAAGTTACCGGTAATTATTGCGAAAGATCTTTCCAATGTTGAAAAAGCCGAACTTGTAAAAATTCTTAAAGCTCATAAAGGGGAAATTGCGTGGAAAATTTCTGACATTAAGGGTATTGACCCAAAATTTTGTACTTACAAGATTTTAATGGAGGAGGACTACAAACCCGCAATTCAAAGTCAAAGAAAGGTAAACCCCAAAATTCACGATGTCATCAAAAAGGAATTCTTAAAACTTCTTGACGCGGGAATGATTTATCTTATCTCCGATAGCCCATGGGTGAGCCCAATCCATTGTGTCCCTAAGAAGGGAGGAATGACCGTTGTACCTAATGAAAACAAGGAGTTAATTCCCAATCGTGTTGTGACAGGTTGGAGGGTGTGTATTAACTACTGAAAGTTAAATGACGCCACTCGTAAAGACCACTTTCCCTTGCCCTTCATGGATCAAATGTTGGAGCGACTTGCGGGAAATGACTTCTATTGCTTTTTATATGGTTTTTCCGGTTACTTTCAAATCCCTATCGACCCTCGTGATCAAGAGAAAACTACGTTTACGTGTCCTTATGGAACATTTGCTTATCGTAGAATGCCTTTCGGACTTTGCAATGCACCAGGAACGTTTCAACGGTGTATGGTGGTTATTTTTCATGATATGATCGAGAAGTCGATGGAAGTAGTCATGGATGACTTTTCGGTGTTTGGTGATTCGTTCACGTCGTGTTTATCTAATCTCGAGAAAATGTTAAAACATTGTGAAGAAAACAACCTTGTGCTTAATTGGGAAAAATGTCATTTTATGTGTAAACAAGGAATCGTCTTAGGGCACAAGGTCTCGAAAGCGGGGATTGAGGTCGATAAAGCTAAGATAGACGTCATCGCAAAGTTACCTCATCCCAAAACCGTCAAGGGAGTTAGGAGTTCCTAGGCCACGCGGGCTTTTATCGTCGTTTCATCAGACTTTTCGAAAATCACTCGACCTATGACACACCTTCTCGAGAAGGATGCTCCTTTTAACTTCAATGAGGATTGTGTTAGAGCTTTCGAAACTCTTAAAAGGAAACTTACCGAAGCTCCCATTCTTGTTGCTCCTAATTGGGAATTACCCTTTGAAATCATGTGCGATGCAAGTGATTATGCAATTGGGGCCGTCTTAGGGCAACATTATCAAAAGAACTTCCGTCCTATCCATTATGCTAGCAAGACGATGACCGAGGCTCAACTTAAGTACACCACAACGGAAAATGAATTCCTTGCCGTGGTTTATGCTTTTGAGAAATTCCGACCTTATCTCGTCTTGACTAAAAGCATCGTGTATACGGATCATTCGGCTATCAATTATCTCTTAGCTAAGCAAGATGCTAAGCCGAGATTGCTTCGTTGGATGCTTCTCCTCCAAGAAATTGATGTCACCATACTTGACAAAAAAGGAGCCGAGAATCTAGCGGCCGATCATCTCTCTCGTCTAGAAGATCCTCACTAAGATATATTTGAGAACAAGGATATTACCGAAACATTTCCTCTCGAGACTCTCGGTGTAGTGAATTCTAATAGCAACACCCCATGGTTTGCCGACATTGCAAATTACCATGCGGGGAACTTCATAATCAAGGGTATGTCGACACAACAAAAGTGAAAATTCTTTCGTGACGTCAAGTTCTATTTTTGGGACGACCCTTATCTCTTTCGGGTTTGTACAGATCAACTCGTTTGACGTTGTTTCTTTGGTACCAAAGCTTCTAACATCCTTAGAGCTTGTAACGAGGGACCCACGGGTGGTCACCACGGTGCTAATTTCACGGCTAAGAAAGTGTTCGATGCCGGCTTCTTTTAGCCTACGATCTATTGTGATGCACACGCACTTGTGAAGTCGTGTAATTCTTGCCAACGCCAAGGAAAATCGTCGCAAAAAGATGAAATGCCGCAAAATATAATTCAAGTGTGTGAGATTTTCGACATTTGGGGCATTGACTTTATGGGGCCGTTTCCATCGTCTCATGGAAACAAGTATATCATCGTCGCCATCGACTACCTTTCTAAGTGGGTGGAAGCTAAGGCTTTGCCCACAAATGATGCTCGTGTGGTAGTGAAGTTTTTGAAGAAACTATTCTCTCGGTTTGGAACCCCTCGTGCTATTATAAGGGATCGTGGAACCCATTTTGTAATGACCAATTCGAAAAGGTTCTAAAGAAATATGGGGTTACACATCGTCTTTCTACGGCTTATCACCCGCAAACAAGTGGGCAAGTCGAGGTTTCAAACCAAGCTTTGAAGAGGATTTTAGAGAGGTAGATTGGAGAAAACCGTGCTTCGTGGTCCGACAAACTCGATGATGCTTTATGGGCCTTTCGGACCGCTTATAAGACACCTATCGGTTGTACTCCTTATAATTTGGTTTATAGAAAGAATTGCCACTTGCCTATTAAATTGGAACACAAGGCATATTGGGACCTAAAGCATGCCAATTATGACTTAAAGACCGCGGGAGATCAACAGAAAATACAACTTAATGAATTGGATGAATTAAGAGATAATGCTTATGAAAATTCATTGATTTTTAAGGAAAAGACTAAAAAGTTTCATGATTTAAAGATTAAAAACCGGGTTTTTAACGTTGGTGATCAAGTGTTACTTTTTAACTCTCGTTTGAAGATATTTTCCGGGAAATTGAAATCTCGTTGGTCGGTTCTGTTCACCGTAACACAAGTGTTTCCTTATGGGACCATCGAGCTAGCTCAAAATGATGGTCCTAATTTCAAGGTGAATAGACATAGGCTTAAGCACTACTTCGGTGGGGAAGTCCCTTCTTTGGACGACCTCGACCGAGTCACCTTCCCCAATAATAATTAGCATTGAGGGGATCGAGTCGAGCTCATGACTCGGTAATAAAAAACGAGGTGCCTCGTGAGGGAAATCCCATGCTTATCCATGTATATATTATTGCTTTCTAATGTAGTTAATGAGAGGGGATGTGTGCCCTTCCAACTCGTTGTCTCGTTGTTGTTTTTGAATGTGTTATCTAGATCATCATCATCGCCATGATTGAAGACTCTCGTGTTCGTTTACGTGAGCCTCGATCGTTTGCTTGAAGAGTTTTTCAGAATCTATGACATATCCTTTATTGTTCTAACAATTATCTTTTAGCATAATTCATAAACGGCTCTAGATATATTGTTGATCACCCTTTCCATGCTAGGTCCTAAGCATTCGACTCTTTGTCTCTAGTATGGGGGTGCTCCACCTTTAGACTTGAAACATTGAGGAGAATTTTTAATTTTAGTATGGGGGGTGAATAGATACTTGCCTTGCTACACCCTCACGTTTTCCAACTTTCAAAGTTTTGTTTTGTTTTGTTACAAATAAGGCTAAAAATGTCCCAATTTTAAATTTTTTCTTCTTTTCGTAAGTGTTTTTAAGACACGAATGTATATTTTCCGATGGGTAGAATAAGAGTTAATTTTTGACTTGATGGGAATTTGGAGCCCTTTACATTCCTTAACCCGCTTGAATCAAGTTTTGCTAGACTTTTATATAGGGAACTTTAAAAACACGAAAGTCATAGCTCATACGGGTTAAGAACAAGAACTTTTCGCAAGTTCCTATAATCGATCCTAGAAAGTCACTTATCAAGGGAACTTTAAAATGCATTCTCTAAACTTGAAAAAGTCTAAGAAAGTGCAAGATTCTATAGGTGGCTTGAAAACCCAAAACATCGATTTAATATAGTCTTAATGAAGCTAATCCAAATTTGGCTTAATTTTGACTTGCATGGCTAAGTATTCACGAGTCTCTTTAATTAGAGGTATTTAAATAGTGAACAACGAGAAATGATAAAGTTAGACAAGTGATCATGCTAAACGTAGAACATGAAAATGTTCTTTCAAAAACTCATATGTTTTTAATTGTGGCCTTTTCTCCTATAAGATCAATGCATTAGGAATAAAAATAATTGCAATAAGTAAGGTCGTACGATTTGAAAGGTTACTTAGCTTCTAGCCCAAGATCGTTTAAAAGTTGCTCGTGGTTGAATAGAGTTCATAGCCAAGGCATAACTTATTGAAGCGGGACGCGGAGATTGGTGAAGATCCAAAAAGGCCCTAACAAGGCATGAGAAGCTCTATTTTGTTGCTAAAGCTCCAAGATGATGTGAAGAATCATTATTCCAAAATCAATATGAAGGATCGAGACACAAGACGAAAAGCAATTACCCCCCTAAAGATCATGGAGAAAGTCTATCCAAAAAGACCCTAACAAGGTATGAGGATAAATATATCCAAGTCCTAAAAGGAGGCGAATCGTTGTATATCAAAATCTAAAATATAGATTGAATAAAAATGATGAAGTCGTGGTCCAAGTATGAAAAATCTCTCAAAAACATCAAGTGAAGAAATTCCAAAATATGAAGAGAAGACCATAATTTCAAGAATGTCTTCCGAAGATTCGAAGTATGAAGTACATGCCAAATATCGGTCCGAGAAAGGTCTCAAATCGTGAAACGAGTTATGCCAAGATATGAACTTAAGGAGATACACGAGAAGCCGTTTTAAAAGATTTTGTCCTTTAGCTAACTATCGATTAAATCGGGCTACTTTATTTTCGGACTAATAAATACTCAAATAAGTCAATATGAATCACTTGTGATCCATGAAAAATAGTTAAAGAATTCTAGATACCTTTTCTTTTCATAATAACTAGGATTGCGGGGAGAAAAAGTATTACACAGTTTGGACGTATGAGTAGTGTTAGCATTGTGACTTGTACCAACAATGATCTCGTTTCTGCACTTAGCATGGAATGTATGAAAATCAAGGATGACGAACTTTACTCTATGAGACATTTCACTTGTTTCTATTCACTGACCCTAAAAGTCACATTCGTGATGAAAATCATACATTATGTCTTTTACACATCTTTATAGTATTGTAGCAAGTTTTACTTTTCAATAAAGGGTAATAAAATTAAATTTTGGAGATGCTTAGATATTTTATTCTAGCATTGCATGAGGGCACGACAATGGTTTAGTATGGGGGAGTGATGAGATGGCATTTATACATGATCTCATCGTTCTTTTCGGACTTTAAATGCATAAAATGTCATTATAATACCATATATATGCTTATGTTTGTTTACTTGTGTATTTTAGGTATGGATATCGTGAAAAAGACAAAAGATCACAAGAAACAAGGAAAAAACGAATACGAGAAACGAAGCCAACAATAAACCTCCTTGGGAAACGAACTTATTTGGGTCAATTTTTTTTTTGACTTTGAATTTCGGGTTTGTAGTCCTCCTTCATTAAAATCTTGTGAGTATAAAATTTTGGGTCAATACCCTTAATGTCAGAAATTTTCCACGCAATTGCCCTTTTATGAGCTTTAAGAATTTTTACAAGTGCGGCTTTTTCACCATTGGAAATATCTTTCGCAATAATTACCGGCAACTTGTCATCACCTTCCAAGAATGCGTATTCAAGGTGAGATGGAAGATCTTTCAATTCAAGGATTGTCGGTTCCTCGACTGAAGATTTTTGTTCAACACTCATAACTTCCATCGGCGGAAGAAATGGTGGAATGAGAGTATCATTACTAACAATCACCTCGTCTTCATTGTCGATTTCATTTGAAATAAAATCGCCTCCTTGGAATGGAGTGAGATTTGGTGTACAATTAGCAAGAATCGGATCCATAATAGTGGGATTGCCACTTGACGAACTATCGGAAAAACCTAACACTTCTTGTGAAAACTCACCGCAAACCACATCGACTAAATCAATATGGTTGATGGTAGCGATTGCATAAACATGAGAAGGTGTCGATGTAACACCCCCAAATATTCATACTTTAGTTCAGCGGAAGAGTCGTTGGTGTTATAGGATAGCATATTACTCAAATCATAGACAATGCTTAAAAATCGAGTCGTTTAATAATAAATCATTTTTCCATTCATAAATATCAAATTACATAGGTCCCAAGTCATAGTATTTCATACAATTTTTACAAATCAGTTGAATGGAAATTGTTTTAAAGTGCGGGCCATTAATTCTTGTTGTCTTCCCGAGAATTACCTTCAAGTACCTGAGATAAAACATCTTAAAAGAAAAGGTCAGCGAAAACGCCGAGTGAATTCATAGAGTTTAATGAAATCCATTAATATATCATCAGTATAAAATTATCATCAAAAATCATTTTGTACAATTCTTTGTCGGAGGCCATAAAATAAGCCAAAAACATTTTATACAAATCTTTGTTGTAAATCATACTATAGGCTGTTGCCTTCAAAACCATTATACGAACTAATGTCGTAAAAACATCATACAACACGTTTTATAACGTTGTATAGAGTTAAATAAAAACCGTTATATGAATATGGTTATGTAAAACCAAAACACGAACATAATATCAATAATAAGACCCCGTATTGCTAGTCAGGCAATATATTGTAATTCGATTCGTATAGCAGTATTTTCGTTATTGGATTATTATAAGCCGCATGACATTGCTACCTTACTATAACAAACAACGGGTAGCTAACCCGAAACTCATTTGCCCATCTAAAATAGCGTGTCGTCACAATAATCACGCTTATATAAATATTCTCATACATAAATTCGCTTACCAATCAATGTGGCACGACGGGGATCAACCGTCAGGGCGCGAACTGGGGTGATCTTCCCTAAATTGTATTATTATATGCATAAGCGTCTACCAAATCTCGGTAGTTCACAATTCATGCTAATGGGACTTTTAGTGACATAACCTAACTATAATAATCCATTTCATTTCATTCGTCGGGTCATATAATCATTCATCGGGTCATATAATCATTCGGGTCCAAATCAATAAACAAACAATCGGGACAACTGGTGTCCTATTTTATTAACACTAACATGTTATCTCCCTCGTGGGATTATAAAACATTTCATAAAAACATTTAAAAGAGTGCGAGGCTATGAACTCACGTTGATTGGGAAATGCGGTTATCGGTGATTTGGATGTACGGTACGTGCTTCAATCACGGAAACCTAGACAAATAATACTTGTCTTAGACTTCTTGTCCAATGACTTTATAAAAACAACGGCTATGTATATATATGATGATATTATAAGTATGATGATGATCAAGTGGTTTTTTATATCTTCATTCAACATTATAGTGTTATGTGTTAGTCAAATTTTTGACTAGTTACACTAGTTTCAATCCAATTTCATATTAAGGCCCAATAAGCCCATGATAAGCCCATTACATAATATTAGTCCAAATATCCTTTTAACATCAGCCCTATACTTACATGTTGGGCACAAGTGGGTTAAGCCCACTGAGTAAGTCCATTAGTGTTTAGCCAAATTAGTTGGGTTAATCATCCAATAAGGATAATTTGGCCCGTTAATGTCCATATGTTATAAAGCTCAGGTTTTATTGGTTTTTTACTTGTAATATGTACTTATACATCAGTATATGAGTTATAGAAAGTTTACATTAGATGGGTCCGACCGTCTAAGTTTTAATTGACGAAAACGTTAATTTTACGGTTTTAGCCGAAAAGACGTAAAACTTATGTTTATAGTTTTATAACTTATAAAACTTACTAATTTGCCATTTTTATAAAATGTCTCATTTATTTATTAATGTACATACTTATTTATATGTAATATATAAGTTAGTGGGTTTTAAGTAAATATTTTATATTATATTAACTTGAGTGGGATCTCCCGACAAATGTTATATGGCCAGGAAGTGGGATCTCCCGACAAATGTTTTTACTCTATGATTATTGGTTGTACTAGTTGATGTTTTAGTAGTTTAGTTTTCAAATGGCATGTCATTTGAGGGTGGTGTTTCAAGCTTTGTTTGAGGTTAATGTGACATTTAAGTCACATTCCAGTTGTACTTAATGATTTTTGGTGTAATATATTTTATCGGGGATCAATTTGTCCCTTTTACCCAAAAAAAAATATTAACTTGAGTGCTAATTTTATAATATATACTTTTATTTTACAAATCTGATTATTATTTTCACTTTCACCATTTTTATCATATCTTGAGTTCTATAAAGAGATAGAAGCTCATTTTTGGACACCACAAACTAAATGATATGTACTACAATTAACTCAGTTTAGCTACTGCTTAATCAACCTCTAAATGTCTCTAACAGTCCGTCCAAAACAGACTACTCAGATTTGAACTTCAGTATTGTTTTGATCATATCTCACTCATTTTAAGGATTCCATTGAGTGACCAACACTCACATATGTAAAAGTCTCATATCTTATTGTATATTAATTTATCCAAGCCCACAGTTTATCATAAGATTCTTTACTGTTTTATACAGCCTACTAATTTAAGCATGATTTTCACCTTTTTACATGTAGTTTTCCATCTTTTTAATCAAATCTATCAACATCAAATCCCCACATAATATTTTTGATCATCATATATCATCATATACATATATTAAGAAAGAAAATAAAATTTACATTTACAAAAATAACAAGGAAATGGGAAGGATGATCTTGTTACCAACCAAGATTATGAAGGTTAAGATCAAACTTGACTTTTGATGACAAAACTTGTGGTACACCAAAACCAACTTCAAGATCACCAATCGTTATGAACTCCTTATGGAAAATCAGCCCCAAGACACCAAGGAAACTTCTTCTTGGATGTTATAATCACCACCAATCAATAGAGCTTCAAAAGGTCTTCATCATATGTATGAATAACATATGATTTATGGTTAAATCAAGATCAAATGGGGTATTTTTAAGAGAGAGTGGACGGAACAAAGAGAGGGTTTGAGAGAGATTGTGTGAAATCGCATGAAGAAAATGAGGTAGCTAGTTTGTAGTTAGTGGTTTTTAATGTAACATGGTTTTGGTTAGCAAACTAGGACAAGTGTCCTAGTTGTTAACTAAAAATTGACACATCTTTGATGTGTTGTAAAGCCTTGGCCATCCCATGTGTGGGGGTGGGGAAAGATTTATCTTGTCTCATCCCCATTATTTTACGGGTACTCCTCGATTCTAGTTTCCTCGATTTGCATGTCCTCGGGTCGTTTTACGAAAAACGTTTTTATAATTTATGAATCAACGACAAAAAACGAATCTAATAAAAATTGTCTCATCAAAAACGGAGTTCAAAAACGTAAATACGTAAACCTAGGGTTTCCTGTTTAATCGTAGAAGACGTTAAATCATTCACGTAAGTCCTAATCTCTTCTCGTAAATTTGTGAGTTTATGAATCAACACAAATTTAAAATTCCAAAATAATATTCACAGATAAATTTATTTCCTGAAGTGTCGGACTGTCACCAAAACGGTGTATGTAAACGTAAGCACGTAACATAGAATCCTCCGGTTTAGACGTAGTCGATGCTACTTCAAGACGTAAACCCAAATTTCTTCCCAAAAATGAGTGAGTTCATAATATAACATTAAAATAATATTTTTAAATAATACTTGAGAATAAAATATCGACCATAAATTGACGGATTGTCACAGTATTTACCCCTAAACAGGATCTTTGTCCTCAAAGATCAATTTATCTTACTACTCGCTTCTTATAGAGTTAGAGCCATGTGGGTATTTCCTTCACATTTGGTCTTTTCTCACAAGTGTAATTCATTACAATACACGAGTTTCATCAAACATAAATACGGGAATACGATCAGGCTTAATGTTGACTTACTTTCTCTATCCATGATGTTCACGGGTTTTTGATGAATGCAACTTTTCGCCGATCTAAACTTCATCAAGAAGTAATCAGATTCTCACTTGATAGATGTTTTATCAAGTTCGATATACGAACATAATTCACGCAGCCCTTGAATTCCTAGGGTAGATCCAGCTTATATGCCTCTCGGTCCATATCTTTACATCATCTCAATGGTCCCATAAAACGGGGACTTATTTCCCATGATCCTTTAGATCATCAATTCATTTTTTTCCAAGGTGAATTTTTTGGCATAACTTCGCTACCCATCCTGCACTTCAAGATCTACATTTCATATTCACATAACCCCCTGCCCACTATCGGCAGTCAATAATCAAATCCTAATTTCAACAATCATTTCAGGTTTCACGGGTCGGGTATTTTGTAAGGTTAGGTTTGTCATCATAGGCAACCTTAAACCTAAAAGACATGCCCAACTCACAATGGGTGTATGTCGGGTGTCTTCATCCCAACTCCTACCTATAGATGCTCTTCATATAGATCCTCACAATATTCTCTCGATCCTAATACGATAATTATCAATGATAATCTCTCCAAAGGAAAACGATTATACGGTTTATTACCAAATGTCAATCATTCAAGCATACAACAACACTTCTAGTGTTTGTATCGTTACTTTACCTCGTCCCTTCGATTGGGGTGGTAAACTGTACTCTCATCAAGATTTGTTCCTAATAACTTCTGAGCAAATCTCTAGAAATTCGATGCGAAGCGAGGATCTTGATAGAGATGATTCATACAGGCACACCATGCTTACACAAGTCCTTTAAATACAAAAGAGTCAATTTCTTCATCGAGAATCTATCATTAATAGAAATGATATTAGTAGATTTGGTCAGTATGTCGACGATGACCCAAATCGAATCAAATTCAGATGATGACCTTTGCAATAGTTAGACGTTTACTAATGTATGAGGCGATGTCTGCCTTCATAATTTGCCATCAGTACAACTTCCTTAGATAAAGATACATTTAATTAGAAATGGCATGAATAGAATACTTAAACTTATGAGATTCTAATATGACTAAATCTCGAAATCCTCCATATTTAGGCATCCACATGCGGCCTTTAAAACATTTAACGCCATCGGCTTCTCAATTCTAATGGTTCACATTAACCGCAAACCCCTTTTGTAATCTATATTATCATTTTTTCAAGCATCGGCTATTTTTTAAATTCCTCGGCAATTTATTTTGCACAATCATTATTAAGGAACACATCCTAATTGGTTCTTTATCCTTTCTATGTAATGTGTCAGTATCTACATTCACCTTTTCTGATGAAGTAATTATCATGACCACAATTCACTCAGAAATTCTTTCTTCATATTTTCTAAGTTTTAGTTTCGTCTCAACTATTATTCTTATCAGTTTTGCTCAATCCGACGTTTTAAGCGTCGATAAATATTACAAGTAGTTAAATAATAAATATTCAATTTTTAGGAAACGTAAACGTAAAAATTTTAAATTTCTTAGTTCGACCAATATAAAAATATTCAAAATAAATTTGAATTTAATTAACACGATTTTTGTTGATTTATTGAAAATAATTAATAAGATTCGTAAATGTTCGAAAAATCTTTGGTTATACTTTGGTCAAAATTTTCTTAGTTGAAAAGCAAAAATTGGCGTTTCAAATTCCAAGTCATGGTTTAAATGGTTTCCTCAATCCCTCTTAGGTTGTCTTGAGGTATACACAAACATTTACCACTAAAGGAGTTTAGTTAAATGATTTGGGTATGAAGGAATGATTCCTTAAAAATCGTTTGATAAAATATCTGTCAAAACATATTTCCACTTTCTTTTTGGTAAAACCCAAAGCCTTAATGGCTCTAATCTTTGAAAAGTCAATATAGATCCCATCATCTTATTAATCACACTGTCAAATCATGTAAGGGACATGTTAAATACTCAAGGTACAGGTTTTCACTACTCGGCCAACACAGGGCAGTCTATAAATGATTATTAACTCCTTCTTATTCTTATAAACAAATAAATGGTCCTTAATGATCACAAGCATGAATTTATTAAATTACAGCCTACACACGTGATTCACCAAATTTATGGATGCTACATGTGCATTGGTCGATCCAAACAACATAATATGAAACTCATAATATTCATTACGAGTTCTGGATGTAGTGATTGGAATAGATAATCTTTTTCGCTAACGCGAAATTGATGATAACCATGTCGTGGATCAAATCTTTAAAACATACGCTAGAACCTTGAAAATGATCGAACAAATCTATCATCTTGCGTAATGGATATCGATTTCGATCGTCAATTTACTTAGTTCACGGTAATCAATAAACATAAGGAATGATAACACCATAGCTCTTCATAATGACAAGCTTGGTAGAATAAACGCTTTCTCCGACAATTCTCTCAGTTGTACGGTAACACTTTCGATCTAGATGGTGCTGAAGTACAGTGCACACGCCACGGGTGCAGCATCGGGAATATAATCAGTACCAAATTCAACTTGCCTTAATGGCGAAAGTCTAGGTAATTCACCAGCAAATACCTCCTAAAGTTTCAAATAACATGAACATCTTTTTATACATTTACTTTAAGTTCTTTCTAGATTACAATATCTATGACTAGTTCATAACCATTCATGGTATAATTTCAAGCCTAAATGCAGGATATGGTCATCCATTAAAAATTATTTAGATCACTTTTGATAATCAACATCTTATCTTTTAGGGAATCCTACTCGAGTTCCCATCAATTTAGACAATGACATCATGTCATAATCAACCAATCCATTCGAATGGCATTACCAACTTTTCAGTTTTATTGCCATCGATAAGATGTGAACTTCTCAAAAGACTAATAATAACTCATAATCCTTTCACAAATTCAAGGGTATCTGGAGACTTAGCTAACCTTAAAAAGAGTAAGGTCAACACATAATTTACGCGAGAGAATTTCAAATCAGATACTGACGAAAACATTTAACGAATATGAATATATCCCATGTTTTCATAATTTGAGTACGCATTCGAAAGCTCCTCGGATCGTTACCCAGGTCATTCAAATGTAATCTAATCAAAATAAATGATAGGAACCTCGATACACCCAGTCGGGTATTAGTATTCGATAATCAGATACTTTTCCTAAGAATCTCACTACGAGAGAATTGGACAAAAAGGGAATATCAATTGTCAATTTAGACAATTTCCGCAGATGATTAAATTCGACTCAGAAGAATAAATGGTACGGGCACATATGTAGGTGTCTCTAACAATATGTCCCTATTTTTGCACTTCTTGCAGATCTCATAAAGTTTAATCTTTCACACCTTCAAAGAAAATGTAGTGTTTATTAACACTTTCATGGTGACTACTAATCCGCCTTGCATGGTCCCTTCCAAATTGTATGTAGGCGCGCATCTATATACAATTTTAGGATTAACGATGTAATACTCAATTCGTCAAAACTTTGTCATCATGTTTAAACTAAAAATGTTTTCATGCTTAATTCAAAATGAATTTACAGAAATGTTCTTTGTTATGGAAACAATTAAGTTTTCCAAAGTTTTTCATAAACAACTCTATTTCTATAACGATTACTCATAAATCTCACTTTGAATAATCCTTACGGTGATGTAAATTCAATCTTTATCAAGGGATACTGTTTTAACTTACAAAAACAATGAGTGATCTGCAAAAGAGTGATGAAAAGTTGTTCACCAAGAACTAACTACAATATAATACGAAATGAGCTTAGCCAATTAATCATGAGGTTCATGACCTCGATGGCACTCAAGAATACAAAGAGAAGAATTTACAACGCAACTCAAACCGAGATGAGTGCTTGTTGAATGGTTGCATCACTAATGAGAACATTAGGATGAAGTAATAAAGGATAGAAAACATCGATACATGTAGGATTTTAGCAATCAAAGGTAGTCTTTTCATTAATCACAAACAAGTCAAAATTGTACCGTAACACATTACATGTCACTATGTCATACAATTCCAAGAACTCATCCTACCAACTGATGTCTCAGTTAGGTTAGGGATTTTTAAAAGATACTACAATGAATACTAACATACAAGAGTCATTAGGTGTTCCACCTGTCCCAGAAGATCAGTCGGTCCCAATTCTGAAGAAGATTTCTTCAATTTATTCCTTGGACACTAGGCATCCTCGTCATTGGACAATGGTCTAGGAACAACCCTTAACACAAACCAACAATCATTTAAAACCTTATAATTCAATCACAGGACTTAACGACTTCCTCTTAATAATCTCATATTCCATACGAGTTAAATTTTACTTTACTCAAGTTTTAACCAAATCATACTCAATGCGATATCCTACCTCATTTTCTAATACTTTCAACCTTATTCTTAGACCTTGAAAGGGCAATAAAAGCTCGATATGAACAAAACTTAATTTCCAATCCTATAGCTCCTTCATCAATAGTTATCAAATGAGTCACTAGTATGAAACGACTCACACATTCAATTAGACTTGTCGGAAAGGTACTAGTGGCATGAGGCTTTTGGGTAATGGTTCCAATGACAGCCTCAAGTGGAACATTCACCCTTTCGATTTCAAATTTAAGAATTGGGTGACAAGGAATCAGATGACACCTTTCCAGGTGGTAATGTTTTGTCAAACTCCACTTTATAAGGAAAGATCGTCATGACATCGATATCAGTTTTAATCTCGCCAATTCTTCTTCAATATCACAATCAACTAATATCTATATTTCTACGAATATCAACCATTTTGTTGGGATCATAAATATCCACAACTTGGTTTAGATCTGGAATAGCTAGAATTTCCTACAGGAATAGCTTCGATTTATTTTCTAGGGGAGTTAGGGTTTCTTGTGACAATCTACGTCGTATAAATATCTCGTATAAGTATTAAAATAATCATCAACAATCATGTAATCAAATTACAATATATATATATATATATATATATATATATATATATATATATATATATATATATATATATATATATATATATATATATATATATATATATATATATATATATATATATATATATATATATATATATAATCCAAGTTATATATATATTAAAATAACACTTCTCAGTCTGGCCTTTTCGGTAACTCGGGAATTCTTTGGCACCGTTATAGTCAAAAGATTTTTAGACATTTTGAGAAAAATGTTTATAGTGAAAAGATTTTGAAATGTTTTATTCAAAACCTTGGTTTTAAAAATCTTTCGTTCTCTATAACGAGAGCTCTGGTACCAAACTATAACACCCCCAAATATTCATACTTTAGTTCAGCGGAAGAGTCGTTGGTGTTACGGGATAACACATTACTCAAATCATAGACAACGCTTAAAAATCGCTTCGTTTAATAATACAACATTTTTTCATTCATAAATATCAAATTACATAGGTCCCAAGTCATAGTATTTCATAAAATTTTTACAAATGAGTTGAATGGAAATTGTTATTTAAGTGGGGCCATTAATTCTTGTTGTCTTCCCGAGAATTACCTTCAAGTACCTGAGATAAAACATGTTAAAAGAAAAGGTCAACGAAAACGCCGAGTGAATTCATAGAGTTTAATGAAATCCATTAATATATCATCGGTATAAAATTATTATCAAAAATCATTTTGTACAATTCTTTGTCGGAGGCCATAAAATAAGCCAAAAACATTTTATACAAATCTTTGTTGTAAATCATACTATAGGTTGTTGCCTTCAAAACCATTATACGAACTAATGTCGTAAAAACATCATACAACACGTTTTATAACGTTGTATAGAGTTAAATAAAAACCGTTATATGAATATGGTTATGTAAAACCAAAACACGAACATAATATCAATAATAAGACCCCGTATTTCTAGTCAGGCAATATATTGTAATTCGATGCGTATAGCAGTATTTTCATTATTATAGCCGAATGACATTGCTACCTTACTATAACAAACAACGGGTAGCTAACCCGAAACTCATTTGCCCATCTAAAACAGCGTGTCGTCACAATAATCGCGCTTATATAAATCTTCTCATACATAAATTCGCTTACCAATCAATGTGGCACGACAAGGATCAACCGTCAAGGCGCGAACTGGGGTGATCTTCCCCAAATAGTACTATTATATGCATAAGCGTCTACTAAATCCCGGTAGTTCACAATTCATGCTAATGGGAATTTTAGTGACATAACCTAACTATAATAATCCATTTCATTTCATTCGTCGGGTCATATAATCATTCATCGGGTCATATAATCATTCGGGTCCAAATCAATAAACAAACAATCGGGACAACTGGTGTCCTATTTTATTAAAACTAACATGTTATCTCCCTCGCGGGTTTATAAAACATTTCATAAAAACATTTAAAAGAGCGCGAGGCTATGAACTCACGTTGATTGGGAAAGGCGGTTATCGGCGATTTAGATGTACGGTACGTGCTTCAATCACGGAAACCTAGACAAATAATACTTGTCTTAGACTTCTTGTCTAATGACTTTATAAAAACAATGGCTATGTATATATATGATGATATTATAAGTATGATGATGATCAAGTGGGTTTTTATATCTTCATTCAACATTATAGTGTTATGTGTTAGTCAAATTTTTTACTAGTTACACTAGTTTCAATCCAATTTCATATTAAGGCCCAATAAGCCCATGATAAGCCCATTTTTTTTGGTAAAAGGGTAACAATGACCCCGGTAAATATAGCCAAAAAAGCGTTAAAGTACAAGGAATGTGGCTGAAATACCACATTAACCGCAAGCTACAGGCAGCTTGTTAAACAAAATGTTTATGACAGGCCATAAACATTAACTAGTCTAGAATACTGGAAATATATAAACTAGACAAAAACCAAGAGGATAACATGAAGTTACGAGGAAAATAATAAAATATCAATATGGGATCAGCCAGTTGGAGTGCTTGCCCCAATATTAGTGTTGAGAAGATTCACCGATTCATCAAATACGACCTCGACTCCCTCCTCCTCCTCATTATCTTCCTCGCTTACTTGAACCCCTTCGTCAATACCAGGCATGGACAAAGTTGAAAATTTATCAGATGTAGAAACACTGCTCATTTGAGCTTTACCCTTGTTCGGACCATTAGGATTGCTAGACTGCTGCAACTGACCAGATTTAGTATTCAACTTCCTACTATTATTACCACTCGTACTTGTAGTATCCAAGTGAGTTTTTGGACGAAATGCAACCATCTTACCTGTTTGGAAACCCTTGCTCAATGGAACACCTCTCGGAACTTGATTCCCTAAATTACCTTTGGACTTCTTCCTCTTGCTTTGCACTTGTTGGAATCCATCATTATCAACATGAGTTGTCACATTTTCAACCGTTTTAGGGTTGACATTTTTTGGACAAGAATCAAAGGCATGACCAAAAATATTACAAGTATGACATCTAGGGGGTTTCCATTCGTATTCAACACGAATTAATTCCTTAGTACAACCAGAGCCTTCAAGATCAGGGACACCAATAGGAACATTATCTATAAACTCCGAATCAGCATTCATCTCAATAAGACAACGAGCAAAACTACAACGACCCCAAGACTCTTTGCACATAGTATCAGTATAATTATCCATCATAATAAGCTTACCAAGAAACGAAGCAATTAAACTAATACCTTCCTCTTCAAAAACCTGTAGCGGGACATCATGAAACTTGACCCATACCGGAATACGAGTTAGTTCCTCCTTTAGAAGATTCGTTTTCATAGTCCATTTCTTAAGAAAAATTGGTGAATTACGAACCATCCACGGACCACCTTCCAGAACCGCATTAAGACCCTCACTAGACCCAAATTGAAAAAAGAAAAAACCTTTCTCATTCATCATGATACACTTAAGACCATGTTTTTCCCAGTTATTCTTAGCAAAATACTCAACCACAGGAAATGCAATCCTTTTACCAAGAAAGTAACCATATAAAGTGTTTTGGTAGCGAGTATTTACTTTTTCAACAACCTTCTTAGGAATAGAGATATTAACCCCTTCACAGACATTATCATAATTAAACGAAGAAGAGACTGCATTAATACCTCCATTAGTAGACGTAACCATATTAGCTTCAAATTTGCAAAGTAACTCCAGAGTTTCTTTAGCACGGTCATGTGAGATCAATTCCCACAAAGGATGTTTCTTCATTCTTAATTCATGCATAAATTCACCCGCATCACCAACCGTGCGAATCCTTACACCAAATAATTTCAAAACCTCATGTAGATTACACGGTTGCATACCATTAATGGTTGCAGCCTTAGCTGCAAGGTCCAAAGATACATCACAAGAAGAGGAAACATTTGGAATAGAGTCATCTGTTTCCTTAGCCATTTGTGCCGAGTGCACACTCAAACCACCTGAACTGAGTGAAGAAGTTTTGCTAGTTAGATTCATATGGCGTTCACACAAAACTTCATAATAAAGCATAGTGGTCTCCTTAGGTAAGGTAGACCATTTAGGAAATTTGTTTGCCTTAACACCATTTGCAAACACTTCAATGTCACGCACAGTATTCAAAGGAATAGAAAACAAATTAGATATCTCCTCTAACGTTACTAAAACCTTAAGATTAGACACCATAACCACATCATTCCAACCTGTAAACAATGGCTTATCACTTTTATTGCTCGAATCCATGTTCAATCAAACACAAGCCTAACCACGAAAAATAAACCCTAAACAAACAGTAACTTTTTTTTATCGTAAAAACACACAGTAACCGAAACCCAGATTCAAAACAAAATGACACCTAGGAAATTAATAGCGACACAGAACCCTAAATATAACGGAGACCCTACACGTGATCAATTCTAATATATAGATGATATATTGTCAGCCGACAATCAATGAATCCTCACTATAAATTAATGACAGTCAATGTCAATAAAGATGATATATTGTCAACCGACAATCAATGAATCCTCACTATAAATTAATGACAATCAGTGTCAGCCGACAATCACTATAACGGAGACCCTACACGTGATCGCAAAGGGACAAATGACCGACCAAAGAATTGGAAACAATAACCTACGAACAGTTAAATTGCACTCGTGAAACACACATCAAATGACGGTAGAAAAATTAAATAAAAACCAATTTAATCAACCCTAAAACCAAGCAACCAAACAAGGACTTTGTTAACTCAAGGATAATCATTGATTAATCGAGAAAACAACATCATTATAAGGTATTCAGATTAAAGGAAAAAGAAAATTGGGTTATGAGAAGAAGGGATTTTTCTGGCAGCCATTGATGTTTTCTATAGAAGTACTCATTCCCCATGATAAGCCCATTACATTATATTAGTCCAATTATCCTTTTAACATCAGCCCTATACTCACATGTTGGCCGCAAGTGGGTTAAGACCAATGAGTAAGTCCATTAGTGTTTAGCCAAATTAGTTGGGTTAATCGTCCAATAAGGCTAATTTGGCCCGTTAATGTCCATATGTTATAAAGCTCGGGTTTTATCGATTTTTTACTTTTAATATGTACTTATACATCAGTATATGAGTTATAAAAAGTTTACATTAGACGGGTCCGACCGTCGAAGTTTTAATTGACGAAAACGTTAATTTTACGGTTTTACCCGAAAAGACGTAAAACTTATGTTTATAGTTTTATAACTTATAAAACTTATTAATTTGTCATTTTTATAAAAGAGAGAAGTGCAAAAATCATCTCTGTGGTATGTCGAAAAATCGAATTACATCCTTCGTTAACTTTTTGGACAACAGTCATCCCTCCGTTAGTGTGCGGGGCACAATACATCCCTCATGGACTAACGGTGCAAATGTTTTCTCGTTAAAAATTAACAAAATCTAAAAGAGAGGGTATTCTTGTCTTTTTCCTTTCCTAGGGATGTATTGTGAACCTTATCATAAATAGTTTCAAAAAAAAAAAATTATTTTTGAAAAAAAAAAATTATTTTCAGAAAAAATAAGTTCTATTTTCTCGAAAAAAAATTTATTTCCGAAAAAAAAAATTATTTTCAGAAAAAAAAGTTTTATTTTCTAAAAAATAAGTTTTATTTTGGAAATTATTTTCGAAAAAATATGTTTTATTTTCGGAAAAAAAGTTTTATTTAAAATATGTTTTATTTTCGGGAAATAATTTTTTTTTTGGAAAATAAAACTTTTTTTTCGAAAATTTTTTTTTTTGAAAATAAAACTTTTTTTTTGAAAATAAATTTTTTTTTCGAAAATAATTTTTTTTTTCGAAAATAAATTTTTCTTTCGAAAATAATTTTTTTTTAGAAAATAAAACTTTTTTTCCGAAAATAATTTTTTTTTCGAAAATAAATTTTATTTTCGAAAATATTTTTTTAGAAAATAATTTTTTTTTAGAAAATAAAACTTTTTTTCCGAAAATAATTTTTTTTTTCGAAAATAAATTTTTTTTCGAAAATAAATTTTTTTTTCGAAAATATTTTTTTTTTTCGAAAATATTTTTTTTTTCGAAAATAATTTTTTTTAGAAAATAAAACTTTTTTTTCCGAAAATAACTTTTTTTCGAGAAAATAAAACTTATTTATTCTGAAAATAATTTTTTTTTTTCAAAAATAAATTTTTTTCTTTGAAACTATTTATGATAAGGTTCACAATACATCCCTGGGAAAGGAAAAAGACAAGAATACCCTCTCTTTTAGATTTTGTTAATTTTTAACGAGAAAACATTTGCACCGTTAGTCCATGAGGGATGTATTGTGCCCCGCGCACTAACGGAGGGATGACTGTTGTCCAAAAAGTTAACGAAGGATGTAATTCGATTTTTCGACATACCACAGGGATGATTTTTGCACTTCTCTCTTTATAAAATGTCTCAATTATTAATTTATGTACATACTTATTTATATGTAATATATAAGTTAGTGGGTTTTAAGTAAACATTTTATATTATATTAACTTAAGTGCTAATTTTATAATATATACTTTTATTTTACAAATTTGATTATTATTTTCACTTTCACCATTTTTATCATATCTTGAGTTCTACAAGGAGATAGAAGCTCATTTTTGGACACCACAAACTATATGATATTTTCTACAATTAACTCAGTTTTAGCTACTGCTCAATCAACCTCTAAATGTCTCTAACAGTCCGTTCAAAACAAACTACTCAGATTTGAACTTCAATATTGTTTTGATCATATCTCATTCATTTTAAGGATTCCATGGAGTGGCCAACTCTCACATATGTACAAGTCGCATATCTTACTGTATATTAATTTATCCAAGCCATCTTAACAGTTTATCATAAGATTCTTTACTGTTTTATACAGCCTACTAATTTAAGCATGATTTTAACCTTTTTACATGTAGTTTTCCATCTTTTTAATCAAATCTATCAACATCAAATCCCCACATAATATTTTTGATCATCATATATCATCATATACATATACATTAAGAAAGAAAATACAATTTACATTTACAAAAATAACAAGGAAATGGGAAGGATGATCTTGTTACCAACCAAGATGATGAAAGTTAAGATTAAACTTGACTTTTGATGACAAAACTTGTGGTACACCAAAACCAACTTCAAGATCACCAATCTTTATGAACTCCTTGTAGAAAATCAGCCCCAAGACACCAAGGAAACGTCTTCTTGGATGTTATAATCACCACCAATCAATAGAGCTTCAAAAGGTCTTCATCATATGTATGAATAACATATGATTTATGGTTAAATCAAGATAAAAATGGGGTATTTTTTAGAGAGAGTAGACGGCACAAAGAGAGGGTTTGAGAGAGATTGTGTGAAATTGCATGGAGAAAATGAGGTAGCTAGTTTGTAGTTAGTGGTTTTTGATGTAACATGGTTTTGGTTAGCAAACCAGGACAAGTGTCCTAGTTGTTAACTAAACAATTGACACATCTTTGATGTGTTGTAAAGCCTTGGCCGTCCCATGTGTGGGGGTGGGGCAAGATTTATCTTGTCTCATCCCCATTATTTTACGGGTACTCCTCGATTCTAGTTTCCTTGATTTGCGTGCCCTCGGGTCGTTTTACGAAAAACGTTTTTATAATTTATGAATCACCGGCACAAAACGAATCTAATAAAAATTGTTTCATAAAAAACGGAGTTCAAAAACGTAAATACGTAAACCTAGGGTTTCCGGTTTAATCGTAGAAGACGTTAAATTATTCACCTAAGTCCTAATCTCTTCTCGTAAATTTGTGAGTTTATGAATCAACACAAATTTAAAATTCCAAAATAATATTCACAGATAAATTTATTTCCTGAAGTGTCGGACTGTCACCAAAACGGTGTATGTAAACGTAAGCACGTAACGTAGAATCCTCCGGTTTAGACGTAGTCGATGCTACTTCAAGACGTAAACCCAAATTTCTTCCCAAAAATGAGTGAGTTCATAATATAACATTAAAATAATGTTTTTAAATAATACTTGAGACTAAAATATCGATCATAAATTGACGGATTGTCACAGTCGAGTTTTGAGTAGCGTTTATAACAAGTTCCTCTTCGTTGAATCTCAAAGTAATAGTTCTTGTATGAACATCGATAAGCGATCAGGTGTCTAAAAATTGATGACCTAAAATTAGAGGAACTTGAGCATCCGCGGGGATGTCAACTACTATAAAATCAACGGGATAGTAGAACTTCCCCATTTCCACAAAAACATCTTCGGCTACTCCTCATGCGAGAATCGTAGAATAATCGGCCATCTCGATAGACATGTTTAATGGAGTAAGAGCCGGAAGCGATAGCGATTTCCAAATGGAAAATGGCATCAAATTAATGCTCGCGCAAAGATCGGCAAGGCGAGGCATTCTTTCATATCTTGTATATCACAAGGAATGAGAAACTTCCCGGTGTCACCAACTTTTTTCGGTATTCGATTAAGATAAACTGAAGAACAATTAGATAGCTTTGAAAGCTTCTCCTTATCGTTCATCATACCTTTGAAAGTGGAAGCGAAGCGAGGCATGTATAACAACGCGTCGGCTAAACTCACATTAAAATGCACTTGTTGAAACATTTTTATAAAAATCTTAATTTGTTGTTTGTTACGTTCATGCAATTTCTCTTTGTTTCGTCTCGATGGGTAAGGTAAGGGTGGTGTGGGTTGGGGCATAGGCATCGGCCTTGGACTCTCGGGTTCCACAATTGGTATTGGTTCAACCGTAGGTGTGGTATGAGCGGTACTTCGTGGGCTTGTAATATGCTCCTTTTCGACCATCACCTCGGGTTCTTTCTCGATTTCCTTCTCCGTAGAATTACTAGGACGAGAGATTGGTTCTTTGAAAGTTTTACCACTACGAGTAGTAATAACCTTCATTTCTCCCTTCGGGTTTGCAATGGTATCACTAGGAAGACCACCCGAGGAAGAGGGTTTACACATGATTGCTTCAAACATTTTAGCCATTCGATCTTCAAATTTTGATTGCTTTATATCCGCTTTTAAAAACTCTTGCTTAATCTCATGTTGTCATTGTTCCATCTTTTGTTGATTTTGTTGAAGACGTTGAACGTTTCCTTCCATTTTATTAGCATGAGTTTTCAATTCATTAGCAAGTTCGTTTTTAAGCTCGTTTTTCAACTCGAATCTTTAGCTAATCATCTCACGTTGCATATTATCAAACTTAGAATCATTTGCTTTTGCATAATCCAAAAATTCTCCATTAAGATTTTTAGTGTGAGCATTTTGGAAACCTTGTGTAGTGTTTTGAAAATCACGGTTTTGGTTTTGATTTTGAACTTGCCCATTCCCATTTTGTTAATTACCCTTGTTATAGTTATGTTGATTTCCTTGATAACCACCACTTTGATTGTTGTTTCGATAGTTGTTAACATTTTGATTTTGGGGAGCTTGATTTGGGCGGGAACCTTGGTCGGTTTGGTTGTAAGTTCCCGTTTCTACGTAAGCACTCGAAGTGTTACCACCGGCGGTAATGAACTCGGAAAAATCATGAGCTCCACCACAAGATATACAACTCTTTTCAACCGCTTTAACCGATGCGGAATTTAAAGCATCTTGTGCTTTCCAATGTGTCATAAGCGTCGAAAATCTATCAAAAACCGATTTTCCTCATTTGCTTCATTATGTAAGGCATTCATGTTACGAGACAATGACGATGAACCCAAACACTCGGTGTGTTGCGAGGGTTATAAACCAGATCTATTCTCGATAATCTTTAAAGCTTCCTCGGTCGTTTTGCACAAAAAATTACCACCCGCGGCGGCATTCAAATAATCTCGTTCATGATCGTTAAGCCCATTATAAAAAGTATCAATTTGATGCAATTCCGAAAAATCATATGGTGAGGACATTCATGTAACATTTCCTTAAATCGTTCCCATGCTATTGAAAAACTTTCATTATTACGTTGTGGAAACCTTGAAATCTTATTTTTCAAATGTGTTGTCTTAGATGGTGGAAAAAATTGGTTCACAAACTTAGAAACGAGATCACCCCATGTAAAAATCTAATTTGGCGGTTCTTTCTCGAGCCAAATTTTTGCGGGTCCATCTAACGAGTATGGAAACAACATCATCTTAATGGTGTCATGTGGAACATCCTTAAACTTGCTTGTTGCGGTGAGACGATTGAAATTCCGTATGTGATAATGCGGGTTGTCTTTTTCATGACCTCGAAACTTGTTTGCTTGTAGCATCGACATTAAACCTGTCTTAATCTCAAAATTCTCCGCTAGGATGGCGGGAATTACAATAGCTTCTCCAAAACCGTCGGTGGGTGCTTGAAGCAACTCCATCATAGTACGATTAGCCATAGTGACTATTGGTTCTACAACGGGTTCGACAATTGGAGTTTCTTCTTCAATCAAAGGTCCTTGGTTTTGACGACGTTTGCGAGCTCGTTTTGCTTGATTCTCAATTTTTTTGTGTTTTTGATTGTTTTTTAATTTTTTTTTGGATTTTTTGTGTATTGTAGACAATAATCTACCAAATCTCTCCTCGAATCAAACTCTTGATTAAAGAAGCCTCAAAAGAATGAAAACGATCACGTGGAGTGAACGCCTTCGATTGACTTTAGAACTTTGGTGAAAACCAAGTTGTTCAAGAGGGTTTATTCACAAAGAAACCAAGCAAATATATATCATACATAATAATACTTTGGGCGGCAAAACCCTCGATTAGCCTTCAATATCAAATACTCACAAGTGAACGGGGGGAATGAGGTGGAGCGAAGCACTTAAGTACCTAGCTTCCCTTTAACGGCCTTTTATAGCACGTTGCCTATCTATTCACATTATAGTTCGTATTTTTCTAAATCGAGCTTCACGAAAGTATTTATCTATTTTTGCCTTTTTCTTTTTGTTTGAGATTCGAATACAATAATTAAGAGATTAAATCCTAATTAAGGTTGTGTTTTCACACTTTTGGAGATACTTTGTATTTGTTGTGATACTTATGACAAGAAAAACGAAAAAAACGATAATACGTGTTAATAGATTTCTATTTAACACAAATACTATTTATGGTTAGATATTAAAAACAAAAGTTTTCAAATTAATCACGACACACCTCCCCGGCAGCGGCGCCAAAATGATGGTAGTATTTTACCACACCTTTGACTTTATGAAAAATCAAAAGGCGTTAAATAGCGATAAGTATTAAACAAATGATTTAGGAAAATCAAGTGTTAATGACCCAAATAAGTTCTCTTCTCAAGGAGGTTTATTGTGTGGCTTCGTTTCTTGTGTTCGTTTTTCCTTGTTTCTTTTGATCTTTTGTCTTTTTCACTATATCCATACCTAAAATACACAAGTAAACAAACACAAGCATATATATGTTATTTTAATGACATTTTATGCATTTAAAACACGAAAAGAACAATGAGATCATGTATAAATGCCATATCATCAGGTCTCCAAGCTTTTCGGGTAGCTTTTTGGTGAGAACCGCATAATAATTAGCATCAAGAGAATGATTAAGCTCTTCAAGCTTCCCTTTATCGCTAATCAATTTCTTGAAAGTCAAAGCAAATTTAGGCATATAAAGCAATGCATCCACGAAACTAACACTAAAATGAAGTTGCTTAAACATTTTAAGAAATGTAGACATTTAAGCATTGGATCTTTCGTGGAGCTTCTCTTGGTTAAGTCTATAAGGGTAGGGTAGTGTGGGTTTAGTCTTCGGAAGCTCGGGTTCCGGAATATGCAAATGGTCTACCTTTGGTGGATTAGGAATTTGCTTTTCTTTAACCACCTCGGGTTCTTGCTCCACTTCCCTCACCGGAGAGGTACTAACATATGGAAGTAATGGTCCGTCTAAAGCCTTCCCACTACGTGTGGTAATAGCTTTCATCTCACCCTTCGGGTTTGGAATGGTGTTTCTAGGTAAGCCACCCGAAGAAAAGGAAGGTTTGTTCATTATTGCTTCAAACATCGAAAGTATTTTGTTCTCAAATTTAGCTTGATTTCCCTCAATACGGTTTTGGTTTTGCTCTAAACGAGTTTGATTAAGCTCAATCTTGTTATATTTCCCCTTGATCGTATTTTGAAAATCGAGTTTCAAAGTGTTCATTTATCCTTGAAGATTATTTTGAAAAGCTTTCAAATTTGCCTCATTTGTTTTGATATAGCTTGACAAATCATTTTGATTATTGTTTTGAAAACCTTGATTGTTTTGATTGCCATGATATCCATTTACTTGATTAAAATTCCCTTGGTTACCACGGTTAAAATTATTCCCATTGTTTCCATTGTTGTATCTATTTTGAACCGGTGGAAAACCCGGTGGAGCAACATGGTTTTGACGAGGAGCTTGACCGTTAGGGCCATAAGTTCCCGTTGCCGCAAAAGCACTAGCTTGATCAAACCACGTGGTTGAACAAGCATAATTCGGATGTGCTCCACCACATAATACACAAACATTCTCAACCGCATTAATCGATCCATGAGAATTCTTCCTAATCTCATTCAAAATCGTGTCAATCTTAGAGTCCAATCTAGCAATCTCGGGATTAGATGAATTCACATGAGAAACAACCGGTGTGTTTCGTGAATATTGAACTCCAGATTTATTCTCAATGATACCCCACGCGTCTCTCAAAGTTTTTCTGAAAAGATTACCACTCACGGCGGCATTTAAAGAATCTTGTTCAACCATATTAAGTCCATTATAAAAATTATTTATTTGGTGTAACTCCGTGAAACCGTGGTGTGGACATTGTCTCAACAAATCCTTAAACCTTTCCCAAGCATCTCCAAACGATTCATGCACTTTTTGTTCAAATCTAGTTATTTCATTCTTAAAGTGAGTTGTTTTAGATGGTGGAAAGAAATAATTCATGAACTTAGACAATAGATCGTCCCATGTCAAAATCGAACCCGGTGGTTCCTTTTCATACCAACGCTTAGCGTTTCCCTCGAGCGAGTACGGAAAAAGCATGAGCTTAATCGCGTCATTCGGCACATCTCTAAACTTGAGAGTCGAGGTGATACGAAGAAAATTCCGAATGTGAGAATGCGGGTTACCCGTCTCATTGCCTCGAAATTGGTCGGCACGAATGAGTGATAAAAGACCCGTCTTAATCTTATAATGATCCGCCAAAATAGCCGGCACAACGATTGCTTCCCCATACCCTTTGGTGGGTGCACGGAGCAATTCCTCCATTGTTCGGTTATCGGCCATCTCTACAACAATAGTTGGAAGCTCGGGTTCCACTACTCGTTGTTGACGATTTCTATTTCTTCGAGGAATGTTTTCAAGTCTATCGTGATTAATCAAAAGTCGACTAGATCGTAATTGCATAAACCAAAGTGACGAGAATTTAGAGGGTTTGAGATAAGAAATTAGATTAAAAGAAGATTATTTTTTGTATTTCTATTTTTCAAATCAATCAAAGATTGATAAAAACAAGGAGTAAGGATAATTACTATGGAAGTAAACTACCCTCGTTCGACTTTGAAACGTAGGTGAAAACCTAAACGTCTCGAGGTGCAATAAGTAAACAACGACAAAAATAAGGTTTATTACTACTTGAGTTGGCAAACCAATAATCGGTCGTCCCTCTCAATATACGCACAAGCAAGCGGGGAAACGAGGTGGAACAAAGCACTTAAAAACCTTTTTCCTTAGACGGCATTTTATAGCTCGTCGCCTTATACCCACCTTATTGTTTGTATAAATTGAGTTCAAACTTTTTATTAGTATTTATCTATTTTGCCTTTATTCTTTTGTTTTGGATTCAAATACAATAGTTAGGTGATGAAATCCCAACTAAGATTTGCGTTTTCACGCTTTAAGAAGTAGGTAAATTTATTGTTCTATGTAATACAATATATTAACAACAAAAAACACGAAAAATGATATTTATATTATTCATATAGTAAAATAACAAAACTTTCCAAGGATGGAAAGGGTCTTTCAAATCAAAGATCAACAAATCACCATGAAAGAATCGTACACAATTTCCCCGGCAGCGGCGCCAAAATTTTTGATGTGTGGGAAACGTGTCTGTGTATTTAATGTAATACGTTATAGAGGAAATAGTAGAAAATTACCTTTAGGAAAAAGTAATAATCTAAAATAAGCTAAATACGGATTAATTAACACGAGAGTGATCCCGGTTCGTTGTACACGAAGAAATTGTGAATTTGAGACTTTCGATTTGATTTGGACAATTTATTTGAATTTGTATCGGTTTTTATTTTAAAATCCTACGTTTTTTAAAAGAAAGTGCATGAACCGTTCCTAAATTTAATCTACAAGGCGAATTAAAACTATATTATTTTTATTTATAATTTTTATTGTAACAAAATTATTTAAACAATATTAATTTTAAAAGTAATTAAATATTTATATTTTTTTAAAACTTTATATATATATATATATATATATATATATATATATATATATATATATATATATATATATATATATATATATATATATATATATATATATATATATATATATATATATATATATATATATATATATATATATATATATATATATATATATATATATATATATATATATATATATATATATATATATATATATATTTTAAACTTTTATATTTTATCAAAATTAATAAGAACTCATTTATATAAAACAAAATTTAATTAAAGTTTATTTAAGAAAAATTATAAACTGATAAGATAAATAAGAGTAAATCTATTTTACCTATATTAAATCAATAGTGCAAGAAGTTAACAAAAAGAAACCACTAGATCAGATGGTTAAATCTGATGGCATGTGAACGACAGGTCTCGAGTTCGAGACCTGTGAGGGACAGATTTTTTATGTTAATTATTTTTAGTACAGTAAATTAATATATGCCAGAATACAACAAGATATATTATAACAGCAGACTTAAATAATTCAACAATCTAATAAATCATCAATTACACAAATCACCAAACATCAGCAACTTAGAAAAGCAGTTAGGGCAATATAACAAACGTTCAGTACTAAACATAAGCAGAATATACTCACGTAACTCCACAAAAACGAGTTAAGATTATATTTAAGCAAACACAATCACCCTAAAGCACGTGAGAGATTCACAAAATCAAATATTCAACTAAACGCAGGCATTAAGCTCAAATTATTTCACATAACAGACTCAAACGTATTACTACTAAACAAATATCTGCAACCTTTCAAATCAAATTCAAACAATTCAGCAGACTAAGATTGGCTACACAACTAAAGCAGTTTAAAACATTATTATAGTCTCGAATCAATCCAGTCATGTAATCAGCGAGTAAATTTTACCCGAATACCAACAGTTTACAAATACAAAAGCAAGAAGATCCAGCAGTACAAGGCATCAACAGATTACAAACTACTCAAATCGGTACAACATCAAGATCTCATCAATCATACAGAAATAGAACACATAGAAGACACTTAAACAACCCGCAGCATACAAATATCATTCAAAATCAATCTCATGAACTTTATACTACAAGAACAGATTATATTAAACTAACAAAACTTGAATTAGACTTTAACAAAAGCTAAGCAGCATCAACGATCTAACCCAATAATCAATAACAGATTTACAAGCAGATTCAAAACATCACTCAGTTTTTCACAAACAAAATCATAAATCTTAACAACAAACTAAGCAAATCATATTTGTAGAAAATAAAAAGTGCTTAACCTTTAGTTGAAGATAACCGTTGAGACGAAGGTGAGCGTTGAGCTACCTTATTTAATTCTAATCCACACGATCAAAACAAAGCTTATTACGTCAAACTCTACACATCTATTACTTACCGAACCAAACCCTCGAATAACGAACCAATTCATGAACCAGCAGAAAAATTTGTTGTAACACCCCACTTGGATAAGTGAACCGTTACGTGTATTTATGGCGTGTCATCAAAGCATAAGGTAAATGCCCTAAAACATTAACTGGCCATAACGGGAATACCGGAATCAACATCGGTAATCCAACATAAGCTCAAAACCTGAAAAGTAAAATACTGAAAGAAAGGACTAAACAATGTCCAACATGAAATATGAGAATGAAGTGCATAAAGTAAAGAAGTCTGGATTGCTTTCATCCAATGCACAAGCTCTCAGAATCTTAAGAGTGTCCTGGTGTACCTGCGGTTAGAACATGAAAGAACTATGGCTGAGCATAACGCACAGCGAACGGATATAATGCATGATAAGAATATAATGAACTTGAAAACAAAATTAATAATTACTGAAGCTGAAAGACTGATATGTGGAGTGTGATGAAAACTATAGAAAATCTGATAAGTCTGATTTATAAATAATAAACCTGAACTGTTATCTATTAAATCTGAAAACATGCATTTACTGTATTTTAATTGCCAAGAGCTTATATAGGTCATGTGCTGAAACAACTGTTGCATGAATAACTGGAGGGGTGATCTCGTCATGCTGTAGAGGGGTGACCTTTAATTACTGTGCTAGGTGGAGGGATCAACTCTAATGTGAAGGATGTAGAGCACACACCACATTCACCTGATATACTATAAACTGATAAGCCTAGGATGCATCCATACGCCCCACTAATAATACTGATAAAATGGCCAAGCTGAGATGAGTGGGACGATGCAGGATATCACTCTCCTGCATGTGAGTCACGACACCGGTGCCTCTAGTGCCATGGTTACGATACCTCCGTAACTAGTACATAAACTGGTCATGCTTGTATATAATGCTCAGGCAATATCTTAGTTATTTAAATAATTTCTAATAATTTATAACATGTACTAGGGAAAACAATTGGCTGTAGACGGGAAATCCTAATCATGCATAGAAAGGGAGTTCTACTGAAAGGAAGGATGTTGGAAATACGTTTTACGTATTTATGAAGGATCGGTCGCTCCAACGATAATTATGTAATGGGCTCGTGATCCACTTAGTAAATGTATGGTCCATATAGCCCATATGTAGGGTGGGCTATATATATCCCCTCCTAGCATGTTAGGAGGGGTTGGTCATTTTCATAATACACACATTCAATCTTTACTTTCTCGCTCTACTCTTCTCTTTTCTCTCCTTTCTCTCTCTACTCCCTCATCTCCCTTCTCATCTCTTTTATATCTATCAATTAATCAACCCTCTTTATCAATCAAATCCATCATGTAGGATAGGCCAAGTATCTCGTAGACCTTCAATTGGTATCAAGAGCAAGGTTAGATTGGTTTATTCTTGTTTTTCTTTTGTTTGATTTTGATGGGTTTTGATTTAATCACGCTTAAATATTAAAAAGTTTGTATTTTTTTTATATAAAGTTTGTGTTTTTATATTTTAAATCATTATTAAATCTTTGATTTACTTATTTTATATAAAAATCACAAATTTTTATTCAAAAATCTTTTTTTTATAATCAGTTTCCATTTTAATTTTTTATTATTAGTTTTTATTTTATCAGTTTTTTATAATCAGTTTTTTATATAATTTTTTTATAGTTTTATATAACCTTTTTATTTTTTTTATATAATCAGTTTTTATAAATTTTTTATATAATCAGTTTCTCAATTTTTATCAGTTTTCTGTTTTTCTGTCCAAATCTTTCTGTCCAACATTCATAAAGTTCCAAATCTTTCTGTCCAAATCTTTCTGTTGCATAATCTTTCTGTCCAAATCTGTCCCAATAAAACTGTTCTTCCATTCTTAAAGTTCCGGACGAACAAAAGTTCCGGACGAACAAAAGTTCCGAACGAACGAAATCTTCCGAATGAACGAAATCTTCCGAATGAACGAAATCTTCCAAATGAACGAAATCTTCCGAATGAACGAAATCTTCCGAATGAACGGAATCTTCCGAATGAACATTCTTCGGAATGAACATTCTTCGGAATGAACAAAATTCAAACATAACGGGAAACATTTTGACTCAACCCTGACCTCAAACTGGTTTCAAAACGTCAACAGACTCATCTTCAAATCATTTTTTTCACTCCCTCACCTCTCTCGACTCCAAACTCCTCTCGGACACCACTCACACACCTCTCGCATCACCATCAAACCAACACCCTCGACTCACAGACTCCCCCTCACCACCCACACCACTCCCTCACTCACAACCGACTCAGACCACAACCTCGAAACATAACCCACAACACTCCCTCACTCACAACCTCTCGTCTCACACAACAAATTAGCTCCCTCACTCACAATCGAACTCTCGACAAACCAAAACCCTGACCCTCACACAAACTCGACATCAACATCCCCGAAACCCACTCAACATCAACACTCGACAGAAAGACTCTACAGATGAGAGGAAGACTCGATAGATATCAAGATTAACCAACATGCAATGATGTAAAACCTACCCGAGACCTTATAATTAAAGATCTTGAAGACTTTTTTCTTGATCATTCCTGAGAAAATCAAAAGAGACGGAGGGATTGAGGGGGTGTTTGAATGTTCAGTGTCTATGGATGGGTTGAAGATATATTGGTGGAGTATAGATTGAGAGAGATTGTTGGTGACTGTTTTTGAGAGAAGATAGATGCTTTTGAGAACGGAGGAGTTTTATCTGTGAGAGAAGAGAGATACTTTTGAGATCGGAGGAGTTTTATCTGTGAGAGAGAGAGAGATTAAGTTGGGGTATTTAAACTTGGGCGGATAAAACGAGGGAGTGGGGAAGGATTTTTTATTTGGGCGGAGGTTACAAAGAAACCGAAACGTGGGATTGGGTGACACGTTTTAAAGAAAGCAACAAAATTAGGTAGGGATTGGGTTTTAAAATCGGTGGAACTTATTTCTATTTTAGTTTAGTTTTCTTTAAAAACAATTATATCAGATTTTATTTTTTTTGAACTCAGAGTAGTTTAACAACAAAAAAACCCTTTCTCTCTCTCTAATGGTGGCGATCTCTTGGCTTTTCCCAATTAAATCTTGATTCCACCCGTCTAATAACATTGAATCCATAATGAATCGTGTTTCCTAGCTTGCTAGGCTTCGATTTGTGGATTCTCTATTATTAGATTTGTAGGTTTCCAGGATTTATTGTGGGGCTGTTTTTGCTCATTAGTCTAGGGTTTTTGTTTGGCTCATCGCATTTACTCCGCCTCATTTATTTCACCCATCACATTTATGGTAGCTGATTAAGCCCTAAGCGTTCTAGGGTTTTTTTATTGGTCATTTCTTTGGTTTTTTGTTGATAATTTAGAGAGATGGAAGAAATTAATCAGAGAACTGTTCATACTAATCTGGGTACCTTCACATCAAGGATTAGGAACATCGATGGCAAGATTGGGAAAGAGGGCGTTATTCGTAATGCGATGCGTATGGTGGTAAACGATGTCGAGGTGATCTCAGTGCCCTTAAACGACTTGTCCCATTGCAATCAGGAGGCTCATCTCACTCACCCTTCGGGCTGGGAGGAGGGTGGAAACAAAGGAGGGACTGAACCTGGCTCGAAATCCTTTGCTGCAGTGGTGTCCAACGAAAACCCCAACCCTAGAAAGGTGAACTTTCGTTCATTGTTCAATGATGAACATGTAGAGGATATGGATTTCGTTTTGCCCATTAAAAATGTGTTAGCTGCACAACATAGGTACAATAATTCTCTTGTTGGTTTTTTTGTTGGTAAAACTGTGGCGTTCCCTCTTGTCCAGAACTATGTTAATAACACTTGGAGCAAGTTTGGTCTACAGAAAGTTATGAGGGACGAAGATGGTGTGTTTTACTTTAAATTCACTACTACATCCGGGTTGGAACAAGTTTTGGAGAAGGGGCCATGGATGATCCGGAACCAACCCCTTATTCTCACAAAATGGGCACCTGATATGAAGTTAGCCAAAGATGAGGTCTCTAAGATACCGATTTGGGTTAAAATTCACAAGGTTCCTGTTGTTGCTTACTCGGCTGATGGATTAAGTTTAATTGGTTCACAAATTGGTAACCCAGTCATGCTCGATGCTTTTACGACATCGATGTGTGAAGAAGCATGGGGAAGGATTGGGTATGCTCGTGCTTTAGTGGAAATATCGGCTGATAAACCTCTTAAGGAAGTCGTTAATATGGCAGTTCCGCTAGTGGATGGATCAGGTTACTCTAAAACGAGCATGCAACTAGAATATGAGTGGAGACCACCAATCTGTGGTGAATGCAAAGTGTTTGGACACAATGTGGAAGCATGCCCCAAACGGCCAAGTACGAGTGAGAAGGTGGAAAAGAGCAAGGCCAATGATGATGGGTTCACTAATGTCATCAGTAAGAAGAACAAAGGAAAAGCCAAAGAACCTAATTCGAGGCAGTTTGAGGGTGTTAAGATCAGTAAAACCAAGGCTATACAAGTTCGGAGCAACAAGGAGAATTACAGCAAGGTGAAAGAGGCTAAGGCGCCTAAGACTTCGTCTAATGCTACTGATGAGGCTACTAATCTAATTAGCCCCCAGCTTAAGATGGGGCAGCCCCCTCCCATCAAGGATGGTGCAGCTCCCCCGATAAAACTACCAGAACCCCTAGCGATACCTTCCCTATTCCAACTAGGAATGCCTTTGATTCTCTGGCTGTAGATGAAATAGGAGCTGATGTGGAGGGTGACTCCAGTGATGTAGCTGCTTTCCCTGGCGATGCTTGTGAAGATGATGGTGAGGAGGTGGAAGAATTGATTTTGGAACAGAACCCGAATATAGGAGCAAGCACTCCTAACGCGACGGTCATTAATGTATAAGATCGCTTCTTGGAACATTAGGGGTATGAACCGTTCCCCTAAACAGAAAGAGGTCCGACAAGTTATTATGGAAAATGAGTTATGTGTAGTTGCTATCCTTGAATCCCATGTGTCAGACGTGAGGCTCCATACGGTTTGTTCAAAAACTTTTAAGCATTGGAACTGGACTTCTAACGGTCATCTGTGCTCTAAGGGTTCGCGGATTATCCTTGGGTGGAATGCAGACGCTGTAAATGTTGTGGTTATTGCCTTTGATGAACAGGTGATTCATGCTTGTATTTTCTGTAAGGATGATAAGAGGGAGGTTTTTTGCTCGTTTGTTTATGCGCACAACAACTATATCCATAGACGTACGCTGTGGCAAAATCTAACAACCCATGTTCATTATGTTCGTGGCAGACCGTGGTGCATTATGGGAGACTTTAATGTTGCTCTTTCTGTTAGTGATAAGTCGATGGGGGCGTCTTTGATCGATACAGGTATGCGTGATTTTCAAGAGTGTGTTGACACTATTGGTGTGACTGATGTTAATAGCACTGGTTTGAGGTTTACATGGAACCAGAAACCGCGAGGTCATGATGGCATTCTCAAGAAGATCGACCGTGTTATGGCAAACTTGGATTTCCTCAACGTTTTTAAGGGTTCAAATGCTGTTTTCCAGCCTTATAGAACGTCTGATCATGCCCCGGCTATTTTACGTATCCCTAGAATCACCAAACTAAAACCAAGGCCTTTCAAGTTTTTTAATGTTTTGATTCAGAATCCGAGGTTTAAGGAGATTGTTGCGGATGGGTGGAATATTCAGATTAGTGGGTTTTGGATGTATAAAGTGGTTAAACGCCTTAAGTCGATGAAGCACCCACTTCTAAAACTCCTTTTTGATCAGGGAAACCTGTCGCTTAATGTAGCTCAGACCCGTCGGGTGTTGGATATGGCTCAGACTGCCCTTGATTCTGACCCGATGAACACGGAGCTTAGAGAGGATGTTGCTGCATCTCTCCAAGCTTACAATGATGCTTCCTTGTTAGAGGAGAGATTTCTTTCCCAAAAGGCAAAAGTTGATTGGCTGAAACTTGGGGATGCGAATACTGCGTACTTTCACAAAGTGGTGAAAAGTAATGTGGCCCGTAATCGGATTGATTCAGTGGTGGATGGTGCGGGTCAGTTGATAGATGGTGATCAGGTTGCTGTAGCCTTTATTGACCATTACACTAACTTTCTTGGACAGGATGGTGATCATCCAAATTGGAATCAGGATGACTTATTTCCAAACAAGCTTGCTGAGGCGGATGCTCTTTTTATGGTTCGGGAGGTGTCGGATAAGGAGATTCGTGATGCCATGTTTGCGATGGGAGACAATAAGGCCCCGGGGCCTGATGGTTTCTCGGCAGCGTTTTTCAAGAGTTCTTGGGGGATCATTTCTGCTGATGTCACTAAAGCGATTAAGGAATTTTTCACGAACAGTATTCTTCTTAAAGAATTAAATCATACGATTCTGGCTCTTATCCCAAAGGTTGGTGATCCTATGAAGATCAATGATTACCGCCCGATTTCTTGCTGCAATGTTCTATATAAATGCATTAGTCGGGTGATTGCGAATAGGATTAAGGACTGCCTTAAGTCTTTGGTGAGTTTAAATCAATCGGATTTTATTCCAGGGCGAAGAATTTCTGATAACATTCTTTTGACTCATGAACTTATGCATAACTACCATCTTAATCGGGGGCGGCCCAGATGTGCGTTTAAAGTTGATATTCAAAAGGCGTACGATACCGTGCATTGGGAGTTTCTTAGACAAAGTCTTGGTGGGTTTGGTTTCCATGAGCGCATGATTGGCTGGATCATGGAATGTGTGTCTACCACTTCTTACTCTATTAGCATTAACGGGTCTCTACATGGGTATTTTATAGGGAAGAGAGGGTTGAGGCAGGGTGATCCGGTTTCTCCTTACTTGTTTACTCTCATAATGGAAGTGCTCACGCTTATGTTACATAGACAAGCAGAGAGGGCGGGAAATTTTACGTATCATCGGTTCTGCTCCGAACTCCATCTGATGAATCTGTGCTTTGCGGATGACCTTTTTCTGTTTTCGTATGGTGATGTGGCTTCTACTACGGTTATCATGGACTCGTTGGAGGAGTTTCAGAGTGCCTCAGGGTTGGTCCCGAGTATTGCTAAGAGTTTGGCCTATTTTTGCAATGTCACTTCTATGGTTAAAGCCAATATCTTAAATATCCTTCCGTTTGAGGAAGGGAATCTCCCGGTAAAGTATCTGGGTATTCCTCTGGTTCCCTCAAGACTCATATTTAGAGATTGTCAAGAACTTAGGGAAAAGGTTAAGAAGCGTATTAACGACTGGAAAAACAAGGTGCTTTCCTTTGCTGGGAGAGCCCAGTTGATCCGTTCGGTTTTATCTTCGATGCATATTTTCTGGGCATCGGTGTTTATTCTTCCCGTAGGTGTTATGCTTGATTTGGAGCAATTAATGCGTGGCTTCTTATGGGGTAAGGCGGAGGGTAAGAAAGGGCGTGCTAAAGTGGCATGGGAGACTGTATGTCTTCCTAAATGTGAGGGGGGTCTTGGTATTAGGCGTTTAGAAAGGTTTAACTCGGCGCTTATTTCTGCTCATGTGTGGAGTATCCTTACGCACAAAGAGACTCTCTGGGTTCGTTGGATACACATATATAAGCTAAATGGAAGATCGTTATGGGATATTCCAATTCGGGACAACTTATCTTGGGCATGGCGTAAACTCCTCCAGGTTCGCTCTATTATTCGCCCGTTTATCCATACGCAAATTGGTAATGGCAACTCGACTTCGGCTTGGTTTGACTGCTGGAGTGGTATTGGGCCGCTAGCGGATGTTGTCTCTCCGCGTGATATTCATGGTGGTGGTTTCTCTTATAACTCTACGATACGTGACTTAGTTCAGGATGGAAATTGGTCTTGGCCAGTGGGATGGCTGAGTAAGTATCCTAGGCTTAACGATATTCAACTTCCAACTTTTTCCAATGATGAGGATCAGTTGCTGTGGATTGACAACCAGGGTGAGGTGGTTCCCTTCTCGGTGAAGGCTGTTTGGGATAACATTCGGCACAGGTCTGATTTAGTTACTTGGTATAACATTGTTTGGTTCTCCCATAGTATCCCTCGTCATGCCATTCATTTATGGCTGGTTCTTAAGCGAAAACTGAAGACGCAAGATTTACTTAGACCTTGGGATGTAGGTGATGTTGACTGCTCAAATCTGGTATGCTCCCTCTGCGGTTCTCAACAGGATTCGCATAATCACTTGTTTTTCGAGTGTCGTTACTCCAGGACGGTCTGGACGAGTGTTAAATGGCTCACTGGCCTGGATTCGGTTCCCAATGATATGGACGGTATTGTGGAGTACATGGAGCCTTTTGCTAAGCTTAAGTCGATTAGAAGTGTCGTGGCGAAGCTTGTTTTTGCGGCTAGCTGCTACTTCATTTGGCAAGAAAGAAATGCTAGGTTGTTCTCCAAGACGAAACGGACTGTCACCCAACTTACTGAAGTCATTAAATCAACGGTTCGTCTTAAACTTATGTCTTGCAGATTCAAGAGTACATCGAATGTGCATTTGATGTTAGGTATTTGGCAAATATCTCCTACCTGTATATATGACTAGTTCCTCCTATGTTGCTGGTTCGGATAAGGGTGGAGTGAGGTTTCCAGGTGGTGGTGTCTGTTCTTTGCTGGTTCGTTGGTTCTGTCCAATCGGACCCCCAGTCAGTGTAGTAGTGTTTGTAGTTTTTTAGGGCATGTCCTAAATAGCTTTCTGTTGTAGTGGGTTGTTCAAACGTTTTTATCGTTTGAGGTTAATGTGGTTCTTCTGCCACATTCCATTGTACTTAACGTTTTTGGTGTAATATATTTTACCAGGGACCTTTTTTTAATCCCTTTTACCCAAAAAAAAAAGTAGTTTAACAATTATTTTAGATTTTTTTCTATATTTTCAAATATCAATTTTTTTTTATATTTTTAGTTAAAAAAATAAATAAATAAATAAATAAATAAATTTAGTTATCTTTTTATATTTATATATTTTAAAGTTATTTTTTTAGTTTAGTTAATTTATTTTTTTGTCAATTAATATTTGTCATTTTTCTATTTTACTTTAGTAGATTTTGTTTATTTATTTTTGGTACATCGTATTGAGGCGGGTATTTAGAAAGAACCACAGTGGTAAAATATTTGACGGGCCGATCATTAAATTTACCGTAGCTTGGATTTATTCGTCGACGGACGTTATTTTTAGAGTGAGCTTTATTTGTATTGATCTTCGGTTTGTTTTATCAACGTTTGAGCCGAAAACAATTATTGAGCCGATAAAAGATTTATATCATCCATCGAGGATTTTTAAGTGTTATTTACGGATCTTTCGTTTTTTCACGAAGTGTTAAATTCCGAAAACAACCACATCCACAATCATCTTTTTTTTATCGACATTCAATGGCTTCGTTGAGTTCGACATTTCAAGAGAAAGAATCGCATTCAATACAAAACAAAGTTAGGAAAAGTGGCATCACTTCATTTCAAATGCTTCAGTCTCATCTTGTCACTCTTTCGGGGATTCAAGGAGGGAGTGAATTTGTGACCATCTTTGGACAAGATCGTCATATATTCATCGACTCAATATTCACCACTTTGACCCAACTCGCCGAGCAACTCAACAATGAAAACTTCAATCACTCTGCATCGGCACTTGCATATAAGGCTCTTGTGACACAACTCACGCCTTTCCTCCAATTCAATATCATCAAGCCTGAAAGTTCAGTGATTTGCCAATCATTTCTTCGAGATACACATACCGAGCTTCGAGTTTTCCGTGATACAATTTTGAAACTCATGACATCGGTCTCGTCTTCGATTTATGAAAGATCTCGACTTCAGCAAGGGTATGATAATGGAGTGCAAGACTCTTCGATGCAAGAGGAAACTGGTCATACGATTGACAACTTGGAGCCTAACGATGGCAAGAGCACGGAATCAGGAGGACAACATGATACCAGTGGCACGTCAGGGAATGTTCACGAGATCTCTTTTGATGACACCTTACCCGTTTATGACGAAGAGCCTGCAAACATGGTACAATGTAATGTTGTTTATGATGTATCTGCTGATGACATGCCGCATATTGAGCATTCTGAACCTAATTATGACAAACATGGGATGAAAAAGAGTGATAGAAATACCACTTCTGATTCATCCGATGAGCGTCATAATGGGGGAGAAAGTGTTCAAAATGCTAAACATCATGATAATTGTCCTATAACTGCTTCATTGACTGCTTCTGATTCCAAGATTAGAGAGCTCGAAACAATTGTCGCTCAACAATCAAAAGATCTTGAGGATGCCAAACTTGAATTTTCTAGGAAAACGGACAAATTTGAAACATATTTTGAAAAACTTGAAAAGTCAAACGTTGTTCTTGAAAGAAAATTGGATCAAAAAGTTTTAGATTCGAAAGCTGAAAAGGATAATCTTTTGAAACAAATTCAGTTACTAGAGTCTAAATTGGCATCCCAAGATAGATTTCTCAAAGAAAATGAAACGTTAAAAGCCCAAGTTCAGGAAAAGGTGTTTGCTATAGCTGCGTTGAAAAACGAGTTAAGGAAAAATAGAGGACCTAGTGTGGACACTAAGCTTGAAAAACCATCAATCTTGGGGAAACCGCCTACAAATCAGTTCGTCAGACAACCGATTGTCAGACAACCTACTGCATTTAGATCCGAGCGACCACAATCCTCGAGACCGCGGTTTGCCTCCCAAGTTGATTTGGGTCATATTTCTAGAACAGTCATTCCACCAACTAGGCCTAATGTGACTAAATCAGTTTTAGCAAGACCTCATCACATGATTGCCCCTAGTTTCTCTAAGAATAGTTCAATGAACACGTCTAGAACTAGTTCAACTGATGTGCGCCATGATTTTGGTCAAAGGGAAGTTATTCAAAAGACACATGTAAGAGATAGCAATGTCCAACCTAGTCAGATGCCTTCTAGATTACCCAACACTGCTAACCGTAGCATGACGTCTCCTAGGAGCATCGATCAATCATCTAGGAATTACTCGGACATTAAATATGCTACTTGTAAAACATGTAGAAAATGTGTCTTTACGGCAAATCATGACTCTTGTATCAAAAAATTGCTTAATGAGGTGAACTCCTGTGCTAGACTTAAATCCCAGTGGGTTGCTAAAATCAAACCCATTGGTAAAATGTGGCGCCCCACTGGTAGAACTTTCACTCTTGTAGGAAACGAGTGCCCTTTAACTAGGATAATCTCCGACTCTACTAAGACTGCTAGGGAGGAAATTGAAAAGGATGATACATCACTTAAGCCTGAACTTAAAGTTTTCTATAAAAGGAAACGTTTGCCAATTAAGATAAGTGAATCATCAACTCAGGTCACCTCTGACACAAGTAAAGCCAACTGTGAACCCCCACGTGCTTCTATAATTGATATCGCTAACCCATGTCAAAGCATGCAAATTCCTAATGAGAATGCAGGTCCCAAAGTTGATGTTCCAAAAGAACGAAGCGGTCCAATCGTTGTATACCGTTCAACTAAGGACACTCTTAGAGTTTGGTTGATGAAGAAGCAGATATCGGAGAAACTAGTATCTCAGGGGATTCATGGTTAAAGCTTACTAAGGACTTATAGTCACATCACAGACTATAACTCGATCTTCAAAGAAAGGAAAGTTTATCGCCGATGGTAAACTTATCCTAACAACGAGAAATTAATTTTTCTCGGGCATGAGCTTATATCAAAAAACATTCCAAGTTTTTAAGCTCATGCACTATGGCTCCTCGTTAAATGACAGACGACGACCCGGACTTCAGAGACAGGGAAGTTTATCTACGCAACGATAACTTACCCTCTTAACAAGAAATTAAGTTTTCTTGGACACGAGCTTATCCTAAAACCATTCAAAGGTTTTAAGCTCGTGTATATGGCTTATCGTTAAATATCAGATGATAACCCGTGCATCAAAGAAAGGAAAGTTTATCGCCGATGATAAACTTATCCTTACAACGAGAAATTAATTTTTCTCGGGCATGAGCTAATAATAAAAACATTCGAAGTTTTTAAGCTCATGCACAATGACTTACAGTTAAATGTCAGACTGTAACTCGAACTTAAAATAAAGGAAAGATTATCTTTTATGATAACTTATCCTCTTAATGAGAAATTCACCTTTCTCGGTCATGAGCTTGTATTAAAACATTCGAAGTTTTAAGCTCAAAAAGGAAAGTGTATCTTTTAAATAAGAGAACTTTTCCTCATAACGAGAAATTAACCTTTCTCGGTCATGAGCTTTCCGTTAAAACAGTCAAAGTTTTCAAGCTCATGAAAACGACTTCTAAGTAAATGTCAGCTTAGGACTCGTTCTTCAGATAAAAGGAAAGGTTATCGCCGATGGTAACTTATCCTTACAACGAGAAGTTTACAACTTCTCGGACTTGAGCTTTCCTAAGATATTCTAAATCTTAAGCTCAAGTAATTGGTTTTCAAAACTTTGAACACAATTTTTCAAGAATTTCTCAAAAGGTTTTTTCTAAATCTTTCAAAATTGTGTGTTCAAAAATGTTTTGATAAAAAGAGCATGTCTTCTAGAATCGATAATATTTACGAACCTAGAAATGTCATTCAATAATGACACGGGATTGTAAATAAAGTTCGAGCAGAAGTTTAAAAAATTTTAAAACATGCTCCATTATGGTTTGCTATTATTTCCGATAGTAACCCGCTTTTCACTTTGAAGTCAAGCATTTCACCGGAAAGCTTTGACTTCAGAATCCGAAGTTATCATCTCCACCAACCGTAGCAACTTACAATTGATATCTACATACTCGGCGATGTGACTACTCAAACGGTGACTACAGCTCTTTCAATAGAACACGGGTCAACAATTGAGGGGGAGCAATTGTCCAGCATTCAGAATCCTTGATGCCGAGAGTGCCAAGTTCAAATATTGGTGTCAAGACAACGATATCAATCATACACATGGAGTCAAGAGATAACTTCAGAAGTTACGAGGAAGACCAACATTCGTGAACAAGAACCATGTGCTTCTTTCATATGATGTTCTCCATCATTCAGGTCCAACCTCGTAAATTGCTAATATTGTGAATTCATTATCATATATGATCTTTGCACGTGATAAATACCTTACACTTGTGTTTAAAAGGTATTTAATTTACGTTTCAGCACACCCTCATTAATTTGAGGGGGAGCTTGTGTAACTCATGAAGATAATTGGATTTGCATTTTTCTTCCCAAATTTTCTTAAAACGCTATTAAATCAATTGATATTAAAAACATTGATTGAGTTGATATTTTTAATATGGGGGAGAAAATGTGATTTAATATGGGAAATGATTAATCACAAATGGTTTGACTTAACGTGCTAGCTCATCCCGACATGTGCGAAATGTTTTCGGATATCGTGGCATATGTTAAGGGGGAGCAAAATAGATTTGCACTTCAAAATGGATTTCATGGTGACATACACTTACCCAAAACATCTCTATTCACGATGATGAAGATTGTGGTGACATAAGGATGGTAGGATAGGTTAAAGTCCAATGATTCCTCTAGAACCGGAGGAATCTTCCCAAGGACATTCCATAGCTAGAAATAGTAGTCCTTAGGAAAGATGGAGAAAGATTGTGAACGTAGCTGAATGACGACCAAGTACTTAAGTTAGCACTAGAACAATCACAACAAGGTGCTAGTGATGACGTATTGGTAAGCATTGAAGGGGTTGAAGAATGAAAAAGAATTGTAAAGATAAAGGGTGTAAAGAAAGAAGCCCTCCTTACAACATTAGGCAGAAACCGGGTCAATTCATATGCTATTGAGATCATTTTTAATGATTCTTGATATTGAAGAAAGACATCATGGACCCAGTGATGCAATGCACAACCCTTCCCAGCTAACTCAAATATCTCTCAAAAGGTATTTGTTTTAATCACACGGAGATCAACACATTATCTATTGGTTTATTCACTCCGAATAAATTGGTATTGAAAAGGTGGCACTCCTCTCCAGCCTCCGATCACTAAAATCCAAAATGCACGATCGAGTCTAGAGCCATTTGAGATCATCAAATATCTCATTAGGACACACTTTCATATTTCCTTGCTTCTTCACACACTGTGAAAAGTAAGAAAGATCTTAAGAGTCCTACGCAAAATTTTCATGATCTTGCCTGAACATCCGAGTAATACGAAAGTATTTACAATGAAGATGGAAATCTTTCTTGAGCGAATATCAAAAAGCTCATGGTAGGTGACTTGTGCGATTGTTTATGAATCAAACTTGTGATAACTGGAAAGCAACAGTGGTTTAATTCTTAAATGAATTTAAACACTTTCCAGGCCTCTACACAATATCTTAGTAATCTTGCCAGAACATTCAGAGTAATACTATTAAGTATTTACAGTGACGAATGGAAATCCTTCTAGTGTTAACATCAAACAGCACTTGGTAGGTAACTTTCAAGATTCTATATGAATCAAGCTGGTGACAACTGGAAAGCAACGACGGTGCGGTTCTTAATTGAACTTCACTTGTTCCAGGAACATGAATTGACGGCTTCAAATCATGCGGATAAGATTATCCAAATGATTCACTCTTTACGTTCGCAGTCAGCTTTGGACGGTCGAGTAAAGAGAACGGGTTTACCCGCGAAATCTTGTCAAGGAGGTTCTTTATTGAAACTACCTGCCACAAGTACGATATTTAATATCGTCCAACGGTCTTCACCGACCGGAGGTAAAATGATACCGAATTAGAATGAAATGTTCAAGGCCATTTCATCCGTGTATATTGTTTGTTGCTAACTGTCTTATGCAGTGTAACAAGAAGGTGGCATTGCGGTGTACAATCCAGAAGAAGTCGTCACCACATGCTTATACTACCCATACAATTAGTACTTCAACAAATTCAAGAAATCCTGAAGGTCAAGTCTTCCGCTGTATCAAACTCTGAAGCTTTCAAGAATTTAAAAGTACAAGTATGTGGAACATGAAGTCACGAAGAGGCAAATATCACAAGTGAAGAATGCACAAGGTCAAGGCAAGGAAACATGCTCAAGACTAAAGTCAAAGATCACATCAAGCATATTCACAAGAACAAGATCGAAGACTCAAGCATAGATGCTAGGTTTAAGATTTTGTAAAAAGATGTGACCTCCCTTAGGGGGAGATTGTTGGAAATACGTTTTTCCCAATAAAGTCTCGGTCACATCTTAGTTAGCATAGATCACGATATATAGACTATTTAGAACTTTGTCTCTTGGAGCGACCTCCCTTAGGGGGAGATTGTTGGACATACGTTTTACGTATTTATGAAGGATCGGTCGCTCCAACGATAATTATGTAATGGGCTCGTGATCCACTTAGTAAATGTATGGTCCAAATAGCCCACATGTAGGGTGGGATATATATATCCCCTCCTAGCATGTTAGGAGGGGTTGGTCATTTTCATAATACACACATTCAATCTTTACTTTCTCTCTCTACTCTTCTCTTTTCTCTCCTTTCTATCTCTACTCCCTCATCTCCCTTCTCATATCTTTTATATCTATCAATTAATCAACCCTCTTTATCAATCAAATCCATCATGTAGGATAGGCCAAGTATCTCGTAGACCTTCAACGGATAATCCGTACCTCTTGTCCAGTAACTGACTGAATGGAAGACTGAACGAAACTACTCGGGCTTCACGTAAGCAACAATAATAATAGACGCGAATAAGTGATCTGATCTTTATTTATTTTTTCTAAAATTCTGTACGTATTTTAACTGATAAATCTGATCTTATAATAATTCTTTCTAATATGTTAACGACCTACTAATAATTATGATACTAACGTGTTCTGACGTTATTTAATACTAAAATAATTAACTCGTTAATACATAAGGTTTCTAATTAGAAAGTTTCGAAAACAATTTAATTTATATAATAAATTTATACCCTTTTAAAATATTAAAAACTATTTTAATTTAATTCATTTAAATACAATTTAAAACATTTATAAAACAAGTAATAAAAAGGTATAATATAAAAATCTTCATTTTTATTATTATAATTATGCCCCGAGCCTACCAAGATTTCCCTTATCGGTCGCAGTAACAATTCAACAACTATATTAAAATCTGTCTAAATAAATTAGTGACAGAAATCTAAGTCACTAAAGTGTCGCTAAAAGGTGCATTTTAAAAATTGCATAAAAACTGTCGTGATAATCTGTGACAGAAAACTGTCACAAAACCTATCGCTAAGCTTGAAATAAAACTTCCCTTTTCTGCCCAACTCTTCCCACTGCTTTCTCTATACGTGCCCACTGCTTTCATTGTTTTATTCCCACTGTTTTCTTTGTTTTATTCCCACTGTTTTCTATATTTTGTTCCCACTGTTTTATGTTTTCTGTTTACAATCCAAACACCCCCTTATTGCCTGATAATCCTAAACACCCCCTGACTACTTTGATTGCTGTTGTTCCGACCCAAAACAATCCCACAACCCCTGGTGGGTCACGACTGGCTCAAGACCACCACTCCGAGACCCACTGGTCTTGGTTTTTGTGAAGCTAAACAAACCCGATACCACGATTCGTTTTGATTCGTGATTACCCTGTTTATGATGAATTTTGCTTGATTAAACATGTATGATTCGGGGTATAAGAAAGGAATAGCACAATTACTGTTGTAGGATTAAGGAGAGACAGTTACTCGCCTCCAATCAATGGTTGGGAAAATCAAACTCGTCCCTGATTTGTCTTCTAGCCGACGGCCATCATTCACCAAAACCCTAAACCGTTTATTTTTTCTTTTTGTTTTGTGTCTGCGTTTAGATTTGACAAAAGGGGGAACTCCCGTTTTTTTTCTTTGTGCACTAAGATGGGCTTGAGCCCAAATTTTCTTTTCTTTCTTTCGGCCGGCCTTAAGGCCTTCTTTCTCTTTTTTTTATTTAAACTTAAATAGATCCACGTACCTTCGTATTAATTTTTAAGTTCTGAATGTAACTGTCTTTGTGTTAACATATATACTTTCGCAATAATTATTTTCCTGAATAACTGTATATAGTTTTTTTTAATAATTAAAACTGTGTATTTAATATTCGTAACTTTTAAATACGGGTTTTACAATTATTCCCCTCTAAAAAAATAATTCGTCCCCAAATTAAGGATACGACTGTACTGGGTTTTATAATTCTTCCCCTCTAAAAAGGAGAAATTCGTCCTCGAATTAAAGGTAATAAGCTGATGAAGTTATAAGAACTGAAAGAACACGTAAACTGAAAAGACAAATAAACTGAAGGATAATTTGTCTTCTAATTAAGACATAATGTTGCTGATAGGTTTAAACCTGACATGACTGAAATGATCATGTAACGTGTCATGGCTGAAGAGAACATGAAACATGACATGACTGAAAGGACTTAACTGGATTTATTGAAGGAAAAGGAGTGAGAGGTTCGGATGAACTCCTCCGTTTCGAGTGGCTTCCCGCTCGAAACGATTCCTTCAAAGGTCTAAACATAATGAACAAAATCTTGGTCCTTATGACCCTGTCCTAATGATGTTGAATAGTTTCTGGTTCCATATTAAGATGGATTTTCTGAATCTGATAGAATGAAATAAGCTGTAGCATGTAGTATACATGAAACGGTACGTACAACTATCCTGAAAAGATAACATTTATATCTCTGAGCAAGCTGTTGGGAATATATACGGACGAACTACGTGAACAATTGTGAACGTGCTACATGAGCAATTGTGAATGTGGTTCGCGATCATAAAAGGAGCGTTGTGCATGAAATATGTCATGTATGTGATACGTGAAACATACTGTGAGCGTGATACTAGAACATATCATGAACGTATGCTGAGTGAGGAAGGAATGCTAACCGATACGGTCTGAGATGTGAAACGTCTGCCTGGTTATGGAAAAGTTATGCTACACTTGAGTCTGGTTTCTTAAGTTTTCTGTGACCATACACGTTAACAAGCTGGGAAACGTGTATCGTGAGATGGAACACGAATCTGAACGTGAACAATGTTATGAACACGAACGTGAGCTTCAATCATGAGATAGCATAAAAAATGAACTGAAATGGCATCATACTGCGAATGAGACGTAACCCGTGAAAGTAAAAATAAAAGTGAACGTGAATGTGAACGTACACATGATCGTGAACATGAACGTGAGCGAAATTTCGCGAACGCTAATTTCTATCTGACAAGATTGTTGATGAAATACCTTGAAATCATACGATTTACTACTGAATTCTCCGCAGGTCCACTACTGTGTAATCCTTTCGGATGAAAGAAAATGCGTAGGCTGATTACATGGTCGACAATGACTTAGATAGTATTATACCTTTTCTGGGTTTGTGGTAAACTGATAACAATCTCCATGGTGTCTTGTCTCCTTTCGGTCCAGAATTTCTACTGGTGGTAATAACTTGCTAGCATGACGGCGTTTTATCTTAAACCTGCTGGAATGGTAGGCATTAGATATGAACATAGCTGCCTCAACATGTTATACTGTTCCTATCCAAATCATGCCTGGAATTTTGGTACATTCTGGTGGAATCTGGGTGAAGAGTCATGAACGAACTTTGAGTCTGGGTAAAATAGACCTCTCCTAGCGTAGGATCTTATGTGATACAAAAATTTTAGTGTAGGTCCTCTCCTTTTTTTGGTAAAGGGTGTTACCCCGGTAAATATATTAACCAAAAAAGAAGTTAAGTACAAATGGAATGTGGCTAAAATGGCACATTAACCTCAAGCCAACAAGCTTGATAAACTAGTGCTTATGACATGTCATAAACACATAACACCTAAAAGATAAACCAACACAAACCAAACTCATTGCGTGAACCACCAGATAGTAATAATCATGACCAGCCGAAGAAAATCTTGAAATAGAGCAAATATCCCGCTACTCCAGCAACAACACAGAGGCAACAAAACATCCAAATGAGGTCGCCTCCTTAAAAAACCTTTCCGAGAAAAACCGTGTGGGAAAAACCTCAGAAAGGAAAAAAGAGTACGACCCTCACGTGGCATTACCATGCTGATTAAAGCACACTCTAGGCAGCTTCCACCGATCCAACAACAAACGCGATCGATTCGACATCTTCTTAAACTTGAACGTGATAAGCTTCCATCGAATAGTATCACATATGATTTGAACAAGCTGATCAACCCTCAAAGAATTCTTCTTAAATAATCTCGCATTACGTTCCATCCAAATGTAGTAGGAACTAACAGCCATCATAATACGGGCAATAATGCTATAAACACGTCGACCCTTAGATAGAGGAATTAAGAACGATATAATATCATCAAGATCATCTGGAATATCCTCCATTCCAGCCATAGAACGAACTTTACTCCAAACCTGCAAAGAGAACTGACATTCAAAAAACAAGTCCGAGTGAGAATCTCGAACCGTAGTACACAGGGGGCATTGTAGCTAGCAGGTTTAAATCAACATTAGGACCGACATCCCATTGCCTCAGCCTATCTTGCGTCTTCAGCTTATAATTAATAACAAACCAGAAGTGTACAGCATGCCGTGGAATACAATGCGCAAACCAAACAACATTATACCACACCACTTCATCCGCATTAGCACGGATAGTATCCCATACACCAGCCACCGATAAACGTTGTAACACTCCTTGTCTATCACGCCACATCATAACATCCTCACGACCAGCATAAAGATCCGGAACAGGAATAGAAACCACATGTGGAAACCGATCAACCCAATCAGCCGACCATTTCCACGCACCATCCAAAATAAGGTCACTAACAGAATCAGTAAGAGAAAATCCCGATCGGACAATGTTGCGCACAGTAAGCACATCACGAAGAGGACATATAGTAGCCCACCTATAAAACCACATAGAAGTAGACTTACCATTAAATATCTTGTGCCAAACAAACGACATAATCCGAGTACGAATTTGAAGCAGTTTTCTCCATCCCCAACTCATATCACCAAGACATGGCATATCCCAAAAATTCGACCATTAAGCTTATACGAGTGAACCCATTTCACCCATAACGATTCCTTATGAGTCAAAAGACTCCAAATATGTGTCACCATAAGGGCAGTATTAAAATCATCAAGTCTACAAATACCCAGACCCCCTTCTCGCTGAGGCAAACACACATCAACCCAAGCAACTCTAGCCTTGCCCTTTTTCATCTCACCTTGACACCAAAGAAACCCACAAAGGAGCTGCTCCAAATCAAGGATAACCCGGGGAGGCAAAATAAAAACAGAAGCCCAATAGATATGCATGGACGATAAAACAGATTGAATAAGTTGTATTCTACCCGCCAACGAAAGATATTTATTCCTCCAGTCGTTAACACGACCCTCACGCTTCTCTACAAGCACCTTACAGTCCTGATAAAGCAACCTGGATGAAATGAGCGGGACTCCAAGATAACGAACAGGCAACATACCTTCAGCAAACGGCAGCATAGTAAGAATGTCATTCTTCACCTGAATCGGGACATTACAAAAGAAAGCAGTGCTCTTCGGAATACTAGGCACAAGACCCGAAAAATTCTTGAACTCATCCAAAGCATCTATAATAAGGCGAACAGACTCAATGTGACCACGAGCAAATAAGAAAAGATCATCTGCAAAACAGAGATTTAAAATCTGATTCTTTTCACAACGGTAATGGTACTGAAAGTCACCCATAAGCCGCACTCGTTTCTGAAAAATAAGCGTTAAAACTTCCATCACAAGAGTAAACAAGTAAGCTGATAACGGATCCCCTTGCCTCAACCCTCTCTTGCCCTTAAACCATCCAAACAACTCCCTATTAATACAGATAGAATACGAAGTGGTGGTAACACACGCCATGATCCACTCAACCATAGTATGGTGAAACCCAAACCCAATAAGGATAGACCTCACAAAACCCCAATCCACCATGTCATACGCTTTCTGAATATCCACCTTAAAAGAGACCCTAGGAGGACCAGAAGACCTGTGATACCCACGCATAAGCTCCTGAGTGAGCATAATATTATCCGAAATCCTCCGTCCCGAAACAAACGAAGATTGATTAATACTCACCAAATCTCCCAAATCCTTTTTAATACGATTAGCAATAATCTTACTAATGCATTTAAATAAAACATTACAACATGAAATGGGCCGATAGTCAGTAATTCTCGCTGGAGTAGACACCTTAGGAATAAGGGCAATGATAGTATGATTTATTTCTCGAAGAAGCTTACCATTGGAGAAGAATTCCCTAATCGCACAAGTAACCTCATGACCAACAATGTCCCATGATTTTTTGAAAAAAGCAAACGTAAAGCCATCAGGCCCAGGGGCCTTATCATCCGCCATCGAGAATAGAGCACCTTTAATTTCATCATCAGACACCTCTCGCACCATAAACAAGGCTTTCTGCTCATCATGAACCCTAGAGAAAAGATCATGACCCCCAAGCGGACTAGTCACCCCTTCAACACCTAAGAACTGCCCATAGTGAGAGACAAACGCGCCCGAAACATGAATCCCCTCATGACAAACACCCATCTGATCTCTAACCATATCAATCTGATTACGCGAACACGTACTCTTTACAATGCGATGGAAGTACGCCGTATAAGAATCACCTGCATCAAGCCATTCAATTTTAGATTTCTGCCTTAGAAATCTCTCTTTATCAAGAGAAGCTTCCTTAAACGCAAGTAAGTAGTGCGCATGCTCCTCCCTCAGCTCCACATTAAACGGACTAAGATCAACAGCCTTTTGAGCCTCGTCCAATTCAACACGCAACATATCCACTCTGTTATACAGATTACCATGCTCATAAAGAAGTTTGCTCAAAGGAGACTTCAACCCCTTAAGGCGTTTCACAACTCTAAACATAGCACATCCTTCAACATTAACCATCCATCCATTAGATACAATCGCTCGAAAACCCTCTTTGTAGACCAGAAAATTAGAGAATTTAAACGGTTTAGGCCTCGGTCTACTAATTTTAGAAATACGCAAAACACACGGAGCATGATCAGAAATCATGTACGGTTGAAATATAGCAAACGACCCCGGTAATTCATTAAGAAACGGGATATTACTCATAATCTTATCAATCTTCTTCAAGATACCATCACTACCTTTTGGTTTTTGGTTCCAAGTGAAGTGCAGCCCAGTAGCATTAACATCTGACACCTCCATATTTTGAACACATTCCTTGAACTCACACATAGCAATTGTAGGCTCATATCCCCCACACGAATAATCTTCCAAATTCAGAGCCACATTGAAATCACCAAGCAAAATCCATGGTTTGTCACGCATAAGATACGCATGTGCAACCAAGTTATCCCAAAGACTACGCCGATCCATATAGTAATTATCAGCATAAATAAAAGAACAAAAAATAGACTTAGCATCGGCACGAACATTAATCTGACAATGCATAACTTGGGGAGTTTGCGCCATCACCATAATGTCAACAACATCATCATTCCATCCAAGTATAATCCTAGATCCCTTGGAACACAAAGCCCTATTAGAAGTCCACTTCCATCTACGACAAATTTTCCGACACTTATCATACACAATAGTAGCATCCACATGAGACTCTAAAATAGCACACACACTTAACCTGTGTTCATTCACAACCTGCTTAACCTCCTTTTGCTTAGGGGATCAGTTTAAGCCCCTTATATTCCAAGAAGCGATGCTAAACATTGGGACCAATAGCAGCAGGAGTGCTTGCCCCTGATTAGAACTCGTAACAAGGTTAACAGATTCGTCATATATATTCTCAACCTCATCATCATCATCATCCATATTGCCATCAACATCATCCCCGGTATGAGTGGATAAGAGATTATAAGAATTAGAGACAGCAAAATCAGAAACATTAGAAGAAACCTTACCCCCATGTGAAACATGAAGGATATCATCTACCGATGTCATCACTGCCTTCCCATTTTCCTTAACCGTAGGCTGACTAACACCAACACCCGTTGTCCCACTATTAGGACCCTTACTAGTAGACGGACCATTAGTACGACCAGAACTAGTACCCACCTCATTACGATTACCTGAGCCCTTAGGCACATACTGAAAGTTCTTAGGTATCGAAACACCCATATTTGCAGCCCCCTTATTAGCTCGATTATTATTACGTCTACGCTTAGTTACTTGTTGAAAACCATCATTAATATTCGCACTCTGAGATAATTCAGTAACTACTTTTTTAGGGCACTCCACACTAGTATGTCCAAATATGCTACAAACATCACATCGTGGTGGTTTCCACTCATAATCAAGCCGAATAACCTCAACTATATGGCTTAACCCTCCATCAGTAGGAACCCCCCACCTTAATAGTCTCCTTCAATTCCACATTCGAATCAACCTCGACCAAACAACGCGCAAAACTACTTCTACCCCACGACTCCGCACACATAGCACTCGTGAAAGAGTCAAGCATAATAGGAGTACCAATTTGTGTAGCAAGGATACTAATCCCATCTTCCGAGAATACCTGCAGCGGAACATCATGCAGCTTAACCCATATAGGCACACAGGTTAGTTCCTCTTTAGATAAACTAGAATCAACAGTCCACTTCTTCAAAATGATTGGGCTATTTTTAATCATCCAAGGTCCCACTTCCAAAACAGGAAAAAGACCCTCACTAGAATCGAATTTGAAGAAAAAGAAGCCTTTAGAATTCAACATCACCCGTTTGAGACCATGCTTCGCCCAATTATTATGCACAAAATATTCAACAACCGGAAACGCAATGCGTTTACCTATAAAGTAACCACACGTGTTTTCAAATCGAGCACTAACATTTTCAACAATCGAGAGGGCATTGAAACATCAACCCCTTCATAGGCATTTTCCACCCTTAATACCCGAAACTTGGACGCCTCCGATTGATTACCCCGCTGTTTACTTCCAACAGCTCCTACATAAGTACTATGAACAGCAGCCAATTGAACAATTGTATCCTCTTGACTAGCAGGTGAAGGTGTCGCGGTTGCCCCACCAACAGTATACTCAGGCTTGGCTACCCTTTTACCAAAAAAAAAAACAGTATACTCAGGCTTATCACTAGTAACATTAGCATCAAATAACCCCGTAGGTAACCAAGTAGCAGCCGTATCATTACTACCAGTCCCATTAACTAGAGTAGGGAATGGATCCCTAACATGATTATCATCCCCACCAGTGTTTTGAGCAACAGACGGGTACAAGACACTACCCCCCTCACCCCCAAACACCCTGATCCATATTAGCTTCATGAGTCCCACCTAGGTTAGGGTTAGAAAAACCCTAGAAGAAAGCGACAGTTGGACTCCAGCATCTCTACCACCAGCATTCGAAGCACCTACAAAAACCCCTCTCACATGTCTTCGTTCCCCCAATCCACTCTGATTCATCAATGAAGACATTCTCTTCTTCAATGCTTCCAAATCAATAACCCCAAGATCAGACATAAAATAACGAAACCCTAATAAAAAATAAAAACCAAAACAAAACCCTAAACACCACACACAGCGATTGCACCAGGAAAGAAAACAACAAACTCCACGTTAAGCTTGATCACAGGCCTCTCAAAAGAGGAAGGTTACGCACATAAGGAGCCCTAATCGACTATCATGAGATCAAAACAGGCAAAAAGAAAACAGAGCGACAAGAAACCCTAATCAAAAGTTAAAAAACAATCGGATCAACCAATCAATCGAATAAAGAACATGTTAAATCGACATAATTAGAAGATTATACAATAGAACATGAAACGCAATGCTTCGCCCAATTTTTATGCACAAAATATTCAACAACCGGAAACGCAATGCGTTTACCTATAAAGTAACCACACGTGTTTTCAAATCGAGCACTAACATTTTCAACAATCGAGAGGGGCATTGAAACATCAACCCCTTCATAGGCATTTTCCACCCTTAATACCCGAAACTTGGACGCCTCCGATTGATTACCCCGCTGTTTACTTCCAACAGCTCCTACATAAGTACTATGAACAGTAGCCGATTGAACAATTGTATCCTCTTGACTAGCAGGTGAAGGTGTCGCGGTTGCCCCACCAACAGTATACTCAGGCTTATCACCAGTAACATTAGCATCAAATAACCCCGTAGGTAACCAAGTAGCAGCTGTATCATTACTACCAGTCCCATTAACTAGAGTAGGGAATGGATCCCTAACATGATTATCATCCCCACCAGTGTTTTGAGCAACAGACGGGTACGAGACACTACCTCCCTCACCCCCCAAACACCCTGATCCATATTAGCTTCATGCGTCCCACCTAGGTTAGGGTTAGAAAAAACCCTAGAAGAAAGCGACAGTTAGACTCCAGCATCTCTACCACCAGCATTCGAAGCACCTACAAAAACCCCTCTCACATGTCTTCGTTCCCCCAATCCACTCTGATTCATCAATGAAGACATTCTCTTCTTCAATGCGTCCAAATCAATAACCCCAAGATCAGACATAAAATAACGAAACCCTAATAAAAAATAAAAACCAAAACAAAACCCTAAACACCACACACAGCGATTGCACCAGGAAAGAAAACAACAAACTCCACGTTAAGCTTGATCACATGCCTCTCAAAAGAGGAAGGTTACGCACATAAGGAGCCCTAATCGACTATCATGAGATCAAAACAGGCAAAAAGAAAACAGAGCGACAAGAAACCCTAATCAAAAGTTAAAAAAACAATCGGATCAACCAATCAATCGAATAAAGAACATGTTAAATCGACATAATTAGAAGATTATACAATAGAACATGAACGTTATATGATATCCGGATCAATCAAGTCTGAATCAAAACAGATTAGAATAAGAAAAGGAAAATCTTGCCGCCATTAGAGAACTAGGGTTTGTTTCCGATAGGTCCTCTCCTTTATGCGTAAGCTTAGCCATGGAAGGCTAATCATAGGAACTGTTAGTAATTTCTACGGTATCAGTCAACTAAGTTGTAAAAGATTTTGTGCTTTAGTCACCGGCGTCGTTCTTGACCATCTGGTGATGGCCTTCATCTTCGTAGGACTGTCTAAATTTCTTTCTGCTGAAAATAAGGTGGCTCAGAAATGCTACCTTGTTCAACTGGAATTCACATCTGGGAAGCTGTTTATATAGTTTTTCTCCTATCGGAGATTCGGTACAACTGTGAGAAGATGATTCTCTTGTACCTCTAGAATTTAGCGGATCAGAATGTTATCAAAGAATATACTGGTGATTTTGTCTGAGAAGTCATGAAATTTTTTATTCATAAACTTTATACTATAGCTGGAGCATTAGGAAGCTTAGAAGTATAAATCAATTTTTTTAGGGAAACCATAACGTGTGCAACAACAGTCTGGAAAACATCATGTTCTTTTTCTCACCACTGATGGTTTGTATGATTGTAATTTTTTCTGGAAAAAGGTTCAAGGCATCGTAAGAGTCAGATAAACCTTCTATACGTGGAATGAGTATCAATTTATAATGGTGATCTGGTGATTTTTCGGTGGTTGATACATGATCTCATGTTACCGGCCTTTTCCTGATAGACAGGAGCGGTGCACTCCCTAGTGGTGCGCTAGGGCGAATAAAGCCTCGTTCCGGTAACTCTTGCAGCAATGCTGCAAGTCTTTTAACTCATCTGAAGCCCTGCAATAAGGGATTTTGAAAACAGGTTCTGTTCTTAAGACAAGCTCTACGACAAATTTTGTCTCGTGGTCAGGAAGGAATTTCTGGAAAACCTTTCGGAATTACATCTGGAAACTTTGGGATAATCTGCTGATCCTGAATTTAAGGAATTTCAGAATTCGTATCATGAATGGTGACCAGATGTCTTCGCAGCTAAAATATAATAATTCACGTACTTGTAAAGCTGAAACAATTTGTACTGAATCTTCTGGCAGGAGTAAAATGAACATGTTCAGGAGTTGGTAAGTCAGATCTCATCTTTAATTGAAAATAAACTTTAATAAATATGGTGATATTGTTGAGTCCTTTCTGGCTGAGAGGTCGGTAACTACTTGATTTAAGATAAAGCTGACATAGGAACACGTGAAGTAAACATGGCGACTCTTCACTAAATGTGTTCGTCTGTAACCTCACAGAATGAAAAATGCGTGTTTAATCTGAATAATACTCTAGTGGTGGTGACTGAATTTTTAATGATCTGATTCCTGCGTGGCATAATAGAATGGGTATAACCCTTTCTGAAGGGTCCCCTGAATTACAGAGGGCCTGGTTTAGAAACATACTGGAGTTATGAGTTCTGACTCGTATTTTGAGAACAGATTCATATGACGTGTACCATATCTAGTGTCCTGATATGCGTCTTCCGAAGTGATGCCTGAGACCTATGTCATGACTGATGTCTTGACATGTGTTTTATGGATAAGTCTGGACAAGGCTGAAGAATTTTGGTAACTGCTAGGATTGGCAGACCGATTAGACTACTGACCTCTATATTTCTGTCACGCCCGTTTCGGAGTTCCGATGGTTACTGACTGATTAATTATAAGCACGGTGGTTGTCACTACTGCTTTGTCTGTCAATTTATGACGGTCATTATCATGACCATGATTCACTTAACTATTTCTGTTGAGTGGCCGGATGGGTACCGGTTTTCACAATTCCGACTGAAAGATTAGCTGAGTGACGTGTGACAGCTAACTGAGGAAGTAAGGCATGGAATGAGGTGGTAGCGTCTGATGGTTGAATTATATTATTGTCTGGAATTTCAAATTTATAGATTTCGTCCTTGCTCTGAAGAGTCTTCAGAATATAAACAGCATCAGCATCTTGTGGAATCTCCAAAGTATCCATAGCATCAGCATTCGTGAGGTCTTCAAAGTGTTAGCAGCATCAGTATCTAGTAAAATCTTTAGCTCACGAGCAGCATCAGCATCTGGTAGAATATCGACAAGTGGAAACGCATGAGATGATTGAGAATTATTTAGCAATATCCATGGAGTAGGGTACCTGGAGTACACCTAGTCTATTGTACATGAAGCACAAAGTGAATACTTTACATGGAGCATATCTAAGACACTGTACGTGGAGTACTCATGAAATACTGTACATGGCACTAGAGGAAATTTTATGGGATGATCGATACTAGTGTCGCTTGTCTGACATGATCAAAGAAATAAATTGATTTAAACGGTAGTAAACTGAACTGAAATGAGTAACATGACAGCCTGGTAATTCTTGCGTGGACTTAAAGCTGGTTGTATAGAGTTTCAAGAATATGATTTAAACGAAATTTCAACAATGGTCAGCATGACGAAATGCCTGATGAAGATTAAACATGATTTATTATGAAAACAAGAAATTACTGTAACTCTTTTGTATCTTAGCATGAAAACATCACCACCTTGCTGAAAACGAATTCCTCATATGGAGACATGAACTTAATTAGCATGAAAGCGACATCCACTTGAGAGTATAAAACTTGACTGATACAAAGAACATGGATGGATAACCGACTTAGGTTTAACATCAACTTATGTGGATGGCAATGGTTCAATCTACAGAATTTACAAGAGAAAGCATGTGACTAAGTATGGGCGATTCTGGTTCGATCCATACTTGTCAAATTTTCTGAGAACTGTCATGTATAGAAATTTACGATCTGGGACTAAATATGGGTGGTTGCAGTCCAAATCCATACTTGTCAATTTTTTTATGTAATGTCTTGATATGACAAAGGTGAACAACTATGGATCGGTTCACAAAACAACATTCAACTATAAAGCGTGAAAATTTGATCTGAACATTGGTGAACGTATATGGGCTGGTTCACCAAGTAATATTCGACTGAAAGCATGAATCTGACATGAGTAAGGCTGAACGCCTATGGTCAGTTCATCTATACAAAAATCTTAACGGGCAAGGGTGAACGCCTCTATGGGTCGGTTCACTAAAACAAAATTCGAATAAAAGCACATGCGACTAAATATGACCAGTCTTGTACCAACCTTTTTACTTAGTCAAAAACTTTAAGAAAACCGACTGATAACTGAAGAAAACTGACTGATAAATGCATGAGAACCATGAAAGATAACAACGCCAAAATCTGGGAAATTCCTGGTGATTACCCACTAGTCACAAGTCAAGTTTTAGAGCCTAAAGGTCGAACCTTGCGCTCTGATACCATAATTGTAACACCCCACTTGGATAAGTGGACCATTACGTGTATTTATGGCGTGTCATCAAAGCATAAGGTAAATATCCTAAAACATTAACTGACCATAACGGAAATACCGGAATCAAATCCAACATAAGCTCAAAACCTGAAAAGTAAAATACTGAAAGAAAGGACTAAACAATGTCCAACAGGCAATATAAGAATGAAGTGCATAAAGTAAAGAAGTCTAGATTGCTTCCATCCAATGCACAAGCTCTCAGAATCTTAAGAGTGTCATGGTGTACCGGCCGTTAGAACATGAAAGAACTACGACTGAGCATAACGCTCAGTGAACAGATATAATGCATGATAAGAATATAATGAACTTGAAAACAAAATTAATAATTACTGAAGCTGAATGATTGATATGTGGAGTGTGATGAAAACTGTAGAAAATCTGATAAGTCTAATTTATAAATAATAAAACTGAACTGTTATCTGTTAAATATGAAAACATGCATTTACTGTATTTTAATTGCCAAGAGCTTATATAGGTCATGTGCTGAAACAACTGTTGCATGAATAACTGGAGGGGTGACCTCGTCACGCTGTAGAGGGGTGACCTCTATTTACTATGCTGGGTGGAGGGATCAGCTCCAATGTGAAGGATGTAGAGCACACACCACATTCACCCGATAAACTGTAAACTGATAAGCCTAGGATGCATCCATACGCCCCACTAATAATACTGATAAAATGGCCAAGCTGAGCTGAGTGGGACGATGCAGGATATCACTCTCCTGCATGTGAGTCACGACACCGGTGCCTCTAGTGCCATGGTTACGGTACCTCCGTAACTAGTACATAAACTGGTCATGCTTGTATATAATGCTCAGGCAATATCTTATTATTTAAATAATTTCTGATAATTTATAACTTGTACTGGGGAAAACAATTGGCTGCAGACGGGAAATCCTAATCATGCATAGAAAGGAAGTCCTTACTGAAAGGACGGATAATCCGTACCTCTTGTCCATTAACTGACTGAATGGAAGACTGACGAAACTACTCGGGCTTCACGGAAGCTACAATAATAATAGACGCGAATAATTGATCTGATCTTTATTTATTTATTTCTGAAATTCTGTACGTATTTTAACTGATAAATCTGATCTTATAATAATTCTTTCTAATATGTTAACGACCTACTAACAATTATGATACTAATGTGTTTTGACGTTATTTAATACTAAAATAATTAACTCGTTAATACATAAGGTTTGTAATTAGAAAGTTTCTAAAACAATTTAATTTATATAATAAATTTATACCCTTTTAAAATATTAAAAACTATTTTAATTTAATTCATTTAAATACAATTTAAAACATTTATAAAACAAGTAATAAAAAGGTATAATATAAAAATCTTCATTTTATTATTATAATTATGCCCCAGTCTACCGAGATTTCCCTTCTCGGTCGCACTAAACAATTCAACAACTATATTAAAATTTGTCTAAATAAATTAGTGACAGAAATCTGAGTCACTAAAATTGTCGCTAAAAGCTGCATTTTAAAAATTGCATAAAACTGTCGCGACAATCTGTGACAGAAAACTGTCGCAAAAACTGTCGCTAAGCTTGAAATAAAACTTCCCTTTTCTGCCCAACTCTTCCCAGTGCTTTCTCTATACGTTCCCACTGCTTTCATTGTTTTATTCCCACTGTTTTCTTTGTTTTATTCTCACTGTTTTCTATATTTTGTTCCCACTGTTTTATCTTTTCTGTTTACAATCCAAACACCCCTTATTGCCTGATAATCCCAAACACCCCCTGACTACTTTGATTGCTGCTGTTCCGACCCAAAACAATCCCGCAACCCCTGGTGGGTCGCGACTGGCTGAAGACCACCACTCCGAGACCCACTGGTCTCGGTTTTTGTGAAGCTAAACAATCTCGATACCATGATTCGCTTTGATTTGTTATTACCCTGTTTATGATGAATTTTTCTTGATTAAACATGTATGATTCAGGGTATAAGAAAGGAATAGCACAATTACCGTTGTGGGATTAAGGAGACACAATTACTCGCCTCCAATCAATGGTTGGGAAAATCAAACTCGTCCCTGATTTGTCTTCTAGCCGGCGGCCATCATTCACCAAAACCCTAAACCGTTTGTTTTTTCTTTTTTTTGTGTATGCGTTCAGATTTGACAAAAGGGGGAACTCCCCGTTTTTTTTCTTTGTGCACTAAAATGGGCTTGAGCCCAAATTTTCTTTTCTTTCTTTTGGCCGGCCTTAAGGCCTTCTATCTCTTTTTATTTATTTAAACTTAAATAAATCCACGTACCTTCGTATTAATTTTTGGGTTCTAAAAGTAACTGTCTTTGTGTTAACATATATACTTTCGCAATAATTATTTTCCTGAATAATTGTATATAGTTTTTTTAATAATTTAAACTGCGTATTTAATATTCGTAACTTTTAAATACGGGTTTTACATTTGTAGCGTAATCAGTGGATTAAACTACTTCCCTATTTCACTCTTGATCATTCATCAATAGCTTTAGAATAAGCTTATATGAATGATACTCGATCATAACATCAATTTATAATTTCATATTGCAAATATTTCAATAAAAGTAAATAAAACGTCAGATTTAAAGTAGATTAAACTGAAATACTAATTTTATTTAACAAAATCAATCATTACAATACTTTTATAAAAGTAAAATTACAATTCTTACTATATTTTGACATTATAACAATAAGAGAAAAAAGGGAAACACATTACAGTAAATGGGGGGGGGGGGGGGTTATATAGCTGACGAGAGGTGTTGGGTTGTTGGTGATGAACGATTCTAGGCCCTTGGATCATCTCTTTCCTTTCTCTTTCTTGTTAATTTCTATCCAAGGGTTAATATTTGCCCTTGTGCACACGGATTGCCAATTTGGCATGATGTGTGCTAGTTGAGAGCTGAGTTGGCAATAGATGATTGGATCCTTGTCAGATGGCAAGGAATCAACCAATCATAGGCCTTTGATGACACACCATACAACCACGTGGAGCCTTGTACTAAGAATATTGGTGTAGATCACGCTCCATCTTGCCCTTATTAATCTGATTATAAGCGCGTGGATTCAAACTCTAATTTAATTATGAAACCCCTAAATTTTAGAGTTCATATATGGCTGCGTATTGTGTTCTTCCCCAATATTTATCTCTCGTTTTTCTTTTTTTCTTTTTTTATTTGTTTCTTTGACTAAAAAGGTGACCATAGAAAGTATAAATAAACTTTCCTTCCACCGTCTCATCTTTATCTTGGGCTTGGACCCAAACTTGAATATACTTCATCCGTAATACTTGGAATTGGGCTTTGATTAATTTGGGCCTTCAAGTTATCCAATGTAACAATTATGGGCTTTTCAGGCCCATTAAGCTCAAGTATGCCCCCACTGATGGTCCCTCGTGTGATGGATTTGTAGAACAAGTTTTAAATTTATAACACGAATTACCAGATTGACTAAAAACGCACGGGCAAGTATAACCCTTTCGTTTGTGTATAGCTTTTATGTGGTAATACCGAGATCGTTCACGGGGATTTGGAAAACCTATGATCATTCAAAAATAAAACTATAATCGTTGATTGTAGCATTTGGTAAGAAACAATAACAAGTAAAAATGATGAGATGAATAATAAGATTAAAGGCAACACTTGGTAAAGACTAGTTTAGGCATCCGTAGTGGAATGATTGTGATGACATGTTTAACAAATATGATTATGATAATTAGATGGGTAATCCAATCTATTGTTTCAAAAGCTTCAATCCTCGTCAAGACTTTGGTTAAATAAAACAAGCATTAGAATCAATCACTCAATTTAAGACTTAATCCAATTTCACATTCGATTCACGGTCGTTTCACGAATTTGCTAACACTTATAATTATGTTTCTTGATAATCAAAACTTCTTAAGAAATGATCAATACAAAAGATAGCCAATCATAGACAAATCGGCTATGACTTGTTGATAGAAAATAACCCTTTCGACCTATGAAATCTTTATCAACAAATTAAGTTTTGATAACAATTGTCACATGAAACATAAGTACCAATGGTCCATAGGAAAGCTTGACATTGAAATAAACGTAAATCACAATCACTACTTCATACCACAAACATCATCCTACCAAGTGTAGAAGGATAATTAGCTACTCATAACAAATGATGAAATAAACTCTGAAATAATAGTCTTACAAGTCATAATCAAGAGTCTTACAAAGTGGAAATACGTTTCTAATGATTAGGGTAATGATCCCTAAGAGTTTCGTGATGTTAACTTTGCTTTTCGGACTCCAAAAGTGACTTTTCTTGCACCACCTTGCTCAAATCCGGGAATGGAAGTTTGGACAAGGTTGAGAGAGTTAGTTGGTGGTTATGAAAGAGTAATTAAAGTACTAATGTGTCACACCCCACCATGGCGGAATATGGGGCGCGACGTATGGATATCATCACAACATGGCGTGTCTATAGAGATAACTATATGAAATAAGAAATGTCATAAAATGGAGACACAAAGTCATGACAATATCTCATCAGACTCAGGAGTCTAGGTAAGTAGGTAACAGTCCTACCGCTTACCCAAGACAAACAAATAACATAACCAAACAAATATATGTGTGCCACTGTATTACTTATTAAAAGAACAAATAAAAACTAAGAAGGAAACGGGGATTATCCTTCTATATGCATTCCTAAGCTTCTCCAATCCTAGCCACTTATGTTCTCATGCTTAACAATAGTATCACCTGAAAGAGACACTAAAACACGTCAACATAAAGTTGGTGAGAGTCATAGGTTTAGACTCAAACGCCAAATCATACCAAAAAGCTGTGAGTAACAACCATCAACACAATAACATATGGACAATGTGTTACAATTATGTATTAACAACTAACATTCAAGATCAAACATTCCAAACCAAAATCCAAGGCTCCTACCTTGCCAAACAACATGGTACCATAGATGATCACACTATGTACCTATCCCAAGGCCACTACCTTGTAAAACCACAAGGCCACTACCTTGTCAAACCTCAAGGCCACTACCTTGTCAAACCACAATAACTGAGACGGCACGTGTCCCCCGATCCAAATCATACACAATCAAAAATCACATAGCAGTTAATCACATAATGTACACACAAGTCCATCTCAAATCACAAACACATTCACAGCATCAATTTAGAAAATAACTCAACACAGTGTCTCTTCCATTCCATCTGGAAGTCAAAATCAATATTAAACATGGGACTATGAAACTCACCTGATAGCTTCTTCACAAGTCCTCGCACTAGCAACAAGCTTAAATCAATGGAAGATGAAGAAAACCTAATTTTTTTGAAGAACCCTAATTCTCCTCTATGAAACCCATGAATTTTTCTTTGTCTCCAGGGATTTATGTTTTTTTTATTTATTAGATAACCTTATATAGTGTGTACATAAAATCCTAGTCCAAGTATAACACCCAACTTTCCTTTTTTTTTCTTTTCTCTTTTCCCTTTGTCTCTTTCTTTGGTGCGTCTAAACCGACCCAAACACCCAATAAATTCGTTTTTTTTATTTTTATTATTTAATATTATGTTAATAATATTACCTTAATTTTCCTTAATTTATTTCAGCTCCTAAAGCTTCCAAAACCTCAAAACCGTAAAACTAGTCAAATTTACGCGTTTTACCGTAAAAGACGTAAAATATACACTTTTATAAAAAATCTCATATTTTGAAATAAAATTTATAAATAAGTCCTAAATGACTTAAAACCATCCCGAAAAATATTCATATGGATAATTACCTCACCCGAGACCTCTAAATGCTAAACCGTAAATCCTAAAAAAAATACTACTACTATAATACTTATACGTATACGTAAACACCACAATATCACCATTTCATTTCATAGTCACCACTTGTGAGCTCATGAACATGAAATAACCGTTCCTTGATTTACTTATGAGTACTCTATACTCATAAACGATAACCACACCAACCTCGTTCACACAAAATAAACACGTAAACACAAAATTCAAGTAAGCACACATAAAATAACCTAAAAGTAAGACCAAGTGACAAACCCAAAACCATGGTTGTCACATCACTCCCTCCTAATAGAAATCTTGTCCCGAGATTCACTCCCAAACTCAAACTTATTCTCAGCAAACAAACGAGGTTGCATATCCCTGATAAAACCTTCACGTTCAAACGTGAACTCAGTTTACACGAAAATAATCTCAACCAACAACACATGAGCCTTAACCGTCCGCGAGGAAACTTATCAAAACCATAAAGTTATGTAACCAACCTAACTAAATCTCGCAACTCATCAAACAAGAACTGTCTTGAAACCAAGTTAGGAGCCGTCACATAACTCAACGGGTTTAAAACTGTCACCCCGATTTTAGTCTTACTCATAAATACCATAAATCAAAACTCATCAAAATATAACCACGTATAATAAGGTCTAAAGAACTCTCTAATTCCTTCCCAACTCATCTCTATGTTAACCCTCCAAGTGTTCATTACCGCAAAATACCCAAAACACGAGTTTGGGGATTCTTTAGTTTAGGTTTTTAGGAGCTTTATTAGCTTGGGTGGTGGTTTTCTAGAAGGTGTTTGCATCAGCTTTTTTATGGGCTTAAGTGCTTAACAGCTTATTGAAATTTGGAAAATTCGTGGGATTATATTCATTTGCTCATAAGATTAAAAAGGTAAGCTCATCAGCTTTTCCAAATTTCAGTTAGTTGTAAAGCCCTTAAAATTAGCTTATCTAAACACCCTCTTAACATTTTATTTGAAGTTTGTGGTTGTGGTATAGGTTTTTAGGCTCATTTATTTGGCTTGTTTTTAAACTTGTCATAATAAGCTTTTTCAATTATGAGTTTCATAGTTAGGTGTTTGTTTAGAGGGCTTGTAGCTTATGTAGTTTTTGTTTATATAGATATATTAACCCCATATAAGCTGAAACATAACTTGAAAACTACATAATCTATTAAGGATGCATAGCTAATTGTATTCAGTTTATATTTTGTTTGTGTTTTTAATGTTTGTCAAAGTTAGTGGTTGTTTTGATTAGCTTTTTTTACTCCCTGTTCTCCAAAGTTACCGTCGATGAAAAAAGCACAAGGAAATTATGATTATAACTGTTTTTTTTTTCTTTTATAACTTTTTTAAAATAAGAGTTTTAATGTTAGATAATGCATTAATTTTATCATTTAATCTTTGTAAAATAACCTCAAATGAGGTTATCATGGTAAAAACTTGATCAAAGAGCTAATGGTAAATTCTAGCATTTATTTGTGCAGGTTGGGTTGGTGTTTTTGTTACATTAGGTGTTGTTTGTTTAAGCTTTTATTTGACTTATTTTTAACTTGACATAATAAGCTTTTTTAAGTCGAAAGCTAAAAAATGGCACTATCAAACATTAGCCGTAACTCACAATCCAAATTTCTCATATGGTTCACGTGTATTCTTACCCTACATCTTAACAAGCTTGATGTCCTTAAATTAACAAACACCCCCTCAATAATATATTAATAACATTATAGATATAGATAAGATTTCAAATCATTTTGACCCATCTTTTTAAAAATATAAACGAAACTAAACTTATCGGCTTCAGTAGTTTTAAGAAGACAATAAAAGCAAATGATACCAATATTAATACACATGAAAATGGAAAATGGGACTGTAGTTTTGGGTCCTTAAGCATTGGAGTAAATAAGTATAAAGATAAAAGAAGACAAAACATCACCTTGTATGCATTGACAGAGTCGTATCCAAGAACCACATCAATAAACTTCCCTCAATAATATATTAACAAAACAGAACATATGTTTATCATCAACTTTAGTACCTTTAACATCAACGTATACACTTATATTTTCTGTAGCAGTGGGATCCATACTTCACAGTCGACACTTTTGGTGCCCTCAACAACCAACATGCGTTTTATAAAATCGACAAAGTTCGTGTCCGAAATGTTTGGATGGATGAAAAGGCAAACAAATTCTACATTATCATGTACGACAAAAATGTAAGGATTTTAAAATCTACATTAACGGAAGATACATTATCAAACTTTCTTCATATTTACAAATATTTTCCGAGTTAATTATATTATATTTTCTTTATACATTCTATTAGGGACTAAAGATGGCTGCTCAAGTGCAACATGACCTGCTAAACAGATATAAAAATAGGGAATTGGCACAAACTTTTGTCACTATACATCATTTCAAAATAGGGTATGTTAACCCTACCCAATACCCAAGGTTTGAAAATTACAGTTTCGCTCGCCATGATTGGATCATTTTGGTGGACGCGAAAACGGTCAGCACCAAGATTCTGTCTGCTGATGTAAAGGGTTTTAGAGTGAATGGTTGGATACCTTCAATTCGTGGTCTTCTTGGTGATAAAACACCAAGGAAAATGCTCATCGGTACAAAATATTTCTTTCACATATATATACTGCATCACGAATAACTAATAATACGTACTTTGTCGATTGTCAAAATATAATAGTATTCAATGTAATTGTAGATACCATGGAAGAGTTATCAAAGGTGAATTAAAAAGATATTTTAGCTATATAACATGTGAATTGTGGTTGCGCGATTTGACGTAAGTCTCTTCATCAAAAACGATTTAACATTTATTATTTTCTGGAGCTTAATTGACAACTAATGACTTGTTATAGAGGAGCCGATATCAAGTTTCTCGCGTATTATACACTACACAAATTACCAGCAAGGTTGTCACGAGTTATAGTAGAGAAGGGTACCATCTTCATAACTCGTGTTAAACTCGTCAAATATGACACTGGCATTTCCAAATCCTAAATTATTCTTACCTTTTCCATATTCTACGTGATTTTTTTACTTTCGACTAAACTCTACCTCATACCCCTAATTTTAATAGGCAACTTTTTGTGTGACACTGAAATATCAACTGTCGAGTTTGACCCAGATATGAAAGAAACCGAAGCCTTGAAAAAGATGAAGATATGATATCGCCAGAGTTCAGTTCTTTGTTTTGCATGACATGGATCATACATTTGGTATTTTTTTCAATAATTTGGTCTTTTTTCAATCAGTTTGTCATATGCGAACCGTTGAATTTATTTCTTATCTTTTTCCCTTAAATCATGTTGAATCTTGTTATGGTTGTTTGGTGTTTATCAATTTAATATTGAATTTTCAGAGAACTATACATGGTTTATTTCTACATTATAAATTACTTTGTATTCTGGTTAGTATTTTCAGAAAACTATGCATAGTGTTTATCAATTTAATATTGAATTTTCAGAGAACTATACATGGGGTTAATCAAGTTATGAAATAGTTTTGAGGTTATCGATCAATTGAAAAGTTAATCATAATTGTAAAATTTCATATTCTACACTGAAACTTCTTAAGATACAACTATTAAGTAACTACTCCAATAAACAAAAGAAAAACACAAAACAATTACTATATAAAAAAATTACTCGATTTTTCAAAGAAAAAAAGGACCTAATCCAGAGTGACAATAAAAATAATCCTTCAAAAAACAATGAAAAGTATATTAAAAGAATTTCGTTGACACTAAGAAACCATATTATTAGTGACACATTATAAAAACCTAATATTGGACCGGATTTACTGTTGGGCTCCGAACCGAATATGTTACACAATCTGAAATTATGTTCAACCCACTATGGTTACTTTATTTGTGAGCCAAGTTCATATATCCATAACAATAAACCTCCCCCCAAAAAACTATTTAGTTGAACCTTTGTGACGACCAACTGAGCTAAGCTAGTTTGTTAGGAAGTTTGAGTGATTTAAGTGTTGTTTGTTTATTAAGAGGGTTTGAAAATTCATACATCTGAATTTATATATTTAATAAGTAAGTTTAAATCTGAGTTCATTCGAATCTAAATAAGTAGTTGAGAAATTTCAATTTGAATCAATTATAATTTTAGAACTTAAATATTACATTCATCTGTATACGAATAATTATTAGATATAAGACAACAAATTTTATAACATAAAAAATTTAAAGCTAAAATTATTTTTAATAAAACACGAGATCTCATGTGTATTTGATAAAAATAAACGTGTCAAAATTTAAATAAAACTTATTAAAATGATTAAATAAATGTGGCAGTTGCTTCAGCTTCTTGAACCTCTTGACAAGATTCCAAATCATTTTGAAAGTTTGAAATTTGGGTGATGGATGATGTGATTATTAACTCTTTTTTTGCAGCTTGAAAACACAATGAATGGACTTACAAAATCTAGCACCAGTATTCTAACTCCCATTCATTTTGATTCAAACAAAGGTACGGTATTCATCTTTTCTGGTTTTCAACTCTCTTTTTTACAACACTCACATGTAAATAACAATCTCTAATGCGGTTTTTCAATTTTATGCTAGAAAAACGCAAATCATTGTCTACTAAAGATGTTCGTGCAACACTAAAGGGAAAAAAAGGCAAGACAAACTTTGCCTATTTTGAAGAACCTCCAAATAGGGTACCGTTTGAAACATTACACAATATCATGAAGACAAATGTCCCTCAAACCAGGAACATTCCATTACAAACACTTTCACCTCAAAACATGTCAAGAGACAAAGAAAATATAACACCATCGCCTCAAATTTTGTCAACCAATAAAGAAAATATAACACTGTTGCAAACACCACGTTCCTATAGTTCACTCTCTATAGGCCCAAGTGTACCCGTAGACCCTGACATTCTTAAAAGACGAGAATACCAAAGAAGTTATCACCAACGACGTAAACATCAATGGCAGCCAAAACATCAATGGCAGCCAAAAAATCCCTTCTTCTCATAAACCTAATTTTATTTTTCCTTTAATCCGAATACCTTATAATGATGCTGTTTTCTCGAATAATCACTGATTATTCTTGAGTTAACAAAGTCTTTATTTGGTTGATTGATTTTAGGGTAAATTAAATTGGTTTTAATTTTCGTTTTTTGCCGTCATTGTTGTGTGCGATTGTATTGTCTCTCTCGTTGGTGGTTACTTGTCTCTTTTAGGGTGCTACCTGGACAAGTAGTTTCGTTTTGGTTGGTTAAATAGTATTCGCATTAATTATTTTTTAGGGTTTTGCTGTGTTTGGGTATCGGTTTGAGCGGGTAGCATTAAATCATCCTTAGAATTGGTGCAGCATTTAATCGTCCTTGTTTGTATCCTGTCGGCTGACCCTATTTACATATTTGGTCGGCTGACCCTTCAGAGTTGGTGCAGCACTAAATCGTCCTTGTTTTTTAGTGTCGGCTGACCTTAGCTTGTGGCGGCTGACATTTTTGGTCGGCTGACCCTACTTTTGGTCGGCTGACATTAAATTAAGTGGTGCATTTTTGCTGTTTTTGAATTGTGGGTTTCTCGTGGTTGGCTGAAAATAAGTGGTCGGCTGTAATTGGGTTATTAATTAGTGGTTCGATTGATTGTCGTAGTTTGGTTGAAGCTATGGCGGATTCGAGCAATGAAAGTGATAAACCACTGTTTACAGGTTGGAATGATGTGACTATGGTGTCTAATCTTAAGGTTTTAGTCACGTTAGAGGAGATATCTAATTTGTTTTCTATTCCTTTGAATACCGTGCGTGATATTGAAGTGTTTGCAAATGGTGTTAAGGCAAACAAATTTCCTAAATGGTCTACTTTACCTAAGGAGACCACTATGCTTTATTATGAAGTTTTGTGTGAACGCCATAAGAATTTAACTAGCAGCATTTCTTCACTCAGTTCAGGTGGTTCGAGTGTGCACTCTGCACAAATGGCTAAGGAAACAGGTGACCCTATTACTAATGTTTCCTCTTCTGGTGATGTTTTTTTTGATCTTGCAGCTAAGGCTGCAACCATTAATGGGTTGCAACCGTGTAATCTACATGAAGTTTTGAAATTATTTGGTGTAACGATTCGCACGGTTGGTGATGCGGGTGAATTTATGCATGAGTTAAGAATGAAGAAACATCCTTTGTGGGAATTGATCTCACATGACCGTGCTAAAGAAATTCTGGAGTTACTTTGCAAATTTGAAGCTGATATGGTTACGTCTACTAATGGAGGTATTAATGCAGTCTTTTCTTCGTTTAATTCTGAAAATGTCTGTGAAGGGGTTAATATCTCTTTTCCTAGGAAGGTCGTTGAAAAAGTAAATACTCGCTACCACAACACTTTATATGGTTACTTTCTTGGTAAAAGGATTGCATTTCCTGTGGTTGAGTATTTTGCTAAGAATAACTGGGCAAAACATGGTCTTAAGCGTATCATGATGAATGAGAAAGGTTTTTTCTTTTTTCAATTTGGGTCTAGTGAGGGGCTTAATGCGGTTCTGGAAGGTGGTCCGTGGATGGTTCGTAATTCACCAATTTTTCTTAAGAAATGGACTATGAAAACGAATCTTCTAAAGGAGGAATTAACTCGTATTCCGGTATGGGTCAAGTTTCATGATGTCCCGCTACAGGTATTTGAAGAGGAAGGTATTAGTTTAATTGCTTCGTTTCTTGGTAAGCTTATTATGATGGATCATTGTACTGATAATATGTGCAAAGAGTCTTGGGGTCGTTGTAGTTTTGCTCGTTGTCTTATTGAGATGAATGCTGATTCGGAGTTTATAGATAACATTACTATTGGTGTCCCTGATCTTGAAGGCTCTGGTTGTACTAAGGAATTAATTCGTGTTGAATACGAATGGAAACCGCCTAGATGTCATACTTGTAATATTTTTGGTCATTACTTTGATTCTTGTCCGAAAAATGTTAAACCTACAACGGTTGAAAATGTGACAACTCATGTTGATAATGATGGATTCCAACAAGTGCAAAGCAAGAGGAAGAAGTACAAAGGTAATTTAGGGAATCAAGTTCCGAGAGGTGTTCCATTGAGTAAGGGTTCCCAAACAGGAAAGACGGTTTCTTTTCGTCCAAAAACTCGCTTAGTTACTACAAGTACGAGTGGTGATAATAGTAGTAAGTTGAATACTAAATATGGTCAGTTGCAGCAGTCTAGCAATCCTAATGGTCCGAACAAGGGTAAAGCTCAAATGAGCAGTGTTTCTACATCTAATAAATTTTCATCTTTGTCCATGCCTGGTATTGACGAAGGTGTTCAAGTAAGCGAGGAAGATAATGAGGAGGAGGAAGGAGTTGAGGTCGTTTTTGATGAATCGGTGAATCTTCTCAACACTAATATTGGGGCAAGCACTTCAACTGGTTGATCCCATGTTGATATTTTATTATTTTCCTCGTAACTTTATGTTATCGTCTTGGTTTTTGTCTAGTTTATATATTTCCAGTATTCTAGACTAGTTAATGTTTATGGCCTGTCATAAACATTTTGTTTAACAAGCTGCCTGTAGTTTGCGGTTAATGTGGTATTTTAGCCACATTCCTTGTACTTCAACGCTTTTTTTGGTTCTATTTACCGGGGTCATTGTTACCCTTTTACCAAAAAAAACGACGTAAACAAAGAAAGCTAGCGGAAACAAATTCTTGCTTGGAAACACAAAGAGACTTCGGACCTACACAATATCTTTCGTGCTTGACACATGAAAACACATTAGGTAATATATTGTACATATTGTTCTTCTTTACATTGATTTTTTTAACGATCAAACTAACGCATGATTTGAACTTCATAATAGATGATCAAAGGAGTAGTAACGTATTATTGCCCATATTTGATCAAGAGCGCAATCAAACATCGAATGGTAAGCTTCTTTAAAGATATCAAATACAGCTATTTACTACATGTATTTACGTTATATATCTGTGTAGAAACCAATATTCATGTACCACCATCCATTCGACCAACCATTCGACAAAGGAAAGAATACCAGAAAAGTTATTATCAGCGTCGTAAAAAAAACAATACAGGGGAGGCGAATGCTAACATAGGTAATATAACTTTCTATATTATATACGTCTTTAAGGAATTTTGTATTATATTGCCAATAATGGTTTTAAATTTCACACCAGATGGCCAAACTGAAGAAAATCCGTACGATTTTGTATTCAATGATCTTCCTACAAAGCACAGTCTACTGGAGCAACCACCGTGTGTTAATTCTGGAGCAAAGAAAATAAACTTTCCAGTAGTAACACCATCACCTCAAATTTTGTCAACCAATAATGAATATATAACACCATTACAAACACCACGTTCCTATAGTTCACTCTCTATAAGCCCAAGTGTACCCGTAGACCCGAACAATGTTAGAAGAAGAGAATACCAAAGAAGTTATTACCAACGACGTAAACAAAAAAAGCTAGCGGAAACAAATTCTTGCATGGAAACACAAACATCGGTCGGAGCTACACAATCTCTTTCGGTTTTGCAACGTGAAAACACAATAATTACCATCGCAATTGATCACATGGAAGAACAAAGAGACTTCGGACCTACACAGTATCTTTCGTGTTTGACACGTGAAAACACATTAGGTAATATATCGTACATATTGTTCTTCTTTACATATATTTTTTAACGATCATACTAACACATGATTTGAATTTCACAACAGATGATCAAAGGAGTAGTAACGTATTATTGCCCATATTTGATCAAGAGTGCAATCAAACATCGAATGATAAGCTTCTTTAAGAGGGTTTCTCATATTGTTATTTACTACATGTATTTACGTTATATCTGTGTAGGAACCAATCTTCATGTACCACCAACCATTCGAACAACCACTCGACAGAGGAAAGAATACCAAAAAAGTTATTATAAACGTCGTAAAGAAAACAATATAAGGGAGGCGAATGCCAACATAGGTAATATAACTCTCTATATTATATACGTCTCTAAGGAATTTTGTATTATATTACCAATAATGGTTTTAAATTTCAAACCAGATGACCAAACTGAAGACGATCCGTACGATTTTGTATTCAATGATCTTCCTACAGAGCATCGTCTACTGGAGCAACCATTGTGTATTCATTGTGGAGTAAAGAAAATACAGTACGAGTTCCCTACATTTTGTTGCATGACCGGTAGAACAACTTTGAAACCCTTAGACATACCTCCAGAACTCTACAACCTATTCACATCGCAATGCCAGTTAGGAAAAATGTTTAGGAAAAACATACGTGCGTACAACACAAACTTTTCTTTCGCATCTATAGGTGTAAACTTGGACAAACGATACAGCGCTAGGGGTTCTGGAGTGTATACTTTTCGCGTGCAAGGAGGGATATATCATAGAATCGATCAATTGGTTCCTAGAGATGGCCAACCAAGGTATTTGCAGTTGTACTTTTATGACGGGGAATCTGATTTTGAACACAGGTTAAAGTGGCCTAATCTTGATACAGAGACTGTTACAATATTATCTCGCGTTATTGCACCAAACCCATATGTTCAGACCTTTCTATCACTTGGTAACCTTGGCACGCTCGACAAGTATAGGGTCGAACTAAATGCATCAGTTAAGTTCGACCAAAGAGTTTACAATCGTCCTACAACATCTGAGGTATAAATATGATTATAAAAATCATATCTCTTATCTAAATATAAGATCATATATCTAACTTAAACGGTTTCATGTGTTATGTTATGTCGAAGGTCGCTGGAATTTGGGTGGAAGATAATAACAACATCACTTCATATAAGAGAAGTATTATTGTGTATGGGAAGTCTGAATACCCTTCACAAATACAACCTTATTTCGCTTCCTATGATCCTTTGGCTTATCCGATGTTTTTTTCCAAATGGCGAGGCTGGATGGCATTCTCGAATACCAAGAAGAGGTGTAGACATAAGAGAACTCCTCGATGATGACGATGATGAGGCCGAAGACGACGAAGGTACTAAACATATTTTAATATGCATATCCACTTATCTTGTATAATGCCATCTAATGGTAATTTCGTATAATACAATTTTACCTAGCTAAACCGTTATATTTTAGTAATGGCCCATGTTAATAGATTATACCAATCGAACAATCTAATAACAAACATGAATATAAGAGACTGCTCCATATATACAAATAGCATATACAAACCTACCTTTAAAATTAGTTTATTTTGGCCACAATGCAAGTAATTAATATTTATTTATTTGGGTCATTGATAAAATATAATTTTTGTACTTTTCTAACATGTCGATCGATTTATAACAACTTGATAGAGTCCTCACGCATCTTTTTAACATCACAGCAAAGGGATTAACACAAACACTCGTAGAAAAACAGTTACTATGCGAGAGTATTACTGTTACAAATTTCAAATTCGGCCACATCATAACTTGATCTTGTTTGGAGGTCGATTGTTTCAGCAATTTGTAGTAGACCCATACATAAAGATAGAGACTTCATGCTTGCAATTTTGTGAAAAAAATCAATCCACAATTAGAGCTGATTTGTATCAAGGAATAGTTGATTCTATTATTGCCGGAGAGGTTCATTCAAATAGACTTTGCCAAGTTATTGTGTTGCCTGTCTCTTTTATCGGAGGACCCCGTGACATGCGCAGACGGTTTTTGGATGCCATGACGTTAGTACAAGATGCTGGGAAACCTGATGTATTTCTAACCATGACTTGCAATCCCAACTGGCCAGAAATCGTAGAAGAGCTTTCTGAAGGACAAACGGCCCAAGATCGACTAGACTTGGTTACAAGAGTGTTCCGTGCAAAATTAGAGTCTCTCAAGTACTGGTTGTTCACAAAACATATCCTTTGCATTGTTTCATCATATATATAGATTTTTAATTCAGTTTATTAATGCTACAGTTTTTCTCTAAATGACTGTAGTATAAGTATTAACAACAACCATTTAAACTTGTAATTATGTTTCATTCTTAAGTAAAATAAAATTTTTCACTTACAATACTAGTATATGTGCTTGTCTTCAGTTTATCCAACGTTCATATAATTTTATTTCGTAAAAGGATATAAGTACATGTATTTAATTATACACATCCATATGGTTTATACAATTTATTTTATAAAGCAAGAAAATATATTTTTTATTTTGTAAAGTAAAATATAAATATTTTATTTAACTTTAAAGTTCCCAAAAATTTTCCAAACATTTATAAAATAATTTATAAGTTACACGTTTAAGAATTTATAATTTAAATCCTTATGGTTTAGGGTTTATTTAAGTTTTACTAAATTAAAAATAGAATAAGGGTTAGGGTTTGTTAAAGTTTCAGAATGTTGCAAAACTAGTCCCTCCATATTTTAAGTAAAGTAAAACTTTCGGATTTTACACTTCTGGTACCTAGGGCTTGTTATTCTTTCGGGTTATGGCAGAATTAGTCCTCCTAGTTGTAACTAGGTTTTACAACTTTCATATAATGGCAAAAACAGTCCCTAGGGCTTCTTTATGTTTCGGCTTATTACAAAAGTGGTCCTTAGGGTTATGAAATGACAAAACAACTTTTAGAAACTTTCAAAAATGGTCCCTAGGGTTTAATATGCCACGGATGGTATTTATTAAACCCTAGACTTTCGGATAATTACATTTTTAGTCGTTGTGTTTAATAGTTTATCAAAACAAGTTTCAAATGTCGCGGTTTTAATCCATAAGTTTCATAAATTGTCATTTTTGTCCAAAAGTCTTTATAAGTTATATTTTATTATAAAAACTTTTATGTAAATATCCAAAACATTAAATGGGCTCATTAAATGGTCCAAAAGACTATTGGGCTATTTAATGGGTCTAAACACATTCTTAAGTCCATTAAGGTACTAATATTTGTTAAATTAGCTTATTGGGTCGATTAAGTCTTGGGATAATGTTGCATGGGTTTGATTAATCCATTAATACTAGTTTTTCATTTTATGTAAGTAATAATCTAGGATTTTCTTATAAGCTTATCATTAGCTTATCCAATTCAAATTATAAGCCCTAATAAAATAATAAAACCCATGGTTTGTTTTATTTGATGTAACAAAAGAGATCTAGATTTGTTACAAGGTTGCATGCAAGTCATAAGCTCTAATATGAGCTTATAACTCACGACTATATTAAGTTATAGCTTATTAAGATAAGTCTAGACTTGTTTTATGGTTGCATGTAATTATAAGAGTTCCAAAATGAGTTCTAAGCTTTGTACAAACCTAGAAATCAATCATAGTCCATATATATGCATATATAGCTCACGGCTATAAATTAGATCTTGGTATTCCCAAGATGAGATTTTTAGCTAGTTATGTGTTTATAATTATTTAAAAAGTCAAACAAGATTATCTAGATTTATTATATGTTTCCAAGATTATCATAATTCTCAAAACATAACATATAGCCCACAGCTATATTATTTTTCCCCAAATGTTCACATAGATTTTTGTGCTTGTTATAAGATTATTAGGTTAAGTTAAGTCCTTAACACTAGATCTAGGTCCAACATTTACATGCACGTACATTTAAAATCCATCTAGGGATATTCATAGCCCACGACTATATTTGTACACACAAAGTATTTTAGTGATTTTTAGTATTCCAAAATATGTAGATAAATACATATCCCATTAATTAAAACTTAGTACATAAACCATAGATGTTCATTTAATTATGCCATGACCTTTAAGGTCATGGCTTTTCATGGTTTTGAGCTACACAAGTTTACTTATGAGATTTGTGATTATTAGTTAACCAAAATCCCAAAAGTGAAGTTTATAACCCACGACTACATTTAAACTCATAAAATGATTTATATTATTTTTAAACAAGTTTAAACAAAGAATAATAGTCATAGGTTTCTTATCAAAAGTTTCTAACCATGACTAATGGTATTCCCAAAATATGTCGTGACCTAGATGGTCATGGTTTTATCAAATCTTGATTTTTAACAAGTTTTTATATGTGTTTATAGGTGGATGTTAATGCATGCAAGTAAAATGAAGAAAGTATAAAGGAGTAATCCCTTCTTGCTATAGTTACCAAGGAAGATCTATGGAACAAAGGAGATTCGTGAACAAGACTAGATGATGATGAAACCCTAATAATTAACCAATCCATGACCTATATGGATTCGGCTAGGGTTTATGTGGGCGGATATGAAGATCAAGTTGGTAGAGACACTTCCAAATGATTAGTAGTAATGAAGAAGAAGACAATAACTAGTAAAGTTAATGTGTTCTTGGATGCATATGGCTATGTCGTATGATTTGAGAGAGAAAGGGATGAGAGAAAGTGAGATTTGATTTGCATGTGGGAATGAGAATGTTGGTGTGTGTGTTTCGGCTTAAAGAAGAGAGAGGGAAGGCAAATAGTATGATTTGCCTTGGTAAGCGATATCATGCCAAGTGTTGGCTTTTCTAAAACCAAGACACCTCTTCTCCTTCCACCTTGTGTGTGTGCCGTGTAAGGCTAACCAAAGGGGAGTGGGCTTGGGCTTGGGCTTGTGTTGTGGGTATAACACAAAGGAAAGATGTATACTTGGGCTAGTTTAAGGAATGTGTAAGCATGCATATGGTATGCATACATACATACACGGCTACATACATGTAGTGCAACATTGTTCTTCAATTTTTGTTAAGTGTTGTATACATACATAGAGGTTATGTATTTTATTACTTGTTCTACTAGTTTTAAGTACATGATTTAAATTATGTAACTTATTCACAATAGAGATGGTTTGCAAAAGTAAAAGTACTCAATGGACAAGTTCACACACATCTTATAGAAATGTGACATATGAGGGAGTGTTCTAGGATTATTGGGTGAAATTTTATTACATTAAATCATGGTAAAATCATGGATTTTACACAGCATCGCCAGTTAATCATTGGCTCAAATAGTCAATCCATGTGATGTATTATGAAGCTTTCTGATTGGCTAGGATATGAAGGTTTGGATCAAGCAACTTTGAAAAGTGGCAAATTCAGTCCTTAAGCCTTCAAGACTTTGGCAGTTTGTAATATACTTGTTACTTCTGTGAAACAAATGCTTTTAAGTCCTTTATCTTTAAAGATCAACAACTTGAGCCCTTGAATATTCATCCTCTTGGCAACTTTAGTCCTTTTCTTCGTCTTTTCTTCAAATAAAACCATGAAATCTCGTGTATCTCATATGTACCTGTTTTACTTGAAAATACACAAACACAAAATACACGCGTAATTCTGACAATTTAAAGCATAATATAATGTATTTTTCCATGTTTTAAGTGGTTTTACGTTATAAATGATGAGTATTTTCACACTTATCAACTCCCCTCCACTTGACCATTGTCATGACCTCATGCAATGTACTATTTTAAAGATCTAGAGTACACTTTTCGCATAATTAATCCACCTTGGCCATTTAATGATTTAATATACTATGCTATGCTACATGATGCATGATTTTTTATTTTTAAAATGCAATGCAATAAAAACAATTCTATTTATTTATTTTTGTGTTTTCTTGAAATGGTTTGTTGGAAATAATTCATAAAGAACTCAATGACTTTGATTAGGGCTTTTGTACCATGAATACTCATCATCCTCAAGTTTCACTTTCCCCATACCAAGCTTAAAAACGAGATCATTGTTATTCATAAGTGAAAGTGCATCGAATTATTCATAAAATTAATTGTGTTACCATTATACCTCTACTTATTTTGCCTCTAAGACCGGTTATTATTTGAGCAAATTGCTTTTGGGCAAATTTGTCATTATTTAAAGCGTGAAATATAAGAAGTGTAAAATTTGAAAATAAGGAAGCACGGTTTTAATCCTATGTAACCATCTTATCTATTACTTGAAAAACTGCCAACAATTAATATAAGTCCGACCCAAAATAATAAGTCATTCGCCTTATGTGTAAAATCCTTATGTCATGCATTACTAAGTAGCTACTCACTCGTTAAGAAAAGAAAAATAAAACTCACGTAATAATTTATAACCGCCGCCTTTTTAGACCTTGGATTTTTAATCCCGCAACCCGTCAAGGTAATATTAGATTGGAGCAATTATTAAATCCCCGCAACCCTTGTGAGATTAATATTGGAATTTAATAGCTACTATAATTAACACTTCACTACCCCTCTTGGGAGTCTTATATAATAATAATTATTTTATTTATTTTTTTCTTATTATTTTTTTTCTAGCCACTCATTTTTTAATAAGCCGCTCTTATTTTTCTTTATTCCTCACAAAGAAAATGAAAAGAATAAAAGGAAAAACACCCGCTAATTATTAATCATGACATAAGTCTAGTACATAAAACGTTCTAACTTAGAATCTTAAGACGTACTTATACCAACCACAAATGATTAGTCAAAAATGCATAAGAGACTACTATCTGATCAAAACCATTCTTGATTATTTATTAACATATATACATGCGTTGACAAGAAAGTAAGGGTTATGAAAGGGGGTATAAAAGCCACAATTAATTAATATGAGGTTTATCTAGCCCTTTACACTTACTTCAAACTCTATCATCTCTCGTTCTCCACAGTTTAAAATCTCAAATAATGAGATTAGTGGATTCTTAGCCTAATAAACCATTAAAGGTTTACATGGTTAAGGCTACTAGCTAGAGAAAGCTTAGATAAGCAAACGCGGGTTGAGTCAAAGTATCCATGGCGGTCCTAATATGTCAAAGATATCTAACTTGTTAAACCATATCCTTTATTATATTTTTCCTTTCCTATATTTTTGATGAAAAATAAAAGAGGAATATATACAATGCAAATGTGTTATGCAAATGAAAAATGATTAATGCAAAAATTATGAATACATATTTTTGGCGGCCAAAGTAGAAAAAAAATTGAAAGATGTTTAAAAAATTAATTTCCCAATTATCATGAAAGCGAGGGCAATGGTCTAGGCAAGGTCACTTTGATAGAAGTCTCCCCTACACTTAAGATAAACATTGTCCTCAATGTTTAAGAGTATTGGAGTATAAACTCTCCTACACTTATGACATTGATTACTTTGTTTAACTCGACCTAAGGAAGAGACAACTAAAGTGAATTCATTGTTAGCACAATTGTTGTAAATATCACAATAGCAAAAACTAATCGAAGTGAACCAGATACACGGGCATCCTTCATAAGCTCCATGAATGAAGTGAGAGAGAGAAACCCTTGAAACAAACACCAAAAGACGAAGAAAAGCCACCCATCCACTTCAACTATACTACAACACCCCTTTATTAAACCTAAACTGTGACAATCTAACATTTTTAGGTAGTAAATTATTTTCTCGTATATTATTTTGACACTTATTTTTGTGTTGGTTGATGAACTCACAATTTACGGATTTAAATTTGGGCTTACGTGCATAATTTAACGTCCTTTACGACTAAACCGAAAACCTTAGGATTACGTATTTACGTTTTTGAACTCCATTTTTGATGAGACAATTTTTATTAGATTCGTTTTGTGCCGTTGATTCATAATTTATAAAAACATTTTTCGTAAAACGACCCGAGGGCACGCAAATCAAGGAAACTAGAATCGAGGAGTACCCGAAAAGAATTGGGGATGATACAAAACAAGTTTTGCCCCACCCCCAATATGGGACGGCTAAACATAAGCCAACAACACCCTTAGGTGTCAAGCTTACAAAGTAAGCTAAGACACATGTCTTGCTTACTTTGCAAACTAGCTAAACATCAAAACCACTCACACCTCAAACAATTTCATTCATTCAACACATGCAAAACCACAAAAAATCATCTCTTTCTCTCTACCCTTGCCGTCCCAACTCAACAACAAACACCCCCATTTGATCAATTTTAACCACAATATCTTATGTTTTTCACACATATGATGGAAACCTCTTGAAGCTTTATTGATTGGTGGTGATTTTAACATCCAAGGAGGAGATTTGATTGTATCCTAGGGCTGATTTTCCACAAGAAGTTCTTGGTGATTGGTGATCTTGAAGTTAGTTTTGGTGTAACCCAAGTGTTGTCATCCAAAGTCAAGTTATAATCTTGGTTGGTAAACAAGATCATCCTTCCCATTTTCATTGTTATTTTTGTAAATGTAAAATGTATTTTCTTTCCTAATGTATATGTATATGATGATATATGATGATAAAAATATTGTCTGGGGATCATGTGTTGATAAACTTGGATAAAAAGATTGAAAACTACATGTAAAAGTGAAAAAATCTTGCTTAAATTAGTAGGCTGTATAAAAACAGTAAAGAATCTTATGTTAAACTATTTAAATGGATTGAATGAATTAATATACAGTAAGTTATAATACTTGTACACATGTGAGAGTTGGCCATACAATGGAATCTTTATAATGAGTGAGAAATGATCAAAACAATATTGAAGTAAAAATCTGAGTAGTCTGTGTTGGACGGACTGTTAGGGACATTTAGACTTAGATTCAGCAGTATCTAAAACTAAGTTAATTGTAGCACATAATATGTAGTTTATGTCAGCCAAAAATGAGCTTCTATCTCCTTGTAGAACTCAAGATATGGTAAAAATGGTGAAAGTGAAAATAATAATCAGATTTGTGAAATAAAAGTATATAGTATAATATTAGAACTCAAGTAAATATAATATAAAATGTAAACTTAAAACCCACTAACTTATATATTACATATAAATAAGTATGTACATTAATAAATAAATGATAACTTTTATAAAAATGGCTATTTAATAAGTTTTATAAGTTATAAAACTTTAAACATAAGTTTTACGTCTTTTCGGCTAAAACCGTAAAATTAACATTTTCGTTAATTAAAACTTAGACGGTCGGACCCGTCTAATGTAAACTTTTTATAACTTATATACTGATGTATAAGTACATATTACAAGTAAAAACCGATAAAACTCGAGCTTTATAACATATGGACATTAACGGGCCAAATTAGCCTTATTGGACTATTAACCCAACTAATTTGGCTAAACACTAATGGACTTACTTATTAGGCTTAACCCACTTGGGCTCAACATGTAAGCATAAGGCTAATGTTAGAAGTGTAAAATGGACTAATATAAGGTAATGGACTTATAATAGGCTTATAATGGGCTTATTGGGCCTTAACATGTAAAGAAGATAAACTAGTAAAACTAGTATAAAAAGTTACCGACACATAACACTATGAGTAAATAAAGATGTACAATCCCACTTGATCATCATCATATATATAAAATCATCATATATATACATAGTTATTATTTTTATAAAGTCATTGGACAAAAGTCTATGACCGAGTATTATTTATATAGGTTTCCGTGATCGAAGCACGCCCGTAGCCGATAATCCGCCTTTCATAATCAACGTGAGTTCATAGCCTCACACTCTTTTAAATGTTTTATAAAATGATTTGTAAACCCGCGAGGGAGATAACATGCTAGTTTTTTATAAAAATAGAACACAAGTAGTCCCGATGGTATGCTTAATGATATGGACCCGAATGATGCTATGACCCAATAAATGAGATGAAAAGGATTATTAGTAGTTAGGTTATGTCACTTAAAGTCCCATTAACATGAATTGTGAACTACCGGGATTTGGTAGACGTTTATGCATATGATAGTACTATTTGGGGAAGATCACCACAGTTCGCGCCTTGACGGTTGATCCCCGTCGTACCACATTGATTGATAAGCGAATTTATGTATGAGAAGATTTCCATAGCGTGATTTTTATGACGACACACTAACTTAGATGGGCAAATTGTTTGTCGGGTTCGCGGCCCGTTGTTTGTGATAGTAAGGTAACAATGTCATGCGGCTAATAATAATCCAACACAATCCAATAATGATACAGATAACGGTAATAATATTACCTATAATGGTGATATTGGGACTACGGTCTCATGGACGGTTTAAGATGTATGCTTTGCTTTATATATTGCCTGACTAGCAATACGAGGACTTACTTCTGATATTATACTTGTGTTCTTATTTCAATGATTGTTTTATATAACGGTTTTATTAAACTCTATGAATTCACTCAGCATTCGCTGATATGATTTTTGCATGTTTTTATCTCAAGTGCTTGAAGGTAATCTGGATGGAGATCGACTCTGATGGCCCACATAATAATAAAATTATTCATTCGATCTATGTTTTGTAAACTTAATGACCTGTGTAAACTGGGACCTGTTGTACACTTAAAACGTTTATTTCGAATGAATGTATGTTAAACCTTGTACAACCATTTTTATGTGTTGTCTATGATTGGAGTTATTGTGCTATCCCATAACACTCTAAAGACTCTTCTGTTGTACCGATACGAAATTTGAGAGTGTTATAGTTTGGTACCAGAGCTCTTGTTATAGAGAATGAAAGATTTTTAAAAATCAAGGTTTTGAACAAAACTTTTCAAAATCTTTTAACTATAAACATTTTGAGAAAATATTTGAAAAATCTTTTGACTATAACGGTGCCAAAGATCTCCGAAGTTACCAACAAGCCTTATTGAGAAGATATATGTTTTGATATATATAATTTAATTTATATATATGTATATATCGTGGTTTTAGTATGTAACTGTTTGATAATTATTTTTATGCTAATACGAGATATATATAAATGCAGATTGTCATGGCTGACCCTAATATTCCTGTAGAGAACCATGCTATTCCCGAACCTAATGTAGATAATAAACCTTATTTATACTTAGAGGATTATGATGTAAATGAGGATATATATGATGATGAGGAGGAACCATTTGAGGATCCCAAGCCCGAGATAGGACTAGGAGATCAGATTGCCCCTCAGGTTGATGTTGTAGAGAATGAGAATGATAATGTTGGTATTGAGAATGATGATGAGATTGGGATAGATAATGTAGATAATGAGGATGACGATGAGGATGTCGAGGAGGAGATAGGTATAGATGATGAGGTTGATGATGATGATGAGGTTGAGCTTATTTTCCCTTATGATGTAGCGAGGGTGAGCCCATACCCCCTCCAGTTTATTGGTCTGATTCTGAGATTGAGCTACCTAGAGATGAATTGTCTAAATCGTCTGAATCTGATTCTGAATAAGAGGATGATGAGGATGATGATGCACCTGATGGTACTGATGGTATTGCTACTCGTAGACATATGATAAGAGAGTCATCTAGGGTTCGAGAGGCTACTCACATTGATGGTCTTGCACCTTGGGCCTTGAGACGTGATTTAGATGCTTCCCGTGCTCAAGGTAGTATGACAGAGGTTGGATTAGGTGTTGTTCAGACTCATGTTGCTTATTTGGAGTCGAAGACTAAGGTTGGCGAGAAAGAGCGGGAATTGCTTAACTTGGATTTGACTGATGTAGACCGTGGTTTGAATGAAGCTTTTAGGAGGTTATCTGTGTTAGAAAGTGGTGAGTTTGCTGCAATAAAGAAAAAGGTGAATACTGTGGAGATTTAGTTGAGTGTAGCTCGTGCGATAAGTGAGAAGGCTGAAAAAGAGTTGAATATATTTGTGGGTTGGAATAGTAGGTTTTATACTGAGATGGTTGAAAGAGGAGTGATTCGTAAGCGCCCAGCTGAAGATGTGCCTTGTGATCGTCCGACGAAGATACCGAAGACGATGGATGATGGACCATCTGGCGGTTCTCAGTAGACCACTCTATCTTTAGTAGTGACCTTTGTATCTTTTGTACCTTTTGTAACTTTGACTGAACCGACTTATTAGTTAGTAGATCTGGCACGAATTATGGGCATGTATAGTGCTAGAAACTTTGATATGGGATGTAAATCATGACAATGCGATGTATAGTGCTAATAAGGTGAGGGGTCTTATTACTGATGGTATTTGGCAGTGGCCGCAGGATTGGTATGCTAGATTTCCGAACATTGTCTCTATCCCTGTCCCTGTTATTAATGATGCTCAGGATGATGTTTTGATGTGGCGATATATAAATAGGGTTCTACATCCTTTTTCAGTTTCTTTAGCTTGGGACTCCATTCGGGATAGGGCTTTGATGGTTGATTGGTATCATGCTGTTTGGTTTGCTCATTGTATTCCTCGTCACTCTATCCACTTGTGGTTAGTGGTTAGAAGAAAATTGAAGACACAAGATCGGCTTAGGCAATGGGATGTTGGCCCTTTGGTGGATCTAAGCCTTCTGCGATGTCCGTTATGTAAATTGGTGCCGGATTCTCATGACCATCTTTTCTTTGAATGTTCTTATTCTATGCAGGTTTAGTCTAAGGTTCGGGGCCTATGTGATATGGATAGCATCCCCCCTCGGATTGATGATATTTTAGCATATGTTATTCCAATTTCTAAGGGAAGTCTTGTCCTAGCGTCCTTGCCCGTCTTGTGCTGGCTGCTACTGCGTACTTTATATGGATGGAACGTAATTCAAGACTTTTCAAGAAAAAACTGTTGGCCGTTGATCAGATTGTTCAGATTATTTGTGATACTATTCGGTTGAAGTTGATTTCATTTCGTTTTAAAAAGTTATCTGTAGGGTGCCGAGCTCTAGAGTTCTTCATGATGGGAGTGCCGGGTGAGGGTTGTACTCTTTTTTCCTTGTCCAAGGTTTTTCCCATTAGGTTTTCTTTGGCAAGGTTTTTTAAGGAGGCAGGCTCATTTGGAAATCATTTGCTCCTTTCGTGCTGTTGGTGGAAGTTGAAGACATTGTGTGACTTCATGTTTGCATCTTGGTTTCTTTCTAGTTTACTTGCATTATAGTTCTAGATTAGATTGTGTTTATGCCATGACATAATCACGTGTTAACATGCCGCCTGTAGCATGCGGTTAATGTGGTATCTTAGCCACATTCCTTTGTACTTCAACGCTTTTTTGGTTAATATATTTACCGGGGAAACCCTTTACCAAAAAAAATCAAGACAATGCGTTTGTTTCTAATCCAATGAAATATGTATCTTGTCTTGAATTCCATATTGTGCCTTATTTGTATTTTGATTATGAATTCAATCCATCTTATATGAATCCCTTGTTGGGTGAATGCTTAATACTTTGAAATTGTGAAATTATAGAACCATGCCGTCCAAGAAAGCTGTGACTGAGGATGATGTACGTAGGATTATTGCGGAGCAATTTACCGCATCTATGACTGAATTTATGGCAAATGCTATAAATGGAGCTGGCAGTAGTGGAGCTGGCGGTAGTGGAGTTGGAGGTAGTGGAGCTGGCGGTAGTGGAATTGGTGGTACTAATGTGAATGTGAATACTAATAATGTGAATGCTAATGTTGGAGGAAATATAGGAGGACTTGGACCTAATGCACCTAAAATCGGTGGTTGTACTTATGTGACGTTCATGAAGTGTGAACCTCTACCTTTTAATGGAACTGAAGGTGCTGTAGGATTAAGCCAGTGGATTGAGAAGATTGAGTCGGTGTTTCGGATTAGTAAGTGTAAGGAGGAAGATAAGGTGACTTTTGCTATGGCTACTCTTAAAGGTCGTGCGTTGACTTGGTGGAATGGGAGAATTTCTTTCATGGGTATTGATGCTGCTAATGCTACTCCTTGGGCTGAAATTAAGAAGTGGATGACTTTAGAGTTTTGTCCCCGTAGTGTGATCATTAGGTTAGAACAAGAGTTGATTCATCTTAGAATGAAAGGTGTGGACATTGATAGTTACACAAACCGATTCCATGAGTTGGCCTTGTTGTGTCCTCGATTGGTGGAACCCGAAGAGATCCGAATTGAGCAATATATTAAAGGGTTGACCAAGAACATCCGAGGGGACGTGACATCATCAAAACTATTGACCATTGATGATGTTGTTCGAATGGCTTACCAACTCATTGGACAAATAATTCAGGATAAGGAGGATGAAGCACGTACTGGTGAGAAAGAAAGGGTGATGGCGATCGTGGATATAGAGGTGATAATAGGAAGAATTTCAATCGCCGTCAAAACCAAAGAAAGGGGAATGCAAATGCTCTTACCAACAACACACCGCGCAATGATGAAAAGTGTCCTAAGTGTGGTAATAAGAGGCATGTTGGCGACTACTGGAAGTGCCGAAATTGCGGAAAGCTTGGACACAAAGTTGAAAGGTGTAAGAAGGGAATCATTTGCTTTAACTATAATGAAGAAGGTCATAAGAAATTGGATTGCCCTAAGTTGAAAGCGATTGTACCTGGAAGAAACCCCCAGGGTGGTGCTTATCAACTTGGAACAGTCGAGGTTAAGAAAGAGGATCTGAATGTCGTTACTGGTACATTTTTACTCAACAATCATTATGTTGTTGCTTTATTTGATTCGGGTGCTGATAGGAGCTTTGTATGCACTAAATTTAGTGCCCTTATAGACATTAAACCTGTTGAGATAAATACCAGTTACGAAGTGGAATTGGCTGATGGTAAATTAGTGAAAACTAATAAGCTATTAGAAGGATGCTCTCTAAATCTCTTAAACTATTCCTTTCCGATTGATTTGATGTTGATAGAACTAGGTAGTTTTGATATTATTATTGGTATGGATTGGTTATCGTTGAATAATGCTACTATTTTATGTGGAGAAAAGAAGGTGAAGATTCCTCTTAGGAATAGGACGTTAGTAATGATGGTAATCGAGGTGAATCCCGTTTGAAAATCGTTTCATGTATTAAAGTCCAAAAGTACATCAGGAACGGTTGCGAGTTATTCTTAGCTCAAGTGATCGGGAATGAGTCTAAGGAGAAATGATTGGAAGATGTACCTATTATCTTTGAATTTCCTGAGGTATTTCCTAAAGATTTACCTGGACTTCCGTCGATAAGGCAAGTTGAGTTTCGAATTGATTTAATTTCTGGTGCTGCACCGGTGGCACGTGCTCCTTACCGATTAGCACCTTCTGAATTACAGGAATTATCTGAACAACATAAGGAGTTGTCTGATAAAGGTTTTATTCGACCGAGCTCGTCCCCTTGGGGAGCTCCAGTCTTGTTCGTTAAGAAGAAGGATGGATCTTTCCGTATGTGCATTTATTATAGGGAACTGAATAACTTGACGATTAAAAATCGATATCCTTTACCAAGGATTGATGATTTCTTTGATCAACTACAAGGATCGTATGTATTCTAAGATAGATTTGCGGTCCGGATATCACCAACTTCGCGTCCGTAAAAAAGATATTCCTATAACTGCATTTAGAACTCGTTATGGACACTATGAATTTCAAGTAATGCCATTTGGGTCAACTAACGCACCTGCGGTCTTCATGGATCTAATGAACCGAGTGTGCAAGCCCTACTTGGACAAATTTGTGATTGTGTTTATTGACGACATTCTAATCTATTCTAAGAATAAAGAGGAACATGGAGAACATTTAAGGATTATCTTGAGTTTGTTAAAGGATGAAAAGTTGTATGCTAAGTTTTCGAAATGTGATTTTTGGTTAGATTCTCTGCAATTTCTTGGTCATGTGATTTACAAAGATGGGATTCATGTTGATCCCGCAAAGGTTGAAGCCATTAAGAAGTGGTCTGCACCGACAACGCCCACGGAGGTGCGACAATTTTTAGGATTGGCTGGCTATTATAGACGATTCATTAAAGAATTTTCTTTAATAGCTAAACCCTTAACTAAGCTTACTCAGAAGAATAAACCTTTCGTATGGGGAAGTGAAGAAGATGGAGCATTTCAGATATTGAAGCAAAAATTATGTAGTACGCCAATTCTATCATTACCCGACGGAAGTGAAGATTTTGTAGTGTATTGTGATGCATCTCTTAGAGGTTATGGAGCTATTTTGATGCAGCGAGAAAAAGTAATAGCTTATGCTTCTAGGCAATTAAGGAAGAATGAAGAGAATTATACTACTCATGATCTTGAGTTAGGAGCTGTAGTCTTTGCTCTTAGGTTGTGGAGACATTACTTGTGCAAGAGTCAAAGCTAAACATCAAAAGCCATCAGGACTACTTCAACAACCAAAGATTCCTGAATGAAAGTGGGAGCGAATTACGATGGAGTTTATCACCAAGCTTCCTAGAACATCATCTGGAAATAACTCGATTTGGGTCATTGTCGACAGACTGGCCAAATTAGCACACTTCATTCTGGTTAAAGAGCAAGCTGACTCGTATTTATCTTGAGAATGTTGTATGCAAGCATGGAGTGCCTGTATCGATCATTTCAGATCGAGATCCTAGATTCGCATCGAATCTTTGGAAATCTCGCCGAAGATCTTTGGGAACGAATCTCGACATGAGCACTGCTTATCACCCCCAGACTGATGGGCAGAGTGAAAGAACGATACAAACACTGGAAGATATGTTGAGAGCTTGTGTGATAGATTTTGGTAAGAATTGGGATAAACATTTGCCTTTAGCAGAGTTTTCGTATAACAATAGTTATCATGCTAGTATTAAGGCTGCACCGTTTGAAGCTTTGTATGGTAGGAAGTGTAGATCTCCTGTATGTTGGAGTGAAGTTGGGGATACCCAGCTCACGGGACCGGAATTGATCCGGGAGACTACGGAGATGATAGTTCAGATTAAGAATAGGCTGTTTACTACCCGTAGTAGACAGAAAAGTTACACGGATGTGCGGGGGAAAACCGATAGAGTTTAAAGTGGGTGACCGAGTAATGTTGAAAGTATCGCCATGGAAAGGCGTCATAAGATTTGGAAAGCGAGGGAAATTGAATCCCCGCTATATTGGACCCTTTAAGATTTTATCTAGAGTAGGTCCGGTGGCTTACAAACTAGAGTTACCCCAAGAACTTCATGGTGTTCACAACACATTCCATGTATCTAATCTGAAGAAATGTTTAGCAGTGAGTGATGAGAAAATTTCGTTGGATAAGGTCTGAATTGATGAGAAGTTGCATTTTATCGAAGAACCCGTGGAGGTTATGGATCGTGAGGTAAAGAAACTGAAAAAAAGTCGGATACCTATCGTCAAGATCCGATGGAATTCAAAGCATGGCCCGAAATTTACTTGGGAACGAGAGGATGAAATATGGAAGAAATATCCACACCTCTTTGATTTCAATAAGAAATGGACATCAAAATGAAATGGATTACGAGGACGTTGATCCCTTTTAGGAGGAAAAGCTGTGACAATCTAACATTTTCAGGTAGTAAATTATTTTCTCGTATATTATTTTGAAACTTATTTTTGTGTTGGTTGATGAACTCACAATTTACGGATTTAAACTTGGGCTTACGTGCATAATTTAACGTCCTTTACGACTAAACCGGAAACCTTAGGATTACGTATTTACGTTTTTGAACTCCGTTTTTTATGAGACAATTTTTATTAGATTCGTTTTGTGCAGTTGATTCATAATTTATAAAAACGTTTTTTGTAAAACGACCCGAGGGCACGCAAATCGAGGAAACTAGAATCGAGGAGTACCCGTAAATAATTGGGGATGAGACAAAACAAGTTTTGCCCCACTCCCAATATGGGACGGCTAAACATAAGCCAACAACACCCTTAGGTGTCAAGCTTACAAAGTAAGCTAAGACACATGTCTTGCTTACTTTGCAAACTAGCTAAACATCAAAACCACTCACACCTCAAACCATTTCATTCATTCAACACATGAGAAACCACCAAAAATCCTCTCTTTCTCCCTACCCTTGTCGTCCCAACTCAACAACAAACACCCCCATTTGATCAATTTTAACCACAATATCTTATGTTATTCACACATATGATGGAAACCTCTTGAAGCTTTATTGTTTGATGGTGATTTTAAAATCCAAGGAGGAGATTTGATTGTGTCCTAGGGCTGATTTTCCACAAGAAGTTCTTGGTGATTGGTGATCTTGAATTTAGTTTTGGTGTAACCTAAGTGTTCTCATCCAAAGTCAAGTTATAATCTTGGTTGGTAAACAAGATCATCCTTCTCATTTTCATTGTTATTTTTGTAAATGTAAAATGTATTTTCTTTCCTAATGTATATGTATATGATGATATATGATGATAAAAATATTGTGTTGGGATCATGTGTTGATAAACTTGGATAAAAAGATTGAAAACTACATGTAAAAGTGGAAAAATCTTGCTTAAATTAGTATGCTGTATAAAAACAGTAAAGAACCTTATGTTAAACTATTTAAATGGCTTGAATGAATTAATATACAGTAAGTTATAATACTTGTACACATGTGAGAGTTGGCCATACAATGGAATCTTTATAATGATTGAGAAATGATCAAAACAATATTGAAGTAAAAATCTGAGTAGTCTGTGTTGGACGGACTGTTAGGGACATTTAGAGTTAGATTGAGCAGTAGCTAAAACTAAGTTAATAGTAGCACATAATATGTAGTTTCTGTCAGCCAAAAATGAGCTTCTATCTCCTTGTAGAACTCAAGATATGGTAAAAATGGTGAAAGTGAAAATAATAATCAGATTTGTGAAATAAAAGTATATAGTATAATATTAGCACTCAAGTAAATATAATATAAAATGTAAACTTAAAACCTACTAACTTATATATTACATATAAATAAGTATGTACATTAATAAATAAATGAGACATTTTATAAAAATGGCAATTTGATAAGTTTTATAAGTTATAAAACTATATACATAAGTTTTACGTCTTTTCGGCTAAAACCGTAAAATTAACGTTTTCGTCAATTAAAACTTAGACGGTCGGACCCGTCTAATGTAATATTTTTATAACTCATATACTGATGTATAAGTACATATTACAAGTAAAAACCGATAAAACCCGAGCTTTATAACATATGGACATTAACGGGCCAAATTAGCCTTATTGGACTATTAACCCAACTAATTTGGCTAAACACTAATGGACTTACTTATTGGGCTTAACCCACTTGGGCCCAACATGTAAGCATAAGGCTAATGTTAGAAGTGTAAAATGGACTAATATAAGGTAATGGACTTATAATGGGCTTATTTGGCCTTAACATGTAAAGAAGATAAACTAGTAAAACTAGTATAAAAAATGTAGCATTGCAGCTACATTCCATTGTACTTCAGCGCTTTTGGGAATATATTTTACCGAGGTTTGTTTTCCCTTTACCCAAAAATATTGGAAGAAGTTATTAACGTAATCCAAAGGTTGATGAACAAGGTAATTAAGCACAATCCTGTGCAAAAATTAGAATAACCTTAAGTGTAAATTTAGAAATGAAAGAACGTCCATAAATTCTAGTAAACCAGAAACTAGCATAGCTTGGGATTATGAATCCAACTTACGGTGAATATGATGGAAATTTTCTTCTATGTAAGAAATGCACCCTGCATCACAAAGGACTTTGCACCATCTGGTGTTGGATTTTCAACATAGTAGGTCATTGGACTAGTAATTTTAAGGGCAAGTGGCCTTATAAGCTATACGTTTGGAAGAAATGTCATGTATCTTATATACATGTTGTAAGGAATAAAATATCGCCTTCTATTTAAGCAGCATTCGTCTCTAGGAAATCATATTCTTAGATTTTATATACAGGACGTCTTACCTACCCAGAGGTAAGAGGAAATCTAGGGGTATAATAAATATGTCAAATGCTAGAATAATCGTCTATATTCGTGTTATGTTAGAAATTTCTAAGTCGATGATTTACATTCTGTTTATTTTATTGAATTAGGATGCTTCTTCAGTCAAATGAATAATTTTAAATCACCAAATTTATGATTTCTTTCTTGCATAAAGTTGGACGCATCTTCATGTTAGTAATAATTTATAATCGGACTTAAAGATATTTGTTAGCCTCAAAATATTGAGTCAAACAAGAATGCTCGGTCATATGTTTATTATGTGTCGTATTTTAGAACGTTGTAATAGGTAGTATGTTAGTCGTGTATAACGGGCTTAACTTTAAGCTAAGGTTCATTGATAAGTAACCAAAGCCCAAAAGGAAAGCTCGGCCCATGATCATATAGCCCATTAAGCTACATGTAAGCAAAGGCTATATAAACCCTTCCTAACATGTTAGGAAGGGTGTTGGTTCATTTGTATTCTCACTTCTCAATATAATATTTCACAAGTTCCAACCATTTTCTCTCTACTTTATCTCACTACTTTCTCTCTCTAGAATTCATCTTCTTCTCCTATTTTCTTTCTTAAATTCGTGATTATATCATCATATATTAGGGACAACAATTGGTATCAATCGCCATGGGGTAATTTTGTGATTGGTTGTTTTGTTTTCACTTGATTTATTTGATTTGATCCTTATTTCTTCCACGAATTCAAGATTTTTTTTGTGTTTGTTTGTGATTTCAAGTTGTATACCTTCTTCATTAGTGTTGTAGTGATTTTTGGTATCTTGGTTTTGGTTAAAAACACAAACTTTCTTGGATCAAACGTTCAAAAATTCTTGGTTTTCATCATTCCAAAATTCTAGCAAAAGTATCACCATCGGAAAGTACAAAGAGAGTGAGGCCAGATCGCAATAACCACTAGGTTCTACTTTGCGATCTAAAGATTTCGATACCTTATTCCGACGTGACATTCCGATCGTACATTGCGATCTGGATTCCGACGGTTTCAAGGGACTTTTGAGTCGTTACTCTGCCAAATTTGTTTTAGACACATTCCGATCTGAACATTCCGATCTGAACATATTCCGATCTGAACATTCCGATCTAAGGATTCGACAGGTATACATTGCGATCTAAGCATTCAGACAGAAGGACATTCCGATCTAAACATTCCGACCAGTGCATTCCGATCTAAGCATTCCGACAGCCAACATTCCGATGGACATTCCGATGACACATTCCGATGGACATTTCGATGACATGTTTAGCTAAATTTTGTTTGAGTATTTTTTAGACTTAGCCACCATCCAGACTAGTTTCGGAATATCGTTTACACGAAGATCAAAAAAAAAAAGAGTTAAAATTTTTCCGTCAAGTAAATTCAAATTTTTTCCATACTAGTTTTAGGACATTTCTAGCTCAATTTCAAAATTTGGTGATACAAAATTTTTTGGTCTACCGTTTTGTCGGACTGAGGAATTTAATGTTGGACTGAGAAAAAAAATAGCATTTTTCGGAATTTCAACAACAACTCAATCACATCATATCTACTTAAGATCCATATTCACTTCATCATTTCAGAGAATATTGAGATGGATTCTACTGCCGAATATCGTGTCACAAACAACAATATCATGGTGGCGGGTAATAAAGAGAGACCACCAATGCTTGTGTCTGGTCGGTATGCTCAATGGCAATCTCATTTCTTACGATATCTTGATACAAGACCCAATGGTGATGCCTTGAGGAAATGTATTACTCATGGACCATATGTATTCAAGAAAATCTCAATTCCTCCAAGAGCAGCCACAGATACTACTGATCCAATACCTGCAAGTGAACGTGATGGAACAAGAGCCGATCTCACACCTGAAAATTGTGCTTGGCATGATGCGGAGAAGGAAGCCATCTATATGGTTTTAAGTGGGATTGGAGATGATATTTACTCCACGATTGATGCATGCCCGACAGCACATGAAATGTAGACTGCAATTGAACGCTTGCAACAAGGAGAATCACTCAACAAACAAGATGTCAAAACAAACTTGTTTTGGAATTTTGGCAAGTTTACTTCAAGGGATGGAGAATCAATTGATCCATACTACTCCAGGTTCTATAAAATGATGAATGACATGACAAGAAATAATCTGCAAGTCTCCACCATGTAAGTCAATGTTCAATTTCTTCAACAACTTCAACCAGAGTGGACACGGTTCGTCACTTTAGTGAAACAACAAGAAAAGTAAGACGATGTCTCATATCATCGACTCTTTGATATCTTGAAGCAATTTCAGAATGAAGCAAATGAGATTCGAGCTGAACGTGTTGCCAAGACGGCTAATCCACTTGCTTTAGTGACTACCACACAACATGTTCAAGATCATCACCCTCGTGCTCCTAAGCCATACTCCACTACATCATCTTCACCACGATATTCCACATCATCTAAGTCTTCATCATCCACAAAATCTAGAGGTAAAGTGCCAAGAGCACCATCACCACCATCTGAGTCATCATCTGAAGAAGATAGTAATGAAGACCAAGCTCAAAAGAACCGAGAGATGAAACAACAAATTGCTTTCATAATGAAGACTTACAAGAAAATCTACAAACCCACCAACAACAATCTTCGTACTTCATCTAACACAAAGAACCGATATGTTGAGAGTCCTCCAAGGTATGACACACGTCGACGTGGTGAAAGTCCTTCTAGGTATGATCGACATAATCCAACGCATGTTGAGGGTTCTGCAAGGTATGATCGTCAAACTGCCAAGTATGATACTCAGAGGATTGCTGCTGCTACTGGGAATAGGGACACTGTTGGAAGTCAAGTGGTTCAGCAGAGTGGGATTCAGTGTTTTAATTGCCAAGGTTATGGGCATATGGCAAAGGAATGCAGGAAGCTGAAAAGGGTTAGAGACTCCAGCTATCACAAGGAAAAGATGCTGCTATGCAAGAAAATGGAAGCATGGGTTAAATTGTCAGGTGAGGAAGGAGCAATGCTTGATGATACTGATGATGAAGATTCTGATCAAGAGCTCGATGCACATTACTCGTACATGGCAAAGGTTGAAGAAGTTCTCAAAGTCACTGAAGATGACAATGGCCCTATCTTTGACACTGAGCCAATCGATAAGGTACACACTACTGATGAATATAATGTGTTTGGTGATATTCATGAGCATAGTGATCTACCCAATGCCATTAATGACACGTGTATGATGGAAACGGTTGCTAGCAATACCACACCCGATTCATCAGACATGTGCAATAATGAGTCTGAGGATGATCAACATGCAAATGAATATGATGAAGAGGAACGTATTGCGCTTGCTAATTTAATTGCTACTTTACAAAAAGATGTCACTGAAAATAAAAAGAGTCAAAAGCAATTAAAGAAGGCAAACACTACGCTCACTCAAAGTTTTGAAGAATGCAAAGCTGCTCTTATCAAATCTACTGAGATGACTGAAAGCTATAGAGATGAGCTCCTTCAGAAAACCAAAGAGCTTGAGGGGTACAAGGGAAGTGCGTTAAAAAGTCAAAAGGACGATTTTGAAAACAAATATAATATCACTCTTGAGTTGTTAGCCAAAGAGAAGCGTCAATATAATGTTTTCTTAATGGATGAACGTCAAAAAAGCGTACCTTGCCTATACCAAAGTTAATGAACTTGAACAAAAGCTCTCTATGACCACTACCGATTCTGCTAATATTCTTGAGGATAAGAAACAAGAGGTAGATGCGTTAATACAAGACTTCAAAAGTAGATACGATAAAAAAACTAAAAAAGTAACAAAATTAGAAGAACAAGTCGAATTTTTGAAGAAAGTTGTTTATAAAACGCATGATTCTATTCAATCCGTAAGAATGCTAGCACCTCCATCGATGTTTAAGGGTCAAGCTATCTTTGCAAGTCCTGAGTACCTTGCCAAAGCTCAAGCTACGAACCCGTGTCTTTATCTTGATGAGACTGAAAGGACCGATCTTGATTGCATGCCTGTTAGTGTCGATAGTGAAGAGACTGCCCTTTGGGATGATGATAGTCAACCTCTTGTTAATAAGGAGTTTGTAAAACCATATAATTATGCTTATGAGAATAGTCTCTATGGTCTTTTCAACAAACAAACTCAGAAAACTCGTGAGGAAGTGTTTCTAGAATGCAAACAAAAGAGAATTCAATGGAAGAAAGCATTTGCCCCTAAGAAATCTAATGTTTACAAATACATAAACTACCTCCCTCTAGATGAATCTAAAAGCAAGAGTAGGAAAACATTAGGTATTCTTAAACACCACATAGATAATGTTAAATCTATTGTTGAAAGAGATTGGGCAAAACGTGAAAATGCTGAATAGACACGCCCGATTCCTCAAGATATTACCTTGCTTGTGAAAGAACTCTTAATTCCAAACACGACGTTGATTAAAGAAACTGTTCTTCAACTTGAGGAGTTCATTCGGACTGAAATGTATGATGATTTAAAATATGTTGAATCTCTTGAGAAACACATTGATGATCTTCAAATGGAGAAGTCTGATTTCTCATATGAATATGATTTACTCTTGCAAGAATGCGTTTCTAAAGATGTTATGTGTGCTTATTTTACATCTTGTGCTGATATTGATGAATATTCTGAAGTTGCATGCCAATATCTTGATAAGATCAAAGAATGTGAACGTCCTGAAATTGAGCTTTCGAAACGTAAAGAAAATGTTGACAAAAAGGCTTTTGAGTTACTTCAACACAAAACTGATTTCCTTCAAAAACATTTTCATTCACTTGAACTTGCTTTGCAAAAAGACGTTGGTAGTTTTCCAAATGATAATAAATTGCAAGAAAAACTTTCCCAAACATTTCGAGAAATGAATGAACAAAATTTGGAAATTAAAGGGTTGAAAGCTCAATTACAAGACAGGGACAGAGCGATAGCAGAGTTGCAGAAACTCGTTGCTAAAATGGGTGGGAAAATCGTGGAACCTAGCATTAAGAAACCTGTTGTTAGACAACCCAATGCCTCTAAAGTAAATAGATCCTCTATCTTGGGAAAACCATCTGCTTTATCAAATTCCTCTTTTGCAAAACCTGTGTTTGCCCCCAAGATGGATGGAAAGGAAAGGTTACCACAGAATCAACCCATAAGGAATCCTATAGCACCAAGCGTTAAGCACAATAATGTGATTAAACCAGGGATGTATAGAATGTCCACTAAGCCCACAAACAAAGATACTCACTCGCCTCAGACTTCTAGAAACACTAATATTCGTGTGTCTTCTACTACAGGAATAGTCTCCACTACTAGTGTTAGCCGGCCTCAAATTAAGAGCACTCAAGTGAATGATAAGGTTTGGAAACACAAGAATCACGGGAAGATGAAGCAAGTAGAAGAATACCCTAGGAATTTGAATGTTTTTAAGAATAAAAAGTCTGTTATCGCACGTAATGACGATTTGAATGCTGTGAATGATTTGAATGCTATGAATGTGAAATTTGTTTGTGTCAAATGTGGAAAGTGTGCTAATGCTAATCATTCAATGTGTGCTATGAAACCTGTGAAAGGCATAGATACTAGAACTAAGAAGCAAGTTGCGATGCCTATTAGTGCTAGTAAACCCAAACGCAAAGTGAACCATTCTGGTGCAACCCCCACTAAGAAAAGTAATGCATTAGACTCCACCACTAAGAACCCTAGAAGCAAAATTAAGGACTTATATGAGTCTGCTAGCAAGTTTTGGAAATGGTGGTTTGCTAATCAATGTCCTCCAGGATATAAATGGATGCCGAAAGCTAGGACAGGAAATGTGAAAACGAGTGTTAGTTTGCCTTTAAATGTTGATAAGGACACTAATGATTCTACTCTCACAACTACTATGGTATCTAATTTAGCAAATGCTCCATCGTGTTCTAACTCTTCTGCAGGTGATACAAATAATTCTCTTCATACTGGACTCCGGATGCACGAAGCACATGACGGGGAATCTCAAGCTTCTAATTAATTTTGTGGAGAGGTTCCTGGGTACGGTCCGATTAGGAAATGATCAATTTGCACCGATCCTAGGATATGGAGATTTGGTTCAGGGGAATATTACGATCAAAAGGGTATACTACGTCGAAGGGCTCAATCACAATCTTTTCTCGGTTGGTCAATTCTGTGATGCGGATTTGGAGGTCTCTTTCAGAAAGAAGGCATGTTTTGTTCGTGATTATGATGGGAATGACTTACTTACCGGTACACGGGGTACTGATCTTTACACAATTTCACTCCAACACACAACTTCATCAACTCCAATTTGCTTCATGGTTAAAGCTTCAACGACTCAGGCATGGTTATGGCATCAACGTCTTTCTCATCTCAACTTTGATACCATCAACCTGCTTTCCAAGAAAGATATTGTAAGAGGCCTTCCAAGTTTGAAATTCATCAAAGATCATCTATGTTCTTCTTGTGAGCTTTGTAAAGCTAAACGAAGTAGCTTTACAACAAAGACTACACCAAGCTCAAAAGGACGGTTAGATCTTCTTCATATGGATATGTGTGGTCCCATGCGTGTTCAGAGTATCAATGGAAAGAAATATATTCTGGTCATTGTCGATGATTACTCAAGGTACACATGGACTCACTTCTTGAGGTCCAAGGATGAAACACCGGATGTTCTCATCAGCTTCCTTAAATTGATACAACGTGGTCTTCAAGCTCAAGTTAAAGTGGTTCGTACTGACAGAGGTACAGAATTTTTGAATTCAAATCTGAGAAAGTATTTTGAAGCCGAAGGGATTGAACATGAAACATCTATTGCTCGAACACCCGAACAAAACGGCGTTGTTGAAAGACGAAACCGTACTTTAGTTGAGGCTGCTCGAACATTATTATCCGCTTCAAAACTTCCACTGTACTTTTGGGCCGAAGCCGTGTCAACCGCATGCTACACACAAAACCGTTCCTTAATTATCCCAAGACACGAAAAGACACCATATCACATAATTCATGATCGAAAACCTTCACTCAAACACCTTCATGTTTTTGGATGTACTTGTTACATCATTCGAGATGGTGAAAATTTGGATAAAATGAAAGAGAAAGGTGATCATGCATTTTAGTGGGATATGCAACTCAGTCTAAGGGATACAGAGTATACAACAAGAGAACAAAATTGATAGTCGAGACTATTCATATCAGATTTGATGAATTACAAGAAATGGCACTTGAACAAAACAGTTTAAGTCCCGATCCACAACGACAAAAGACTTCCGTTCACAACCGCACGGAACTCGGAACTCAAGACCACAACAATGAACCGTCAAGTTCAACGATGGTTCCTGAACATGTTCCTAGAGTAGATATGACAGTGGACACGACACTTGAAGAGTTGGAAATGTTATATGGACCAATGTATGATGAATATTTTACGGGGGAGAAACAAGTTGTATCGAAGTCTTCCGCTGACACTCATGATAAGACTGATGATACCGATCATCGTCAACAATCGGATACAACTTCATCTACGTCAACACGGGTTGCTGCAGATTTACCTCCTCAGAATATAACTTCAACCATCGATCCTACAACATCCACAACTACTGTCATTGCTCCAGAGAACACAAATCAAGCAGACAATGCATTATCTGACAAAGACGGATTCATCAACCCATTCGGTACACCGGTACACGAAACTGGAGAGTCTTCTACTCGCCATGTTGATCCGTCAAATATGCATACTTTCTATCAACGACATCCTTCAACACATCATTGGACCCGAGATCATCCTTTGGTTCATGTCATTGGAAACCCTTCACAGCCCGTTCGCACAAGACGACAGCTTAACACCGATGCCGGTGTTTGTATGTTCGCACTCGCCGTGAGTTCAGCTGGACCAAAAAACATCAAAGAAGCATTAGCTGATCATGCTTGGATTGAATCGATGACGGATGAACTTCAACAATTTGAAAGACTTAAAGTCTGGGAACATGTTGACAGACCATACGATGTAACACCATTAAATCTTCGATGGATCTGGAAAAACAAGATGGATGAAGAGAACACGATCATCAAGAATAAATCTAGACTAGTGGCTAAAGGGTATGGACAGAAAGAGGGTATTGATTTTGAAGAATCATTTGCACCAGTAGCTCGAATGGAAGCGGTCAGGATCTTCCTTGCTTATGTTGCACATAAGGGATTCATCGTTTATCAAATGGACGTAAAGACGACGTTTCTTAACGGTCCTTTGAAGGAAGAAGTTTATGTCACGCAGCGGAAGGATTCGTCAATCCTCATTATCCTGACAAGGTGTATCGTCTCCACAAAGCAGTTTATGGACTCAAGCAAGCTCCAAGGGCGTGGTACGACGAGCTCTCGAAATTTCTGGTCTCCAAAGGTTTCTCAAAAGGTTCCATTGATTTAACTGTGTTCACTTATAAATATGGGGATGACATTTTGCTTGTGCAAATTTCTGTTGATGACATTATTTTCGGGTCTACAAACCCAAAACTTTCAAAATGATTTGAAAAAGTAATGCACAACAGATTTGAAATGTCTATGATGGGCAAACTAAAATTCTTTCTAGGAATTCAAGTTCACCAATCCCCAAGTGGTATCTTTATTAACCAAGCTAAGTATTGTCAAGAGATAATCACAAAGCATGGTATGACATCATGTGACCCCGTTGGGACACCATTATCAACCACATCCCTAGATGCTGACTTGGAGGGATTACCCATAGATCAAACGAGGTATCGTTCCATGATCGGGTCCCTCATGTACTTGACAGCAAGCAGACCTGATATTCATTATGCTACATGTTATTGTGTACGATATCAAGCACGACCCACTGAAAAGCACCTCAAGGAGGTTAAACGGATCTTTCGGTACCTTAAGAATACCATTCACATGGGACTCTGGTATCCGAGGGAAACCGGTTTCTTTCTAACGGCCTATTCAGATTCTGATCATGCAGGGTGTCTTGATACACGTAAAAGCACCTCTGGTGGTGCACAATTTCTAGGTCAAGATAAGCTTGTGGGGTGGTCCTCCAAGAAGCAGGATTGCTCGTCACTTTCATCAGCCGAAGCGGAGTATGTGTCTCTATCTGCGTGTTGTGCTCAAGTTCTTTGGATGAGAACACAACTCACGGATTATGGCTTCCACTCTGATAAAGTACCTATGTACTGTGACTCAAAGTCGGCCATAGCCATCTCCTGCAATCCGGTACAACATTCCCGCACAAAGCACATTGATGTCAGATATCACTTCATTAAGGAACAAGTTGAAAAGGGTATTGTTGAATTATACTTTGTTGGAACTGATTACCAATTAGCTGAATTGTTTACAAAAGCTCTTTCGAAAGAGAGGTTTGCGTATCTAGTTAGGCAAATTGGTATGAGATGTTTGACTCCAGCAGAATTGGAGGTTCTGGCAAAGAAGCCTGCTTGATTCACCTATCAAACATCTACTTGTAAATATTAATGAAAAAGAAAAATACAAAATTAAAAAATCTTTGATAATCCAAAAAATATTCTTCTCGACATGTCTTTCAGTATCGATAATATGGACGTACCTAGAAATGTCGCTCAATAAAGACACGGGTGTGTACATAAAGCTCGAATGAAAGTTGTAAATATTTTTCAAAACATGTCATTTCTATCTTTTTAATGGAAATTGTCTATTTTGGACAATATTTCCAACAACGGGTAGAGCAATCTATCACGGGTTGAGCTTGTCACAAATATTCAACGTTTTGAGCTCAACACAATGGCTTGTAATCACTTTCAGATTGCAACCCGGATCTATATTCACGGGGGAGTGTACGATTTAGTGCCCTTACCCTCAGCAAAAGAAGAGAAATCTTCTTATACTTGAGTGGATTCGTCAAGAAATTCAAAGTCTATGAACTCAAGTTTATGCTTTAGAAAAACCTCTTCGACAAAAAGAAATAGGATTTTTCAAAAAGCGTTGAACACAGTTTTTTCAAGAATTTTTCAATGATTATTCAAAATCTTTCAAAAATTGTGTGTTCAACAACTCCCATCCTCAAAAAGAAAAATGTGGATCACATCCTCACAATGACAATTCAATTTGATCAATTTTTGAGGGGGAGCATTTTAACTTCATGCAAAAGATTAACACATCTTTCTCCCGGAGATTTTTCAAGACTATTTTTCAAAATATATTTTAATCAAATTTGGTATCTTTAATATCAAAAGATTTTATATATTAGAAATAGGGGGAGAAAATGTGATTAAAATGTGACCTTATATAAGACTCAAGCACTTTAACTCTTACCTACATGTGCGAAACACTTTCGACTATTGATGCACATGTGAAGGGGGAGCATTCCTGAAACGACAAAACTAGCAAGGTGTTAAATGTTTTTCAAACACTTTGTTAGAATTTAAAGTGGTTTTTATGGTGACGATCAAATACCCACAACATCTTTAATTCACGACGTTATTGGTGTCAAAAGGGTGGTTAGGTTTAAGTCATATGATCCAACCAGAACCGGAGGGATCTTCCCAGGGACAATCCAATAGAATATTAAAAAAGTCCTTAGGAAAGATGGAGTAGAATGGAACGTAGCTGAATGCCGACTAAGTACTGATGCTAGCACTGGAATAATCACAACAAGGTGCTAGTAATGATGTCTTGGTAAGCGTTGAAGGGGTTGAAGAATAAAAAAGAAATGTAAGGATAAAGGGTCTAAAGAAAGAAGCCCTCCATACAACTTAGGCAGAAACTGGGTCAACTCATCATGAAGACAAACTCATCATGGACCCAGTGATGTATGCACAACCCTTTCCTAGCTACTCAGGCTTCTCTCAAAAGAAGTTTGTTTTATTGTCACGGAGAACAACATGACTTCTATTGACTTTCTCACTTCGAGATAGTTGATATTGAATAGGTGGCATCTGCTCCAGCCTCCGACCACTAAAATTGCACAAATCGAGTCTAGAGCCAAGAGATCAATCAAATCTCGTTAGGACACACGGATGAAGATCAAGAGAGTCCTACGCTATATCCTTGTGATATTGCTAGAACACTCAGAGTGATACTACTTAGTATTCACAATGATGAGTGGAAATCCTTCCAGTGTTAACATCAAACAGCACTGCGGTAGGTCATATGTAAGATTCTTTATGAATTGAACATATGTAAAACTGAAAAGCAACAGTGGTTTGATTCTGAATTGATTCAAACTCGTTTCAGGTTTCTACGCAATATCTTTATGGTCTTTCCAGAACATTCAGAGTGATATTCATTAATATTTACAGTGACGAATGGAAATCCTTCTAGCATCAACCTCAAACAGCGCTACGGTAGGTGACTTGTGAGATTCTTATGAATCAAACTTGTGTCAACTGGAAAGCAACAATGGTAAGATTCTTAATGAATCAAACTTGTTCCAGGAATTTGAATTGACGACATTAATCAAGCGGATATTTATCCAATTGATTAACTCTTTATGTTCGCAGTCTTGCTTTGAGATGGTCGAGTAAAGAGAACGGCTAGTACAGCCGCGAAACCCTGTCAAGGAGATTCTTAATTGAATCTACCTATCACAGGTACGGTATTTAATATCGTATAACGCTCTTCACCGACCGGAGGTAAAATGCTACCGATTTAGGACGAATGTCAAAGCCATTCAGTCCGTGTCTATGTTTTGTCTCGAGAAGGTGGCGTCACGGTGTACTCAGCAAAGTCAAAGATTCAAAACCACATACTCATGCCTAAAGACATATTCAACAATTAATAGTGTGAGCATGTGGATGAAGACACAATATCACAAGATGGCAAAGACAAGTCAAGGATGATTTGAAGATATCAAGCTTAAAGACAAAGTCAAAAGACAACGACAAAGGCTCAAAGATCACAGCATGAAGGAACAAGACTACGATTACACGTTCAAGACTCATTTATGTCGAGATTAGTAATCTCTACAAATTTCCTAAATGACCAAGATTTATGACCTCTCATTGGGGGAGATTGTTAGCCTCAAAATATTGAGTCAAACAAGAATGCTCGGTCATATGTTTATTATGTATCGTATTTTAGAACGTTGTAATAGGTAGTATGTTAGTCGTGTATAACGGGCTTAACTTTAAGCTAAGGTTCATTAATAAGTAACCAAAGCCCAAAAGGAAAGCCCAACCCAGGATCATATAGCACACTAAGCTACATGTAAGCAAAGGCTATATAAACCCTTCCTAGCATGTTAGGAAGGGTGTTGGTTCATTTGTATTTTCACTTCTCAATCTAATATTTCACAAGTTCCAACCATTTTCTCTCTACTTTCTCTCACTACTTTCTCTCTCTAGAATTCATCTTCTTCTCCTATTTTCTTTCTTAAAATCGTGATTATATCATCATATATTAGGGACAACAATATTCGATATAAGACAAGTGTAGACTTAATAAATCGTTAGAATTCCAAATAAGAAATTATGTTATATTATTCGATTCGAAAAGCAAGAAAAAGTATATTAGACCATTCAAAGATTTTTGTATTAGGTTGTGACATATTAACATGAGTTTCCCAATGAACTCGGTAATATTCATGATACTTTTCATGCATTACGAATCTAAAGAAATGTTTATCTAATGAATCTCTTATCAACCCAACCGAAAGAGTTTCCGCTCAACGATAAACTCAATTATGTGGTGTGATATTATATTTATAACTGTCGAAGTGTGAAGAGAACTCTAAGAGAGGGCCTGAATATGTTTGGAAACGCGAGAATTTTACTCGTCTCTGTTTTATGACGTTACTCTTTTTCTAAATCTCGGGACGAGATTTCTTTAAGGGGGAGAGACTGTGACAGTCATCAAATTTCAGATATGTGTTATGTGTTATGATTGAATGAATATGAAAATTTTGTTGAAATTTTTTGTTTTTATACCTTACTTGGTAAGATGAATGTGTTCTTATAACCTAAAATGCCTCTTCAACATATTCCTATATATTGTAAACATAATGTATATATAAAGTCTAAGTTCTAAAAGTAATCTAATAAGTACATTACGAATAAGAACATCTCAAATATAACTATGATGCCCTAAATTCCCATTAAATCCCTATAAATGAGTTATAAACTCTAGGATTATGAACTATTAATGAACAACACATATGAATAAGTAATAATGGATTATAAACAAGTTGTAAACTATCATTTGAAAGTATAATTACATCCAAGAATACTAAGAACAAACCATACAAAGCTAAGTACAAGTAAATATACATAATAGTCTAGATCACCACCTAGAAATCCCTAATAAACTAATATTTCAAGCTATGTAAGTACACAATATCTATGTATGAATAACAAATACAATATACTAGTTATAATCTATTATATAATGAAGAGATAATTAATCATAAAATTTTAATATTTCAATAATCTAAAGCTAATTACAAAGTAAGACCTAATAATCAAGATTAGCATATATAATCCATTTCACATTGAATTAGATTCTAATCTTTTGTAACTAATTATAAAACTCAACTAAGTATCATATCAAGATTATACATTTATTTCAAGTTAAGTTACAAGTTACTTAAGCACAATGTACAAGTTATCAAAGCATAGGATCTTAATCTCCCTTGATTATACCTACGATATGATTACCCTATATACACCCTTAAACTAAGAATATAGAATCCCTAGAAGTCATAAACATGACATATAAGCCCTAGAATAAGTGTACATGATGATATAAACCCTAATTACCCAAGAGAGAAATTCATTAGGATTAGTGACCTAGAAACCCTTATATTAAGCATTTCACTTAGAATCAATGCATACTCTTTTAGGACAAGTCTACAAACACTCGTAGAATTACATTTAGGTTACAAAATTATATTAAGACAATGTACAAGTACCTTAAAGAAGAAGGTACAAAATTTTAATGCATGGCTTATAAATTAGGTCAAAATAGGTATTTTCACCTTTTGGACATGTTTGCTTAGAATAACTTAGTAAAACCAATGTAGAGACTTCATGAACTGGACAATTTAGGATGTATAAATTAAGTTTAAATCAGTAGCTAAATCAAGGATAACCGATTTAACAAGGATTAAGCCCTATATCACTAGAAACCCTAACCCGCCTTGGTTTTCTTCCCAATTTCACCTCAAACATTTGTTAAAACTCAAACCAAAAACCCAAACTTATTAATTACAATATATAAACCCTAATTACACCCTAATCTATCACTAATCACATTCCTAGACCCTTAATTACAAGAATTACAAAGTTACAAAGTTACAATCCCTAGATTTGCATACGGCTAGGTTTTTCCCTCCAAAAATACATTCAAACGCTTTCCCACTCAAATTCAAACTTATGAACAGATATTTTGGGATATTTAGACCATCTTACAAGTAGGTGCATCACCTCCTTGACAAGAGACATGGTATTGTACTTATTAAAGCTAATGTGTCATCCCTAGACCTTATGAATCATTCCTAGCTTTCCTTAGTTAATTATCTACTTTTCTTACACGTTCCTAAGGTTAACTTGGAGGCTAAGTGTTAGTGTTAGTATAAATAGGCACCTAAACCTTACATTTTAATCCGCGCCCTGTTTTCTCTTAACCTCCATACCCATTATGATTTCCACTTCTATAAACATCCTAGGACTCTTAGAAGACCAGAAACCAGGTCTAGAAGGAAGCCATTAAAGCTCTTGAAGTTTGATAGAAAGTAGTGTTCATAGGAAGCCATAAGGAGCCATTTTGGAGCTACCTAGGTAATTACTTTAATTTCTAAGCTTTGATCTTGTTATAATGCTTTCTTATACTTGTTATAATGTTTATAGGATGTTAGAAAACTAATCTAAAAGAAATTAGGTCCTATGATCATTTAGAATGGAAGTTATAAGTTAAAGATGTCTTAAAACCCTAGGTTCGTAATTTACATGAAATAATAAGCAAAAACCCATTTCAAAAGCTATATTTCTGGAGAAATGTTGTTATTATGATTATAAATGTGTTTTGAAACTTTGTTCTAAAATACTAGATCTTTGGTACATTTTTGGAGTTGTTATGTGATTTTTACATGTATAGGGACTAAAAATGTCATTTTTGAAACTATTTAACATTTTGGGCCAAAATTGTCATTTTATGAAAGTTAAAACTTTATGAATAAAAATTAGAAAGTTTAAGACCCTAAGGTGAATATTTGAGGGTTTAATATATAAATATTAAAATTGTATACTTGAGGGGTTAAAAGTGTAATTAAGCTAAAGTATAACTAAAATGGCTATTTTGCCCATTTTGAAACTAAAGAAATAAATTATAAATATGAGAAAGTATTGAAGGTATCATGTTAGTAGGGAGCTTTGTACAAAGATGTTCCATCTCGATATTACGTTCTGACTGAGTGGTTAGGTTTACAATTTAAAGTGCCCTCGCTCCTCAAATGTTTATAGAATGGATTCTTTGTATAATGTCCCGAACAATGATGCTATAATTACAACAAATAATAAATCAAAGAATACATAAAACAATACTTAAAAGTATTAAACTAAAGATCAAAGACTTGATACTATACAAAATGTGTTAATCCAGGTTTGTGTTTGTGAGGCCAAGCTGTTTGTTTGTGAATTAAATATATGTGATGTAGCTCAGACTTTATAGGTGACAGGTTAGTTCATAGCCTCACTTTTAAATGCTTTGAAAATAATTTGAAAAAACCCATGAGGGGATATATGCTAAAACTGGAATACACGTGTTTCTGAACTGTATGGTTTTACTGATTATTGCAATAGTGCCTAAATTGTTACTTGCTACCCAAATTTCATGAATCATTAGACACATCTGTATGCGCTATGGTAAAATAGATCTATTGGGTTTTACAAATCCTGTTTGTGTTACCTGTACGAGTGGGTAATCAAGCATACGTAGATCTATTGGGTTTAACGAATCTTGTTTGTGTTACCTATTCGAGTGGGTAATCAAGCATACTTTATTAGAATTAATGGGTAACCTGGACCAATGAGTTACTTGTCATGATCTCTTTTCATGATGATCACTTCGCTGAATTTCGTTAGTTTTGATGTCATGAACTTTGTTCAACAAAACATAGCTTTATGTGAATGAATAGTAACGTAGCTCAAATTGGTAGACATGTATTCAAAACTGTTATTACAAACCTATGAATTCACTCAACCTTTGTGTTGACCGTTAAGCATATATTTCAGGAAATTATGACTGATAGCATGGAGCATCATAAGGATGGCATGAAGCGATCTTGAAATTATTGATATAGATTTTTGGGTCCTCATATTTTAAAACTCTGATTTTTAAAGGATATATAAAAAAGTTGATTTCATTACTCTTTTGAGTTGTTTTCTATCATTATGACTTGTGTTTTATGAAGTAATACCTCAAAGTAGTTTCTGCTGGTATAAGGTAAAAATGGGAGTGTTACAGTATCAAACATGAGAAGCAAACTAATAACTAACCACTTGCAGAAACAAATACCATGTAGTACCATCCATAAAGAGCAGTACCAGAAAAAGCATGTAGAACCTTTGATAAATGACCATACTAATATTTGAACCAAGCAGTAGAAATCTCTAAAGAACAACTGCCGAATGGTTGAATAAGAAACAATACACCAAAACGAAATGTTGTCTAAAAAATCAGACCGAATAACAAAGGCAATGGGAATTTTTCAAAAGCAGGGGTACTTTTAAAAAACAGAGGGAATTTAAAAAAAACAAAAGGAACTTTTAATGCCACTGTTTTGTTACTGACCCGTGACAAACCCAAACAGTGAGAATGAATTAACAACAGGAGAAAATAACAAAAACATAAGCAACTCAAAATTTACCTACTCTTTTCTCGAAACCAAACCCCACGTGAACAATATGTACTGCCTTTCATTTGCAATTCGTCTAATAAAGAAACAATTATATATCGAGACCAACAACCATTTTTTAAAGTCTTTGTGTAAACCACATCCAATCCCACTTGAATATGACTTACCCTTGGGATCAGAAGTCTCTTTTGTCGCACAATGCTTTTGCTTTTGATGTCACGCACTCCTGAGTAATAGGAATATAATACTGGATCCGTACCAATTGTTTTACATACGTGATACATCAAAAAGCATGGACCAATTATACTTGTCAAGTGATGCGTTTATATACAACTTGTAAATTGACGTTGATGTGTCAATCCCTTCATTGCATCTATTAATAACATCACATGACTAACACTTTGATGCCTTTAAATCATCACAGAAACATACGTCTTTGGAAACACGCATCATTCTATGATTTAAAAACAAACATTTTCAAAATGAATTATGTATAATCGACGCCTTTAATAACAGTCTCTTTTATACACTAATAATTTTTAGGAATTTGAGGAATTAACTCTCTCAATAAACCATAAAAACTCTCTATTATCTCAACAACAAAAATCACCAATTTAGGGTTTGTTAATCAAACCCTAAAAACATAAAATTCAAAAATTCAATCATTCTTTTTACCTCTTCCTTTTTTAAATTCATGCCTACAATACCAACTAATTTTATCTCAGCTAGGGTTCATCATTGATCTTGGACCAACTCACCCTAACAAGTCAAAACAACAATAACAATCGATTGGTCTCGGACCAATACTTACCTTTATTACCAGATGCAATCAACAGTTTTGTAAACTCAAATTATATTAGGAAGATACAAAAGAATAATCAAACCTTATTTTTTCTAAATCAAGGATTTCTTGAAAAAACATAAGTCAGATCCTTTAGCGAGAGTAATCTGTCAAGAACTGGCAAACCATCGCTATTCTGTTGCTAAAAACGTCGTGAGTTCTGGACAGCAACTTTACAACAACACGAACACGAAAAACATCTTATTCTCCTAGATATCTAGAGCCCTAGGCTCTGATACCAATTGTGGAATCCAAGATCTAAGACTCAGATATTAGAAACCATTTTATCTAGGTTATCAATTGTATATGTCATGAACACATCGGAATAATATAATTGATATGAACGAGATGTCTGACAAAGATGAATAATTCCCAAAGTGCTTGTATTATTGATTAACTCAAACAACTCTAGGCATGTATACATTGAATCCCATGCCTAGAGATCAAAGACACCGTAGGTTATATTTTGATAGTAGGAAGTTATGAATAAACCTATAGTCTGGTGTTCCTTTTGTAACTTAAGGAACACAGGGATACATTAAAACTTAATAAAATAGTAATGACTAAATCAAAATTAAATTATTCATACTTATCACATATTTGACCAGATCTTCATTCTTATCACACAATAGTGGGAAGTACTCAGCAGTGGGAACTTCCTTGCATTTTGTCAACCAACTTGAATTTTGACATAATGACATATTTGGTCCTTCTTGTTTCCACGATGTTTTGACTAATCAAGTTTTGACCCAACAATTAAAAAGATGGAGGAAATTCTATAATCTAGCAGTAAAGGAGAATCATCTTAAATCTTATATCCAAAGATTTCAAGAATTGTCATTTATGTCCTAATATGGTGCCTAATACTGAAAAACTGATGGAAGCTATTATTGGAGAATTACGCAGAAGCATAGAAGAGAATGTTACCGCCTCTAAACCCCAAACTTTAGAGGAAGTTATCACCATTACTCAAAGGTTAATGGATGTAACACCTCACTTGGATAAGTGGACCGTTACGTGTATTTATGGCGTGTCATCAAAGCATGCAAGGCAATGTATTAAACATTAACTGACCATAACGGAATTACCAGAATCAAACATCAGTAATCCAAACATAAGCTCAAATATAAAGATTAAGTACTGAAAGGAAAGAACGAAACAATGTCCAAACAACCAAAGTAATGTATGAGTGCATAAAGTAAAGGAGTCTGGATAGCTCCCATCCAATGCACGTATTCTCTTAGAAGTCCTAAGATCGTCCCTGTGTACCTGCCGTTTGGAAACATGAAAGGAAACTACGGCTGAGCATAACGTTCAGTGAACGGATATGAAGCATGATAATAATATACTGGAAAAGAAATGATAACAAATACTGAAACTAAAACTGTTATGAAAATGGGAGCAAACTGTGTAAAATCTGATATATCTGATTTATAAATAATAAAACTGACTTATTAACTATTAAATCTGAAGACATGCATTTACTGTATTTTAATTGCCAGAGCTTATATAGGTCATGTGCTGTAACAACTGTGCATGAATAACTGGAGGGATGACCTCATCATGTTGTAGAGGGGTGACCTCTAAATAATGTGCTGGGTGGAGGGATCAGCTCCAATGTGAAGGATGTAGAGCACACACCACATTCACCTGATAACTATAAACTGATAAGCCTAGGATGCATCCATATGCCCCACTAATATTACTGATAAATGGCCAAGTTGAGCTGAGTGGAATGCTGCAGGATATCACTCTCCCGCAGGTGAGTCATAACACCGGTGCCTCAAGTGTCATGGTTACGGTACCTCCATAACTAGTGCTACTAACTGGTCATGCTTGTATGTAAGGCTCAGGCAATATCTTAGTTATTAAAATAATTTCATATTATTTATAACATGTACTGGGGAAAACATTTGGCTGCAGACGGGAAATCCTAATCATGCATAGAAGGTAAGTCCTTACTGAAAGGACGGAAAATCCGTACCTAGTGTCCAGTAACCGACCGAGACCAACTGACAGAAAGTCTACTCTGATTTCACGTGAGCTACATGAATAAAGGACGCGAATAAGTTAACCAATATTGTTTATTTTATTTATCTCCGTTGTACTTAGTTAATTTATTTATTCAGTACTACTGTTAATATATAAACTGATATGTCGGAATGTTCTAATATTTATGATTAACGTATTCTTGTTCTATTATCAATTACAGTATAACACGTATTCCGACGTTATAATATTTCTATATTTAATACCGTGCTAATAATAGAAGATTCCTAAATTAGAACGTTTCCCAAAATGAATAAAATTATTAAATAAATTATACCCCTTTTTAAATCTTATAAAAACTATTTTAATTTAATCCATTTAAATATACAATTTATACATTTATAAAATTAAGTACTATATCCATTTTTATAATTTAACTATATCCCGAGCTTACCGAGATACCCATTCTCGGTCGCACTAAAACAATTCAACTAATATATATAAAATCTGTCCATATGAATTAGTGATAGAAAAATTGTCACTAAAAAGTGTAACCAAAGCTGAGTATCTAAAAACTGTCATTAAATGAATCTGCGACAGAAATTAGCGTCTCTAATCTGTCGCTAATTTTAGAACTAATACCCTTTTATTTTCTGTTTAAAAAGTTCCCACTGCTCTCTATATTCTCCCCACTGTTTCTTATGATTCCCCACTGTTTTCACAGTCCCAAACACCCCTTTATACAGCCTTACAGCCGAGTGGGTTTTGGCTGATCTTTGGGTCGAACACCACCTGAGCCGCCGCTGTATGGGTTACGGCTGGGCAGGGCCGATACCACCGAGACCTTAGGGTCTCGGTTCATTAAACCAACATCCCCCGATCATCATAAGCTAAACAAACACCCTCGTTGGGGTTTTTTTGTTCTCGGTCGACCACAACAACCACCACCGAGACTCTTTGAGTCTCGGCTGGATTAAAATCCCACACTACGAGACTTGTGATGTCTCGGTTTATGTGCAGCCCTAAAACCAAACCTCCCTTTTATCATTATTTCACATTTTTTAAACATAACTCCTTTATCTTTTAGATTAATACCCTAATTCGTGATTTACAAAAAAACAAAAAGAAAGAGATCAATACCGTTATAAGATTGTAATAAGAGATGAGCACACACACGAGATCCTTGAAGAAACAAAACCCGACACCCCTTTTTTTTCTTCTAAAGTCGGCAGCCTCCAAGGGTTTAAAAACCCTAGTTTTTGTTTTCGTGTTTATGAAATGAAAATGAAACATTCCTTTTTCTTTTTCCTGTGATTTCTTTTAAGACGGGCCGGGCCAAAGCCCATTATTCTTTTTTCTTTATTAAGTTAGCCGCCCGTTTTCTTATATAAGTGTGGTTTTCGTTTGGTTTTCGGTTATCGTTTTATTCCCGTATACTCGTAATTTATTTCCCGTATTTATATTCGAAAAGTTAATTACTATTTTCTTCTGTATCATAATTAATGTATACGTAATATTTTTCGGAAACCCAATAATTATTTCTGAATAATTAATATTTATAATATTTCATTGAAACGGAGCTTGCGTATTTAATATTCTGAAATTCTTAAATACAGGTTTTACAATTCTTCCCCTCTAAAAAAAATAATTCATCCCCGAATTAAGGATACGACTGTACTGGGTTTTACAATTCTCCCTCTCTAAAAAATAATTCGTCCCCGAATTAAGGATACGACTATACTGGGTTTTATAATTCTCCCTCTTTAAAAAAATAGTTCGTCCTTGAATTTACGGTACTTTAAACTGGAAAATATATCTAAACTGAACGACACATGGACTAAAGAACAAGAAGCTGAAAACATATAAGCTGAAAGACGTGTAACTAAAAGACATACCCGAATCAAAACTGGAAGTGAGGATAAGAAGTCCGTATAGACTTCTCTGTTTCCCAAGTGGCTTCCCGCTCGGTATGGTTCCTGCACATGATCTTGACGAAAGGAATGGTTTTCCTTCTCATAACTCGATCCTGGCGATCTAAGACTGCTTCGGGTTCTTCAATATAAGACAGGTCCTCCCGAATCTGATCGAGTGGATAATTCATTTTGTGAAGCTCATGATAGTTGTATCCTCTGAGTAGTGATACATGGAACACGTTATGAACGTGTGAAAGATGAGGCGGTAATGCCAACCGATATGATACTTCACCGACACGTTCAAGGATTTCGAACGGTCTGATGTAGCGAGGGCTGAGCTTGCCTTTGAGGCCAAAACGTCTGACGCCGTGTGCGGGAGATACTTTGAGGAACACACGATCCCCAGTCTGAAATGATAGATCTCTGCGATGTTTGTCGGCGTAACTCTTCTAGCGAGTACGCGCTTCTTGCAGCTTTGCCCTAGCAATGGCGACCTTTTCATTGGTCAGCTCTTTTAATTCTGGCCCCTTAATCAAACGTTCTCCAACCTGATCTCAGCAAATAGGAGCACGACATTTCTTTCCGTATAACATCTCAAAGGGAGCACACTTGATACTGGCATGCCAACTGTTATTGTAGGCAAACTCGACCAAGCAAATATAGTCATCCCAGTGTCCTGTCCATTCTAATGCACAGGCGCGTAGCATGTCCTCCAAAGTCTGGATGGTACGCTCTGACTGACCGTCCGTATGCGGGTGGAAAGTTGTACTGAGCTTGCGCCTGGTTCCCTAAGCTTTATGCAAACCTCCCTAGAAGTGAGAAGTGAAACGTGGATCCCTATCTGATATAATTTCTGAAGGTGTACCATGTAATCGTACAATCTTCTTGGTGAATAGATCTACTAATTTACTGACTGCGAAATCTTTACGGATAGGAATGAAATGTGCTGATTTGGTCAAGCGATCCGACAATAACCCAGATTGCATCATGTCTTCGCTGAGTCTGTGGTAATCCGGTGACAAAATTGATAGAGATCTTGTCCCATTTCCACATTGGAATATCTAATGGCTAGAGGAGACCGTTGGTACGGTACCTAACCTGTTGGTAGGTTAGACATTTAGAAACAAAAGTGGAGACCGCCTGTTTCATGCCGCTCCACTAGTAATGCTGCTTAAGATCGTGGTACATCTTAGTGGAACCTGGATGGATAGAGAATAGAGAGCTGTGAGCCTTAGTCATTAAGGCTTCTCTAAGGACAGGGTCTTCTGGAACGCAAAGTTTGGTACCCTGCCATACAATACCATCATCGTCGATACGAAATTCAGTCTGCTGGTCAATATTCTGGACAATAGCCCAGATTTCACCATCATCCTTTTGTGCGGCTTTAATCCTGGAGAGTAAATCCGGTTCCACCCTTAGACTAACCCAATATCCCCTTTGTTCGCGTACTAAGAGCTAAATATCATAACGCTCTAAGTCCTGAATAATTTCCTCTTAAACCTTTATGCCATTTATCATTCATGACTTTCTTCTAAGGGCATCTGCTACCACATTTGCTTTACCTGGGTGATACTGAATATTAGTGTCAGTCTTTCAGCAGTTCCAACCATCGCCTCTGTCTCATGTTCAACTCTCGCTGTGTAAATATGTACTTGAGACTTTTGTTGTCGGTGAAGATATCACACGACTCACCGTCTAAATAATGCCTCCAGATTTTGAGGGCGAAAACGATTGCTGCGAGCTCTAGGTCATGCGTAGGATAATTTTTCTCATACGGCTTTAGCTGACGCGAAGCATAGGCAATGACTTTCCCATGCTGCATAAGTACACAGCCTAAACCGTTTCCTGAAGCGTCATTGGTAACCACTTGTACCAGATGGGAGTGTAAGAATCGGCGCTGAAATTAAACGATGTTTGAGTTCTTCGAAACTATTTTCTCTCTCCTTGGTCCATATAAACGTTTCCCCTTTACGCATAAGTTTGGTCAACGGTAACGCCAAACGTGAGAAATGTTCTACAAATCTCCGGTAATATCCCGCTAACCCAAGAAAACTACGTATTTCTGTAACAGATGTCGGTCTCGGCCATTTAGTGATAGCCTCCACCTTTGCAGGATCCATGGTGATCCCCTCTATAGAAACAATATGGCCTAAAAACGCCACTTTATTCAGCCAAAACTCGCACTTAGAAAATTTAGCATAGAGTTTCTCTCGTCGGAGAATCTTCAAAACTGTACGGATATGATCCTCATGTTCCTCTTTAGATTTGGAGAAAATATGGATATCGTCGATGAATATAATCACAAACTTGTCTAAGAATTCGTGGAAGACTCGGTTCATCAAGTCCATAAATACTGTCGGCGCATTCGTGAGACTGAATAGCATAACCACGAATTCATAATGACCATACCTCGTGCGAAAAGCAGTTTTGGATATATCCTGCGCTTTTACACGCAACTGGCGGTAACCTGATCGTAAATCAATTTTTGAGAAGTGCTTGGCACCCTGAAGCTGATCAAATAAATCGTCAATACGAGGAAGTGGATAAAAGTTACGAATAGTGAGCTTATTCAGCTTGCGGTAGTCAATACACAGCCGCATACTACCGTCCTTCTTTTTGACAAACAAAACTGGCGCGCCTCAAGGTGATACGCTTGGACGAATGATACCTATTTCTAGAAGTTCCTGAAGCTGATCTTTTAGTTCCTTAAGCTCTACAGGAGCCATTCGGTAAGGAGCTTTAGATACTGGTTCTGCACCTGGAATGAGATCGATACCAAACTCTACCTCTCGCATGGGAGGTATGCCTGGGAGTTCCTCTAGAAAGACATTAGGAAAATCTGACACAACTGGCTGATCATGAAGTGAAGGTGTCTCGAAAGTAGTGTCGTGAACTGTAGCTAGAAAACCCTCACAACCATGGTATAATAGAGTACGGGCCTATAAAGCTGAAATGATCTGAACATGTTTTCCTGGTAGAAAACCACGGTGAATAAACTATGGTGTCTGGACATCACCGAAGATGACCCGGTATGCATGACAATCTATAGTGGCATGATGAACTGACAACCAATCCATACCTAGAATAATATCGAACTCGCACATATCTAGAGGAAGGGCACTAACTGGACGGATTTTATCGTCAAACTCAAGAGGGGGATCCTTATACACATGGGTAATGAGTACGAAGTCTCGCATAGGTGTAGATATACTAAGTATACTGTCTAGTGGTGTAGGGGTCATGTTTATTCTAACAGCATATGAAGTAGATATAACTGAGTGTGTGGCGCCTGTATCGAAAAGAATGTAGGCAGCCTGTCCGTGCATAAATAAAATGCCAGTAATGGTACTTATGGTCTTATTTTCTTGCTCACGGGTAGTAGTGTAAACGCGACCAGTGGTTGGTGGTAGTAGTGGTGGTGGAGGTAAAATCTGAGGAATCTGGCCTGAGGTACCGGCAGCATCCCCGTTCTTGCAATCTCTCTTCATATGGCCCGACTGACCACACTTGTAACAACCACTCGAACCACGACGGCAAGGTCCCGGGTGTTTCTTCCCACATGTGATGCAAGTGGGATAAGAATACCCGGTAGAAGCAGCTCTGGTTTGCTGAGAACCTGATTTACGAAGATGTATACGTGTCACGATTCTGATAACATAACTGAAATAACGCTGTTTGGCTGAAATTTAAAATTACCAGAATTTGCTGGTCGGGCAGACTGCTGACCTCTGTAGTTTTGGTCAAGCCCCTGTCCAGCATCTCTGTTGGCATATATGAAGTTAGAATCTGTTCTACACAATAGTTTAGTGTTTTGGAGCTTAAAGAATCACCTGTAGTTGCCAGATGAGTTTGAGCTGCCGCGATAGTTATCACCACCGCTTCTCTTATCTGATCGATTGCGGTCATAAGACTGACCGTGGTTTCTGTAGTTCTGCTATGGAGTAGCCGATTGGGATCGGTCTCCTCCTATGTGTCTCTTCTCAGGACACTCTACATTCTCGAGTTCATCCCTCTCGAAAAGCATCTCAATATCACGAGCTGCATTAGCTACTTGTGACACGTTAGTGAACATGGCACTCATCAGCCTATCCGCAGTCCTAGAGTGAAGGGTCCAGCGAACTTGTTTCGCTTGCTCCTCCGCGGTACCCGCAACCTCTCCTAAGAATCCAGCCATCCTGAGATATCGGTGCATGAACTCTATATTGTTCTCACCATGATTCTGACGAATGACGTGAAAGTCCCTCTTCAGTTTAGCTTGCTCAGCATGCGGGAAAAACTGGTCATAAAACATTGCCTTGAACTGTGTCCAGGTCAATGTAAGCACCCACTCATCTCCCCCATTTGACAACTTCTGAGCCCTCCACCAATGTAGAGCGTGACCCTCCAGTTTATAAACTGCAAGCCTAACCTTGAAAGCATCACCACAACCCATAGCCCCAATTTTTTTCTCTAGATGATATATCCAGTTTTCTGCGTCTGTTGGAGCTACAGTCTGTTCAAAAGGTTGGGGTTTCTGTTTATTAAACAAATCCAACCAAGTGGCTAAAGTGGCAGGTGGTGGAAGGGGAGGGTTGTTATTCTTCTGAGGTCCGTTTTGGTATTCGACTCGGATCTCATCACGAATTTAGGGTAACATGGCTTGTATAGCCGCCTGAACAGCAACAGTAATAGCAGCTACGTTAGCATCATTCTCATTTTCTCGTCTGGGTGGCATCTGAAATGAAAGAGGATAAGTTGATAAATCTATTAGAACCTGGAGCAACAAATCTGAATATGCATGGTGTATTTCATGAAGGCATAGCCAACAAAATATGACATGAATACTGGTGAACGCCTATGGTCAGTTCACAAAATGACATTTACTGAAAACATGAATTTGACATGAGTAAGGATGAACGCCTATGGTCAGTTCATCTATACAAAATCTGAACGGGCAAGGGTGAACGCCTATGGTCAGTTCACCAAAACGAAGAATTCGCTGAAAAGCACATGCGACTAAGTATGGCCAGTCATGTACCAACCGTTTACTTAGTCAAAATCAAGACAATATGACTGATAAAGTGTATATGAAACATGAAAGATAACAACGCCAAAATATAGGAAGTTCTTGGTGAATACCCACCAGTCACAGGTCAAGTTTTAGAGCCTACAGGTCGAACCTTGCGCTGTCTGATACCATAATTGTAACACCCCACTTGGATAAGTGGACCGTTACATGATGGCGTGTCATCAAAGCATGCAAGGCAATGTAATAAACATTAACTGACCATAACGGAATTACCGGAATCAAACATCGGTAATCCAAACATAAGCTCAAATATAAAGATTAAGTACTGAAAGAAAAGGACGAAACAATGTCCAAACAACCAAAGTAATGTATGAGTACATAAAGTAAAGGAGCCTTGATAGTTCCCATCCAATGCATGTACTCTCTTAGAAGACCTAAGATCGTCCCTGTGTACCTGCCGTTTGGAAAAATGAAAGGAAACTACGGCTGAGCATAACGCTTAGTGAATGGATATGAAGCATGATAATAATATACTGGAAAAGAACCGGTAACAAATACTGAAACTAAAACTGTTATGAAAATGGGAGCAAACTGTGTAAAATCTGATATATCTGATTTATAAATAATAAAACTGACTTATTAACTGTTAAATCTAAAGACATGCATTTATTGTATTTTAATTGCTAGAGCTTATATAGGTCATGTGATGTAACAACTGTGCATGAATAATTGGAGGGGTGGCCTCATCATGTTGTAGAGGGGTGACCTCTAAATAATGTGTTGGGTGGAGGGATCAGCTCCATGTGAAGGATGTAGAGCACACATCATATTCACCTGATAACTGTAAACTGATAAGCCTAGGATGCATCCATACGCCCCACTAATATTACTGATAAATGGCCAAGTTGAACTAAGTGGAACGCTGCGGGATATCAGTCTCCCGCAGGTGAGTCATGACACCGGTGCCTCAAGTGTCATTGTTACGGTACCTCTGTAACTAGTGCTACTGACTGGTCATGCTTGTATATAAGGCTCAGGCAATATCTTAGTTATTAAACTAATTTCAGATTATTTATAACATGTACTAGGGAAAACATTTGGCTGCAGACGAGAAATCCTAATCATGCATAGAAGGGAAGTCCTTACTGAAAGGACGAAAAATCCCTACCTCGTGTCCAGTAACCGATCGAGACCAACTGACAGAAAGTCTAATCTGATTTCACGCGAGCTACATGAATAAAGGACGCGAATAAGTTTACTGATATTCGTTTATTTTATTTATCTCAATTGTACTTAGTTAATTTATTTATTCTGTACTACTGTTAATATATAAACTGATATGTCGGAATGTTCTAATATTTCTGATTAACGTATTCTTGTTCTATTATCAATTACAGTATAACACGTATTCCGACGTTATAATATTTCTATATTTAATACCCTGCTAATAATAGAAGTTTCCTAAATTAGAACGTTTCCTAAAATGAATAAAATTATTAAATAAGTTATACCCCTTTTTAAATCTTATAAAAACTATTTTAATTTAATCCATTTAAGTATACAATTTATAAATTTATAAAATTAATTGCTAAAAGGTATAATTTAAAATATCCATTTTTATAATTTAACTATATCCCGAGCCTACCGAGATACCCATTCTCGGTCGCACTAAAACAATTCAACTAATATATATAAAATCTGTCCATATGAATTAGTGACAGAAAAACTATCACTAAAAAGTGTAACCAAAAGCTGAGTATCTAAAAACTGTCATTAAATGAATCTGCGACAGAAATTAGCGTCGCTAATCTATCGCAAATTTCAGAACTAATACCCTTTTATTTTCTGTTTAAAAAGTTCCCACTGCTCTTTATATTCTTCCCACTGTTTCTTATGATTCCCCACTATTTTCACAGTCCCAAACACCCCTTTATACTGACTTACAGCCAAGTGGGTTTTGGCTTATCTTTGGGTCGAACACCACCCGAGCCACCCCTGTGTGGGTCACGGCTGGGCAGGGCTGAGACCACTGAGACCTTAGGGTCTCGGTTCATTAAACCAACATCCCCCCAATCATCATAGGCTAAACAAACACCCCCGTTGGGGTTTTTCTGTTCTCGGTCGACCACACCAACCACCACCAAGACTCTTTGAGTCTCGGCTGGATTAAAATCCCACACCACGAGACTTGTGATGTCTCGGTTTGTGTGCAGCCCCAAAACCAAACCTTCCTTTTATCATTATTTCACAATTTTTAAACATAACTCCTTTTTCTATTAGATTAATACCCTAATTCGTGATTTACAAAATGAAAAAAAGAAAGAGATCAATACCGTTATAAGATTGTAATAAGAGATGAACACACACACAAGATCCTTGAAGAAACAAAGCCCGACACCCCTTTTTTTCTTCTAAAGTCGGCGGCCTCCAAGGGTTTAAAAACCCTAGTTTTTGTTTTTGTGTTTATGAAATGAAAATGAAGCATTCCTTTTTCTTTTTCCTGTGATTTCTTTTAAGACGGGTCGGGCCAAAGCCATTTATTCTTTTTTCTTAATTAAGTTAGCCGCCCCTTTTCTTATATAAGTGTGGTTTTCGTTTGATTTTCGGTTATCGTTTTATTCCCGTATACTCGTAATTTATTTCCCGTATTTATATTCGAAAAGTTAATTACTCTTTTGTATCATAATTAATGTATACGTAATAATTTTTCTGAAACCCAATAATTATTTCCGAATAATTAATATTTATAATATTTCACTAAAACGGAGATGACGTATTTAATATTCTGAAATTCTTAAATACGGGTTTTATAATGGATCAAGTGATAAGGTATACTCCTGTGCAAGCGACAATTAATAATAATAAGAGGAAATTTGATGATAGAAGGAGCTTTCTCACTAATCGTAATTTCCAGAAGAATAATTGTCGCAATTATAACTAAGGAAATAATCGTCAACAGTAGAATAAAAGAACTAATATTTCTAATGTTTATGTTGTAACTTCGAACAATGGTTATAATGGAAGACTTCCCCTATGTCAAAGATTCGCCTTACATCACATAGGATATTGCACTATCAAGTGTCAGAACTGTGGAAAGATAGGACATCATACAAGAAACTACAGACGTAAAGGACCGGCTACTGGAAGTAATCAAATATCAGTAACTAAGATTTGCCATAACTGAGGAGAGAAGGGACATGTTACGAGTACGTGTTGTAAGCCGAGGAAAAGCTTATTTGCTAAAGGATGGTCAACAAGATCAGAACACTGTTACAGGTATGTTTCATCTAATAGAAATTTCATATCTGTTAAAGTAATATTTGACTCATGAGCTGATAGAAATTTCATATCTGTTAAACTTGCTACAAAGCTAGATAATCCGACTGTTTCCCTGAATACCAAGTATGATATAGAAATGGCCAATGGAAAAATAGTTAGCACTAATACTATTACTCAAGGATGTATAATTACTTTATTACGTCAATCCTTTGAAATCGACCTTATGCCCATTAAGCTCAGTAGTTTTGTCGTTATCATTGGGATGGATGGGTTATCTCAATACCATGATAAAATCCTCTGTGACGAGAAAGCTGTTCATATCACTATTAACGGAGAAGTTTTGATTGTCCATAGTGATCAAAGTAAAACTCGACTAAATCTCATATCATGCCTAAAGATTAATAAGTACGAATCCCGAGGTGGTCAAGTTTTCTTAGTATAAGTGGTGGAGAAGAAGCAACATGAAAAGCGGCTAGAAGATATTTCGGTAGTTAGAAAATTTCTCGAAGTATTTCCCGAGGAATTACCAGGTTTGCCGCCTGTGCGTCAAGTTGAATTCCAAATCGATTTGATACCAAGAGCGACACCAGTTGCTAGTTGAGTTTTCTAATTGGTTACAAAAGATTATATCTTAATTCAATGTGAAATGGATTTTAGGTTCTAATCTAGGTTACTAGGTCTTATACTTGTAATTAGCTTTAGATCAATTATACTTAGTGTTATATAATCAAATATCTTTTCTATATGATAGATTATAACTTGTATATTTATATTTGATATTCATACTTAGATATTGTGTATTTGCATTTGTAACACCCCTATTTTTACCATATAGCAGCGAAAGCTAATCTGGGGTGTTACTATCAAGGAATCATTGTCACAATAATAGAAAATGCTCAAAGATACATTTTATTAAAAACATCTGTTATCATTCATTTATTATTCAGAGTTAACAAAACAACTGTACATACACTGTACATCACAAGTTCCCAGAGATCTAGTTTTATTCATTAGAATGATAACTTTTCAAGACACCACCATCCTCAGCCCGCCAGTCTTCATTCTCCTGAAATATATGCGTACAAATCAACACAACAATTGAGTGAATTCATAGTTTAAACAATATTTTAATACAAGTATGACCCCAGGATACACTGTTATATACCCTATTTTTATATTCATCGATTCTTATTGCACTAGCTCATGACCCCGTGACTGGACATTATCAGAAAAACCAACAAAAATGCCCTTGTGCAGGTATTTTGTCGGACTCTTGAGATTAGCAAAATAAAGCATATCTATATAGCCTAGGTAAGAATCTATTGGCATTCCAGCAAGTGCGACTTGCCCAGATAGGAGATGTCAGTCACAATACTAGTCACAATATTAGCGCTCATTTCTAGAATGATTAACGGTTACGATTGAAAAGGGACTTAATTAACAATAAGTAAACATATTGTCAATAATTATATCATGCAACATACAAAAACACTTGTATTCCAGTTTTAGCATATATCCCCCTCACGGTTTTTCAAATCATTTATAAACTTTCAAAAGTGAGGCTATGGACTCACCTTAGCCTATATATTCTTGAATTATTCTGAAACAACCAATCATAACTTTCTCACAGAATCTGAGTTGACACATAAATATGTATTTATATCAAGTCGTAACCTCTGAGTTCAATTTCTATATATAGTAGTTTGTATTTTTCTTTAATTCATATATTTTAGATTTATAGTATCATTGTTCGGGCCATTATACTTAGAAGCCATTCTATTAACGTGTGAGGAGCAAGGGCACTTTAAATCGTAAACCCAACCACTCATTCAGAACGTAATATCGAGATGGAACATCTTTGTAAAAAGTTCCCTACAAAAATGATACATAGTATATTATTACATTTTATGTCTTTAGTTTCAGTATTGTCAAAAATATCCCTTATAGTTAATTATTTGGCATAATTACACTTTTAACCCCTAAAGTATATAGTTTTAATATTTACAATTTCAACCCTCAATATTTAACCTTAGGGTATCAAACTTTCCAATATTTATTACTATAGTTTTAACTTTCACAAAATGATACTTTTGGCCCAAAATGTTAAATAGTTTCAAAAATGACAGTTTTGGTCCCTATACTTGTAAAAATCACATACCAACCTCAAAAATGTACCAAATGATATAGGATTTAAAAAAAACGTTTCAAAACATATTTAGAATTATAATAAAAACATTTATTCAGAATTATAGCTTTTGAAATGGATTTTAAGTCATTATTTCATGTAAATTATAAAACTAGGATTTTAACACATCTTTAGGTTATAACTTTCATTTAAAATGATCAAATTCTCTAGATTATTTTAGATTAGTTTTCTAACATCATTTTGGCATTATAAAAAGTCTAAGAATTCATTATAACAAGATCAAAGCCTGATTAACATAGAGATTATCTAGGTAGCTCCAAAATGGCTCCTTATGGCTTTCTTTTTTTTGGTAAAAGGGTAACAATGACCCCGGTAAATAGAACCAAAAAAGCGTTGAAGTACAAGGAATGTGGCTGAAATACCACATTAACCGCAAGCTACAGGCAGCTTGTTAAACAAAATGTTTATGACAGACCATAAACATTAACTAGTCTAGAATACTGGAAAATATAAACTAGACAATAATTTTTTCTCTCTCTTTTTGGTGATTTCCGGCTGCCTCCACCATGGTTTCCGTTCATCTTAATTAAGCAAACTGTCTAATTCCAATCTGTTTTCCACCTATCATAACCGTACCATTGTCTTGATTTGTTTTCTTTTGTGATTCTTGATTATTTAAATCAGTTGTCCAAACAGAATCCTTTCAATGCGTGGGACTGGTCTTTGATTGGTTGAAAGATTTGATTCGTATTATGATCGGTTTTTTTGATTTAGTGATAAAACTCTTGGTAGCCGCCGTTTATTACCTTTTAAGAAATTAGGGTTTTTTTAATCTCTTATTATTTTATGTATTAGGGTTTGGTTTGGTGCGCTGTGATTGGTCCTTGATCTAGGGTTTCGTTTGCCCTAGGTAGTTTTTCTGTTTCGATTGATTGTTTTGTGTATTAGAGAGAGGTGTTTCGATCTGGTTAATGTGTCATGGAGAAGAAGATCGCTGTTACGCCGATCGACATGGACAGGTTACATGCGCGCATGTCGCGTTTAAAACAAGCGAATCACATAAATAGTCCTGACAAGACTTCTGAGGTGTCTAGGGTTTCCATTACCTCGTCGCGTCAGGATGGAGTCATGATTAATGATTATGAATCGAGTGGTGTTCTTCCATCGTTTGGGGGTGACACTACAGAAAGGTCAGATGGTGAGCCCAAACATGTATCGACCGAGATACATGATGGTGATGGGACAGAATGCTCAAACCAGATACATACGGATGCAAGTTCACTCAAGCAGCCAGTATTGAAGGAGGTTGGAACGACTAGTATGGCTAATGATCATGATATCCAGAATGATACAAGGGGTGTTACTCCATGTATGGCTGATACGATTCCATCCGAGCAGAGTGATACAAGGGTTGTTACTCCATGTAGGGCTCCTGCACCATCAACTGCTGTTCCAAAACCCTCTTTTGTGTCCATGTTACATGGTCAAGCTAAAAGAGTTGCACGTGTAAAAGAACTCCGTAATGAAGAACATGTTGAAGGGGCAGCGGTTACTATTCCTCTCGATGTGGTTGATCAGGTTAGGGCACGATTGACGCATACATTATATGGTCATTTTATAGGGAAGAGATTGGCGTTTCCTTTGGTTGAAAACTATGTTAAGAAAGCGTGGGCGAAATTTGGAATCAAGCGTGTCCAACTTCATGGTGAGTTCTTTTTATTTCAATTTGATTCTAAAGTTGGAATGGAAAGAGTTATAGAGAGTGGGCCATGGTTAATACGTATGGTTCCACTGATTTTGAATATATGGTCTCCGGATTCTTTACTTGTGAAGGAGGAGATTAGGAAAGCACCGGTGTGGGTCAAATTGCATCATGTTCCCATAGTTGCATATTCGGAGGTGGGTCTTAGTCTAATCACTACTCAGATTGGGAGGCCTATTCTTCTTGATTCTTATACAAGTGAGATGTGCCTATCTTCATGGGGAAGGAGTACCTATGCACGTGTTTTAATTGAGATTTCTGCTGATCATCCTCCTAAGGATTCTTTAGTTGTTGCTATTCCTATTGGTAAGGATAAGGGACATACGATGGCTAATATTGGTATAGAATACGAGTGGACTCCCCCCCGCTGCTCGATGTGCTGTATATTTGATCATCATGATGCTGAATGTCCGAAATTGCCTAAGGATGTCATTAATACGATTGTTAATGTGGACGATAATAAGGTAGCTAATGAGATTGATAATGAGGGTTATGAGGTTGTGAACAATAGAAAGAAAAAGGGTAAGAATAAGCAACTCCAGGTTGCTGGTATTAAACTCACTAAACCACCTATTAATCTTTATTACCGTGCTGTTGAGAAAGGGGATAGTTCTAAGGCGAATAAGCCTAAGAAAAATGATTCTACAGGTACTACTGTTCAGAATGCTCCTAAGAAAGCTGGTTCTATTCTTAAGCGTGGATTTCTTAATAACAAGTCTTTGGCTCTTGATTCTAGTCAACCGGGTACGAGCAGCAAAAACTCTTTTGGTGTTTTGAGTGGTTTAATGGATGATGGGACTGATTGGGAGGATGGCTTTGGTCATTCTAATGATGTGCTTAATGCGGATAGTGAGACTGATGAAGACATTGTGATTGATGATCGCCATGGAACTCGTCAGCCGGATACTCGCACTTCTCATTAATCATTATGTTTGTTTTTTCATTGTTTATGTTCCTTTAGGTGGTTCTTTCCTATAGGAGTCATTAGTTTTGTAATGTAATTATCATATGGCATGTCATATGATATAGTGGTTGTTCAAGCTGTGTGCTTGAGGTTAATGTAGCATTGCAGCTACATTCCATTGTACTTCAACGCTTTTTGGGAATATATTTTACCGGGATTGGAGTCCCTTTACCCAAAAAAAAATATAAACTAGACAAAAACCAAGACGATAACAGAAAGTTACGAGGAAAATAATAAAATATCAACATGGGATCAGCCATTTGGAGTGCTTGCCCCAATATTAGTGTTGAGAAGATTCACCGATTCATCAAAGACGACCTCGACTCCCTCCTCCTCCTCATTATCTTCCTCGCTTACTTGAACCCCTTCGTCAATACCAGGCATGGACAAAGATGAAAATTTATTAGATGTAGAAACACTGCTCATTTGAGCTTTACCCTTACTCGGACCATTAGGATTGGTAGACTGCTGCAACTGACCAGATTTAGTATTCAACTTACTACTATTATCACCACTCGTACTTGTAGTATCCACATGAGTTTTTGGACGAAAAACAACCGTCTTACCTGCTTGGAAACCCTTGCTCAATGGAACACCTCTCGGAACTTGATTCCCTAAATTACCTTTGTACTTCTTCCTCTTGCTTTGCACTTGTTGGAATCCATCATTATCGACATGAGTTGTCACATTTTCAACCGTTTTAGGTTTAACATTTTTCGGACAAGAATCAAAGGAATGACAAAAAATATTACAAGTATGACATCTAGGCGGTTTCCATTCGTATTCAACACGAATTAAATCCTTAGTACAACCAGAGCCTTCAAGATCAGGGAGACCAATAGTAACGTTCTCTATAAACTCCGAATCATCATTCATCTCAATAAGACAACGAGCAAAGCTACAACGACCCCAAGACTCTTTGCACATATTATCAGTATAATTATCCATCATAATAAGCTTAAAAAGAAACGAAGCAATTAAACTAATACCTTCCTCTTCAAATACCTGTAGCGGGACATCATGAAACTTGACCCATACCGGAATACGAGTTAGTTCCTCCTTTAGAAGATTCGTTTTCATAGTCCATTTCTTAAGAAAAATTGGTGAATTACGAACCATCCACGGACCACCTTCCAGAACCGCATTAAGACCCTCACTAGACTCAAATCGAAAAAAGAAAAAACCTTTTTCATTCATCATGATACGCTTAAGACCATGTTTTGCCCAGTTATTCTTAGCAAAATACTCAACCACAGGAAATGCAATCCTTTTACCAAGAAAGTAACCATATAAAGTGTTGTGGTAGCGAGTATTTACTTTTTCAACGACCTTCCTAGGAATAGAGATATTAACCCCTTGACAGACATTTTTAGAATTAAACGAAGAAGAGACTGCATTAATACCTCCATTAGTAGACGTAACCATATCAGCTTCAAATTTGCAAAGTAACTCCAGAATTTCTTTAGCACGGTCATGTGAGATCAGTTCTTACAAAGGATGTTTCTTCATTCTTAATTCATGCATAAATTCACCCGCATCACCAACCGTGCGAATCGTTACACCAAATAATTTTAAAACCTCATGTAGATTACACGGTTGCAAACCATTAATGGTTGCAGCCTTAGCTGCAAGGTCCAAAAATACATCACAAGAAGAGGAAACATTTGTAAAAGGGTCATCTGTTTCCTTAGCCATTTTTGCAGAGTGCACGCTCGAACCACCAGAACTGAGTGAAGAAGTGCTGCTAGTTAGATTCTTATGGCGTTCACACAAAACTTCATAATAAAGCATAGTGGTCTCCTTAGGTAAAGTAGACCATTTTGGAAATTTGTTTGCCTTAACACCATTTGCAAACACTTCAATGTCACGCACAATATTCAAAGGAATAGAAAACAAACTAGATATCTCCTCTAACGTTACTAAAACCTTAAGATTAGACACCTTAACCACATCATTCCAACTTGTAAACAATGGCTTATCACTTTCATTGCTCGAATCCACCATAGCTTCAACAAATCGACAAAAAAAAAAACCTAACCCTACAAACGATTAAAAACTTCTATGTCAGCACTTAAATTAATATCAGCCGACCACCAAGTAAATAAACGGACCACTTAATTCTATGTCAGTCGTCCACTTAAAGGGAATAGGGTCAGCCGACAAGAGCCATGATGAGACAATACTGATGAGACAATAGAACAATGATGAGACAATAATGAAGGACGATTTAAAGCTACAAGAGCCAACCAACAATCGATTTAATGAAGCACCACCGAACCAAATAACTAATCAAAACCAACCTAAAACGAAACCCTAAAACAAGAATTGCTAGAACACATGAAAAACAATAAAGTATCCAATCGTTGGGGTATACCAGTTAACCCAATAAAGCAGATATTAATACCCACGAAACCGACCAATGACAAAACAAAAAACAAAGTTATACTAATCGCATGCAGAAAAAGGCAAATACGATTAAACAAATCGAATTTAGGAAGGAAAAAAACATTTTGCCGCCATTAGTGTTTTTTGAAGGTTTTTAGGTTTAAACACAACTTGCTATCAAAGCTTCAATAGCTTAAATGGCGTCTTTCTAGACCTGGTTTATGGTCTTCTAAGAGTCCTAGAATTTATATAGAAGTGGATTTGAATAATGGTAGGAGAAACAAAGAAAACGGGGTGCAACTTTCTACAATGGGAGTTCGACCCTATTTATAGCATTTCCAACCCTTAGGCTCCAAGTATTGGACTAAAACGTGTAACAAGAATAGATTAGTGACTAAGGAAAGCTAGTGAAGGTCTATGCAAGTTTCTAGACCCTAGGATGAAAATATCTAAGACTTGTGGCTAAAAATCTACACAACATGGTGTTGATAAGAATGAGAATGTGGAATCTACAAGGAGATGATGACCTACTTGTTGTCACTTGGAAAATATCCTAAAATATGCTAAATATCTGAATCAAGGTTTGAATTTGGGATGGAAAGTGTTTAAATAGGTTTTTGGAGGGAAATGTAAAACTGGGTTTGGAACTCTACTACGAGAGGGACGCCTCACGAGCCAGGCTTTTAGATATGAGACCTTTTGGTGAAGCCAAGTCAATTCCGGGCCCCCTAAAACTAGGGCTTGTATCTTATACTTTGTAATTTTTATGATTAGGGACTTAAGAATGTTATTAGTGATGGATTAAGGTTTAATTAGGTTTTAGACGTTCTAGTTAAGAAGTTTGGGTCTTTGGTTTGAAGTCTAACAAAGGTTTGATGTGTATTTTGGGAAGAAAACCTATGTAGATTAGGGTTTTTAATGATCTATGGTTAAATCTTACTAAAAGTCATTATCATCCTTTTAGCTACTGATTTAAATTTAATTTAGGTCCTAGACATTGTGTTTTAGGTGTCGAATGAGTTCTCACACTTGATTTAATAGCTTATTCTAAGTAAACATGTCTAAAGAGTAAAAATACCTATTTTGACCTAATTTACAATTCATGCATTGAAATGTTGTACCTTGTGCTTTAGGATACTTGTACATTGTCTTAACATAATCTTACAACCTTAATGTAATGTTATAAGTGTTTGTAAACTTGTCCTAAAAGACTAGGTATTGATTCTATGTAAAATGCTCAATATAAGGGTCTATAGGTTACTAATCCTAATGACTTTCTATCTTGAGTGATTAGTGATTTTATCATAATGTAAGCTTATTCTAGGTCTTATATAGTATTTTTATGACTTATAGGGATTCTACATTCTTAGTTTAAGGGTTTTTATAGGTTGATCATATCTTAGGAGTAATTAAGTGAGCTTAAGATCTTGTGCTTTCATTACTTGTACTTTATGCTTTATTAATTTGTAACTTGGCTTGAGATAAATGTATTAACTTATTATGACACTTAGTTGAGTTTATTATTAGTTTCAAAAGATTACTCTAATTCATTATGAAATAGATTTTATATGCTAATCTTGGTTACTAGGTCATATACTTGTAATAGCTTTTGATTAGTGAATATTAATATTTTGTGATTAATTGTCTTTCCTTTAT